>VWZG01001499.1:271545-314765 GCA_013396735.1 Grallaria varia
CCCCCACTTTTTTTTTTGGCAAACACGGGTGTCGGCACACCTGCACATGCACACAAACATTATCCTGCCGCTGTTCCTGCTAACTGCTTGTGCGTGCTCAGGCCAGAGCCGCTTGGTATAAATCTCGAATGTAACCATGGCTACAGAACAACTGGCAATTACAAAATTTCCTCCATTTTTAATGTTACACTAATTATATTTGAATGTGTTTTAATGGAGAAAGGAATTGAGGAGATGAAACAGTGCTCTGCACATGAGGAGTGGGGGAGAGCCTGTGTCTCCCATCTTCGACAGCTTGAAATCCAAGCCCAGGAAAGGTGCACAGCATCTTGCAAGGAGCTGGTGTGCCTGCAAGTATAGGATATATGCACCTGGGCCTGCAATAATACATGGATTAAAGTTTGGAGTCTGGATGATAACACCAAAATGAGCCCACAAGTCCGCTCATAAATTGGGGTGGGGGGAGTAGCAGCTTAATTTGGACGTCAATATTAAAAGAGGGTTGCTCGTACTGCAGTGCCGTTGCTTTGGATGTCCTGCTGGCCAAAGGTGAGGCTTCAAATCTTAAGCTGATTTTGAAGAATCATACAACCACATAATGCTTTGGGTTGGAAAGGACTTTAAAAGGTCATTTAGTTTCAACCCCTCTGCTGTTGTCAGGGACACCTCACACTAGGCCAGGTTGCTCAAACCCACATCTAACCTGGCCTTAAACACTTTCAGAGATGGAGCATCCACAGCTTGCCTGGGCATCCTGTTCCACTGCCTCATCACTCTCACAGTAAAGAATTTCTTCTTTAGCTTTTGTTCCACCTGTGATTTTGAGTTAGAGACTGTTTTTCTCCTGTTCTGCATGATATGAAATACTGGGGGCATGGATTAGTTTCCATGCTTGTACAGTGTCTAAAATTGTATGCACTGACTGTGGAAAACTTTATGGGACCAAAGAAGCCCACCCATTTTGTTACCAGTTGTGCTCTCAGCCCCTGGGTCTGATGTGTCTGCTTGTGCTCCCTCGCAAGGCTCTGTGTCATCTAAAAGTGTGTGTCCCACCAACAAATTTGGATGCAGCTGATAAGTCCTTCCAAGTGAGTGCCTCCTGACCCAGCTGAGGCATGGGAAGCACGCTCCCAATGCTCCTTTTTGATTTCAATGGCCAGCTGGAGTGCCATGTCCTGCCTCCCAGTTTATTCTGGGCTGGGCATCAGCCTCAGGGCTCTTCATCAGCAGAGCCTCGTGGGTGCCCTGCTGGGATGCAGTTACAGCTGGGTCTTGTGCTGGGGTTGGTGGAATGTCTTCAAGCAGGGCAATATGAGACAAATAGAAGTTAGTAAAAGTGCAGCCTGCTGCTTCTGGCACTTCGAGCCAGGGACACAGGGATGCCGTGCAAAAGGTGTAAGCATTTGAACAGTGGGGCTTTTTTATAAGACTCTGATTTGGTTCTATTTTACTGGGGGGAGTCAAGAAAAAAACCAAACAGCATTTTGCATCATACTGTTCCATCTTCTTTCTTAACCTGGTAATTGAACATGCATGCACACCCACTGCTGAAGGTGGGGTGGGGATACTGTTACAAATTTCCTTGCAGCAGTGAGCTCCGGATCCCAGCTGCGTCTTCAGCGGCATGAGCCAGCTTGATTATGCTAAAGCACCCCTGGATCCCTTCCTCTTTTGTTTCAGTCTACGCAGGGTTTTAAAGCTTAAACATTTGACATGCTTGGGTAGTTTCTTCTCTAATTTTATCCCAGCTGACTGTGCAATGAGTTTAACTCAGAGCCCTTAGGTGCAAGCCACTTTCCACAATGTATATTAAACCTTATAAAACTAGCCAGTATGTCATTACCCAGAATATAATTACCTATATTGGAATTTGGCCAGGATACTGGGGCTAATATTGTTAGCCTTGCAAAAATTGGCGTGGGACGTTTTAATGACCACATGTGGTCAGTGCCATATGTTTGCAGCTCATCTAAAGGATGGTACCTCTCACACAGCCATGCCCCCTTGAAATCACTTCAGGGTAGGAAAGCAAAAGCTCAGAGGCCAGACAGGACAGACAGTTGCTAGTTCAGAGGCTGATGGCATCTTCGATGTGGAGCAGAGAGAACTCTGTGGTAAACCCTAGTGTTGCATGGCCAGGAGCTCTTACTGACCCAAATTTCCATGTTCCCTCCCTCTCTTTTGCCACCCCTCAAAACCCACTCTGGTAAGAAGAATCACTGCCCTTTCAGGACAAGGGCTATTTTATGTAAAGCTGAATTTTTTATTACTCGCCACACAAGTGATTTCATTTACTGAAGATACTAGTTTAGTTTAGACAAGATTGACCTAAACCACAAACTCAATCAGAAATGTTTTATAAACCCCTTTTATTTTTTTAAGTTCCATGTGTTGTGTGTCATGCAGTCATAACATGCCCTAACTGAGGATGACTGTGCTTTAAAGAGACTAAACTAAGATTAATATTCTCATTAAAGGGAAATCTCATTTAAATAGTTGGTACAGTATTTAAATGATTGCTCTGTAAGCCACTGTGAAGTTTGGGATAGACTCTCAGACAAAACAGGGTAGTTTACCACTGCTCTCTGGTCAGTCTGATGAGACTCATCTTCTGATTCTTCAAAATGTTCATAAAAGCATGAAGAAGCATTGAGGTCTGAGCACCTCTGGCATAATGTCGTTACAAGTTCAAAACGAAGCTTGCACTGCTCTCTGTTGCCTTCTTATTCTGACAAGGAGTGTTCAGCCTTCCTGTCCTTTCTCAGTTTCTTTTTTGGGACTCAGACTCCTCAGAGAGACCAAGTCACCTGTTCTCTTGTGCTGCCGATGTGCATGGGGTTCTCTCCCCACTTTTTTACTTCCTTCTTTCCTTTGAACTGCTAAGCCATATTCTCTTTAAATTGTACAATGAAACCTTCCATTTACTTTAGCCTGCAATAAAATAGATTTTCATTATAAAACATTTAATGGTACTGCAATACTTCTAGCCTATGTGGCTTTTTAAGGCACTAGTAGTGGTAGAAAAGCGATGACCTACAACCTCTGTTTTAAACCTAATTCTCTCTTGATTGTCAAAAGTTGTGAAAAAGAAATCAAATCTATTATTGGACAAGGTTATCATTAAGGAGGTTGGCAAGCCTTTATCTTTACAACCTTCAGCTTTACAGCTATCCTTTTCTTGAGAGATCATCGCTTGACTTTAACGATCCATCTTGCCACCGGTAGTGTTTAATCTTCCCTTTTTGATTAAACTAATAGAGATGGTGTTGCCAAGTCATCTCCAAGACTCTTTTTGCTTCATATGTCCTGGACTTTTGACTTTGTTACGGCTTTTATACTTGAATATAATACAAGGCTGGTATTTGTGACTTTGGTTGTTAATCTCTTCCTAATAATAGTCAATTCATGTAATTGTGGCTCCATTTAGATATGGTGAAGATGTGGCAGAAGAGCATAAAGGAAGAAATAGATCAACAGTCATTCTTGTCATAGGGGTTAAGAAGCTCATAATTTCAGCATCTACGTAGACCTGCCACCGTGTTTGGATAATTAATTGTTAGCTGTGACAAGGCAAACCTTTGCCAGAAATTCTTGTTGAGAAAGTACAAACTCCTTTTGCTTTCTGATTACAGCACAGTGACAGGTTTTCTAGAGGCATCCCAAACCTGGTGTGGCTTTTTTTGGACCGGGAATAAATTCACGCTTCAGGCCTCATTGCAGGTGGAGAGGCATGGACTGGGTGTAAGCAAGTTCATCCCGTGGTGTCAGCAGTGTCTGGGCAGGGTTTTCATGCTGTCAGACGGTGCTTGACTGCAGAGCACTTTGGGGCTGGGGGGAACCCTGACTGCTCTGCAGGGTACTCGGCCACCACAAAGTGGCTTGCTGGTAGCAGCTTTATTCACTCTTTGTGAGGCCTTTGCTTCTACAGAATTAGCCCAGTTTGGGACTTGTTATAACTTGCATCAGTTGTCACTAAACTTCTACATAAAACTTTCAGAGATGGATACTTTCCTTTAAAAGGCTAAATTACCTGAACCAAATCTAACTTCAGGAGGAGGGCAGTTTTCAGGGTTATATCCTTGTGATATTCCAACCAGGAGTATTTCAGTCAGGGAGGCACAGGAGGGCTCTGGCCAAGGCAGGTTTTCAGGGCATTTTTCAGTGCTTTGAAATTCACTCTTTCGAGAGGGACAGAAAAATGAAGGCAGGAAGGGATGAAAAAGATGAGACGTTGATTTACTGGAAAAATCTGGATCTTTTGGGGAAGACAGGGCTGCCTGCATTCAATAAAATTGGATGTATATCTAATTAATGGCAGAGTGCCCAGTGCTTTTGGAAAGTACTTATGAACCCAAAGAAACAATTCATTGTACAATGGGCCCCTACCAAAGAACCTAACTGCAATCCATGCCAGGACCACTATTGAGCTTGGTTTCTCCTTGCATTTTATGTTGCTGCGATGCATATTTACATTCCTTCTTGAAGCCAAGATCAATGAGTGAGAAGCCTGTTTTGTATCCAATTATACTTACCCCATCTTAAGCTCATAAAATTTATCTTTTTGCTGTTTTGTGACATTGTTTTGGGATGTTATAGGTCTGTTTACTAGGACCTTATGCACACTCATGTCTCTGGTACAATGAGGTTGTAGAGATGTGCAGCAAATTGTATAAAGGCCTGTCTACACTTTCAAAACAAATTTTGAAGTTGATGATCTGCAAAACAAGTTGCCTACCTCTACAGCAAGGTGGTGTGACAGACTGGAAAATCTATTAAGTTGTTTTCCTATTTGAAAGAAAAATAAGTGCAGAACAATAAATAAGGAGGTCAAGCACAACTACTTAGCACAGAAATGTGTATTAAGTAGCACTTAATGGGAACATTTTACAACTTATTCCTACAAGCATTGTTGACCTGTGTAAGTCCTTAAGTGCAGTAAAACACAGGCCTTCTAGATGGATCTGGTGATACTGACTCACAGAACACCTGGAAAATTGCAAAGGAAACTACTTAATTCTAAAGGTTGCTTTTCAGGTGTGTTTTCTGGAGGTTTGAGGTCCACAAAGAGGACATCTTGGTGTCTGAGGAAACCAGTATTTTACCAGAAGTTTCAAAACACATTGTGCATTGTTTGGTGGGGGATTTTTTGTTCTGATTTTGTGGGGATTTTTTTCCCAAAAAAATTATGGCAGTGTTTTCTCAAAGGATTTCTGTGAGCTGCTGAGAAAAAATTCAGCGTCAGTGAACTTTACTGGTATTGGTATTGTTATAATGTAATGTCACTTTAAGTGTTCTTTCACTTTCCCTCGGTCTGGTCTTCTAAGCATTTTCCTTTCCAGAATTTAGACTCTTTCTACATATTCCATTAAACCTCACTGATTTCTAATGATGTTTAAATGTCTTCTAAGAAAGAAGCAATGGAGGCAATGTCTTAAGAATCATGAAATACTTACTTTAAAAGACTCTTTCCATATGCTAATATGAAGCCCCACCATTTTTTGTTTGTTTGTTTATACTCTGAATTAGTTATTCAGTAATGTTTGGTCCATTGCTATGGCTATTTTTTGCCTTTCAGATAGTCAGGCTTGGAAGAGGTAATCTGAGGTCGTTGTCCCACTCTCCACCGAGTTAAAAGAACCAGAGTTCCTGCTGGGACATGCTCACTCCCAGCTGCAATGAGCAGTAGGAGACTATTCTCATTCATTTTTTAAAGCTCCCAGTATTTCTGCTGATACCTAAATAGAGATTGATGACTTTCTGGCATTTCCTAAAATGTCTGTCTTGTCTTAGCATTCTCAGCAAATGGAGTTCAGCTCTAGCGAAAATTTGGCTCTTGATCTGTATACTTATGGCAACTTCCTCTGTGAATAGTTAGCTCTGTTGTTAATTAATGCAAGCTGTGTTATCATTTCGTCTACTGTTGTTCCTTCTGTTAGGCAAATTTTCTGTTTATTGTAACTATCATGATAGTGTTTATAGGCCTTAGTCAAGAACTTGGGCCTCATGCTATACAGAAATGATAATTAATAATACTTTCCTTTTTCAGCTTGCTTTCTTAAGGAAACATGGGTTATGCTGTCATGCTGTTTGTCTGGCGGCCTGTTCCGAATAACTCTGGAATCTTTTAATTAATTTCAACCGAAGTTTACTGCGGGAGTTCTACCAATTTTGTGGAAACTGGCTACCAGCAAGAGGAGAAGGTGATGCAAATTAGGGTTTCTGCTGCAAGGAAGACTGTGTGGTGAGCTCATGTTATTTTCTTTCTGGGAGCAGACATGTGCCGGCTGGCCAAGCAGCATAAATATAGCTCTTGTGCTGCCTCTTCCCTGTTCAGCAATTAGGAAATCCGGGAGGGAGGTGCTGTGTTGTGTCCTCATTTTGAGCAAGAATGAAAGAGTGGAGGGAGGTTGGAAGCAGTGTAGAGGAAGACTTGGATATATTGAGTGGGGATTTGGGAAACAGTCTTCATTAGCTCTGCTGGTCTCAGATTAACTAGACTTATTTTTTGGTGCACTTTGGAGTGCAGATATTCACAAGGATTGTAATGGGAGTCTTCCTAAGGAGAACTGAGAAAATCCTTGGGAAATTGTAGAAGTGATGATGATTTTCACGACTAGCGACAGTAATTTCATTAGCATGTGATGTACAAGTAGATCATTCAAATTTGTGCACATTTGTGCACATTTAAACATGCATAATTGCATGTTTAAATTATCAGCTCCTTATTTTTATTCTGTTTGTTTAATCCTTTATAAAGTCAGCTGAAATTTTGTCAAAGTTAGATAATTTTTTTAAAAATCTGTAATAAAAATCATAAGTATCATATGTTTAACTAGGAGATTACCATGAATAAATACATCCTAAAGAACATATAATATTTTTCCCCCTTTCCCCCCCCTTTTCTTTACCTTTGGGTTCCAGAAAAAAAGAAACATTTTAAATATCACAGATGTATTGACTGGTGTCATGGGTGGAGTGGGAGCTTCAGACAAGGTTTATTAGAGAAGTCCTCCCCTTGGGTCACGAGGTGCAGAAAGGACTCCCTTGCTTTCTAAACTCCTTCTCAGAGAGAAGCCTGAGTGCAGACGCATCCAATCTTAGCCCCAGACTTCATCAACAGTTTAAGTCTCAGGGATAGAGGAGTGATTGAACCTTTGTACAACTTTGTACCACAGGATTAAGGATGGAAAACCAGATATATTTTCATAAAAATGAATGATTTATTATGTTAAATGATTAGACCAAAAGATCTTAATCAGAATTATTTACTACACAGTACAGAAGATAAAAACTACTAGTGTAGTGTAGCACACTATATAAAATCAATTATATCAAAGCAATTCTGTTAAAGCTGGCAAAAAAAGAAACCATTATAAACTAGAGATTGATGTCACTCACCCATACCAGCGACTGTGGGCAAATCTCTTTCACTCAGCTTCAAGGTGTAACCTTGAGGGGCATCCCCACCCCAGAGAGGAATGTCCACACACTTTAAGAAGGGGTATGTTGGAAGAACCTGCCGTTTGAAAGTGGGACTGGACTTTCATATCACAAAGTGATTGACTGTCAGTCATGTGTTCCCAGGCCAGCTGTGTCAGCTTACCATTTTTAGATAAGGATAGTTTACCATATCTGCCACATCTTCATCTCACTATCAGGGTATTAGGATGAGTCAGACTGGTTTTAGCATGAATCCACACCAAAAGCAGCATGACACCCCCGCTCAGTGCACCACTGATAGCTTTGCAAAATCGGGAGTTGTTGAAGTTGTTTTACCCCATTCCAGGCAGAGCATCCTGCTACACTCCACCCTGTGACTGCAGTCAATCATCTTTACCTCATTAAGGGGCAATGGAGGTACCTCTTGCCTCCATGCTACGAAAGTGCCGACTGCATATCTGTACATTATTGTCAGATGTGTTGAGATGCATCAGTCTCCTAAGTTTTACTATTTTATTTGACTCATAAAGTTTGAAAGAGTGCTAGCTACATTATAATCACACATTGCACTTTTACATAAAAATTATTGTTGCAATCAGAATTGAGTTAGTAATGTTATGGGGAGTTTAACGTAATATTAGCTACTGATTCTGGCAAGAAACACTATTATTATTTCAATTTATGTATTTCCAGAATGGTTAACATTCTCATTTGTTGGATTAGGTACCACAATCATATATACAATGATTGCTAATAAAACACCAGATTCCAATTAATAACAATATTATAACATTAAATTTAGAATGCCTGTTGCAGTTGGGGACCATCCAAACAAGTTATCCACCACTGATGTTCTTTATCCCTTTTCACTCACTCTAGGACATGGTGCATTTTTTCCACATCATGATGTGGAGTGATTAGAGGTTTTTTTTCAGTCGTTGTACCAGTTCCTGTAGATCAGGATGTTCTGAGAGTTTTTTAACCGAGGTAATGTCCATCCTAATAGGCACTGGAGACAAAGTGTCATGTAACACAAAGTTGACGTGTATCTTCTGGAAGAGAGTATTTGGTAGGGAGTAGTTGAAATCCCATCCTGCCATGATAGTGAAGTTACAGACACATAGATTTGAATGGTTAGAAAGCTGAATCTTTTTGCTATCTGTTGTTAAATTATCACAAGTTGTCCTTAAACATGCACACACTTGTCCTGTGTATGTCAGGATGGATTCAGAATCATTGTCAGAGTACATTTCAAACTGACAGATTTCATTATTCTGTGACTAAAAAGACATCTTGGGCTTTCAAAGTGTTACTTTCATATATGTAATTCTCTCACCACACAAGCACCTACATCAATTGTTTGCTGTGTGTGTGTGATTGTTTCTAAAAGCAATCACTGTGTTCCAATGGATAGAGCACGGTCCCGTTGTCACTCAGACCCAATGCAATGATTGGGTGTAGGGTATATACTGAAGCATTGCCTATTGTTAGGACAAAAGCTGTGACCTCACTTGTGATGGAGTCATAGGAAAATTTGGTTAAAGAACACCAGGATTGAAAATCCCACTCAAATTTAGTTGCATTGTCCCAAATTATTTTTCAAATTTCAATGGATAAAATTGCTTTTTCTCCTTCTCTAATTATTGCAATGGTTATAGTGTGTAGCCACAACTGTGTTTGGATACAGCTTAGTGCCAGTGACCCATTACTCTAATTCCTAAAGCATTAGCCATCAGTTGGTGATTAGCATCTTGGTATTTTTCTGGGATAGAAGAGAGAGTGGAAGGAGACCACTGAAAGTTTCCTAAAGTGAATAAGGAGGATTCTTAAGGTTGCTCCATAGTACAAAGATCTTTAATGCTTATGCGTAATTTATTAACCAGAATTTCAATATTAATGGTGTTTAATACCCCACCCCAGTTCCTAATATATCTGTTACGTCCCTGTAATGACAAGTGAATGTCATTTTGTTCAGCCAAGAATACCGTCTAAAAGAAGAGGTATGTGTAAAAGGCAAACACTTTGGTTTGATACTTGTAACATAACTTTGCATGGACATTTCTACTTTCTTTAAGGACCAAGAGGGATTAGACAGTATTTGTTGTTGTCCAAACAATTTGACTACATAGGTCCTGACCAATGAAATGTTGAGTGTCGATTTTACAGACTTTTTGATGGGCTTTTACATTCAAGGTGAGATAAACTGGTGATGTTTCGTGTTTTGTGTTTCTGTCTTGGCTGTTTCATTTGTAGACTTTCAAAGGACTTTTACCTCATGCGTGGCAACACCATCTACCAGTTACAGGTGGACCCTTGTAGACAAATACATACTGATCCATGAGAACTGTTGTGTTTGCAAGTCCATGCTTGGGTAGACCTCCAAACTGGTTGAAAGATATCGCTGTCCACTGTAGTGTTCCAGGTGTTACTGTCAGGATGAGGGCCAATAGCAGCGATTGATCCATAAAATAAAACAATGTGTATCTTGGCAGGTGTGGTGGGTGGAATAGAATTATTTTCTTAGTGCAGAATATGGGAAATATCCATCTGGAACTGATTCTGCATTGCAGGTCATTTGAGTAAGCGGCCACTCAGGATAATGGTTCTCGAGTGACCATCAGAGTCATAGGTGAAATTACAGTTTGGGGTAATCTGACTGTGACTGGTTGGCCCACCTTTAGATTGTCCTGAAAGGCATCAATTTTGTCATTTGGACTAGATACAAGCGATAAAGGGCTCAAGAAGTCTCTTGAAATAGAACTACCCATTGGTCTAACTTGGTTATTTTTCTGAAATAATACAGAGGGTAACATTTTCTCCCATTCTGAATCATGTGGCTTAAGGCAGCATTTCAGCAACCCATTGTCCCACTCCACAGCCCTGTTTGCTTGGGTATAGTCAGCTGTATGGAAAACCCATTTGATACCCTCAGTTTTGTACCATCACACTGGTGAAGTGTCATCTGTTGTCACTTTCATAGAGTCTGGGACATGGAGACTGGAAAACCAATTACAGAGTCCTGAAACAGTAGCTTTGGCATCAGCATGACTGCTTTTAGTGGCAACTCACAGTCCAGATACCACTTCCACACCTGATAGTATGTGCTTATGGAACACAGCAAACTCCTAAAGAGTTAAGTTAGAACACTAAAATGCAGACTCTGTGCTTTCCTTTGCTTCAAGAATGTAGTGTTTAGCTAGAGATAGAAGCCAGGTGCTAAGGACTAGTCAAATAAGGAATAGTATCTAACAATAAAGATGCTTACAAACCATGGAATGTGTACACTTAGCCAAGAAAGGAGATAGTACAAGTTAAGGAATGAACACATTTAGTCAAATACATGTCAAAAATGAATACTTAGCAAAATAAAATAGGAACACAAGGAGATAAAGTGAAAAATAAAGAACTGAGTCCAAAAGTCTTGCCAAGTTCGCCAGCATGGATCAACAGAACAAAGAAAGTTGAAAAGTTCAGCCAAGGAAGAAGAGCTAAAACCGACCCCTCGAGGCTGAAGTAACCGGAACAACCACCGAAAAGACATCCCAGAAGATGGCTTTGCCTCAGTCTCCTCCTAGACTCGGCCTGGTATGAATATTGTAATTAGATGTTGCAAACATATGAATATGTATGTAAGAGTGATGTAATCTCTTTTGAAGCTGTATAAATATTGTGACCCTGCACTAAAGAATTTGGAGCTCTTTGTCCAGCGCGAGCTGGGAGTTTCCCCAACATTGCTAAAATAAATACCTCGCTGCTTAAGGGCTAAAACTTGTCCCTAAGCAGTTTCATCACGCCTTTTGGGGCAGAATTTGATATCGCTTATAACCATGAGATGTTCTCAGAGGTACAATATAATCTATTTGCCAAGTAGACCAGAGTGCCATGTTATTTTTGATATACAGACACCTGGTCTGGGTGATTTTGTTGAAGTCTTAGTTGGCAATGGGGACATTGTGTGAGAATGTCTTTATACGTTTCTCTGGTCAATGGCCAGCCTCTACTTTGTCCTCCAAAAAAATGAGACTTCCTCTCCAGTATGCCCTAACTTACAATTAAAGTCTTTGTCCAGATGATGCCAATGTTGAAGATCTTCCAAATTATCAATTTTTATCTTTTTAATTTTTGTCATCTGATCCACCTTGTATGTCTGTCTCAATCATTGGCATGAGATGTAACCCATCTTATGTGGATTGGTCAAGATTGAGCCTGTAACAATAACCACTTTCCAGCTTCCTTCTGCCAAACTATTTATTTTATTTTATTTTAATGTATTTTATTTTTATCTCATTTTATATTTGTTTCTATTTTATTTCTTATTTTTTAATATTTTAATTTAATTTTATTAATTCTTAATATATTTATTTTATTTATCTTAATTTTTGTTTATTATATTTTATTCAATTTTTAGTTTATTTTTAGTTTATATAGTTACTTTATTTTATTTTTTGTTTTATTTTTTGCTTCACTTTTTATTTTGCTTTTCAGGATTTTATTTATTTTATTTTATATTTTATTTTATTTTGTATTTTAGTGTTAAACTAGTGTTCTGGCTGGACTCCAGCTTCTGGATAATTTCCATCTTAAGTAATTACATCTAATGTAATAAATTTCCCTATCTGGTATTAATTGGAAGTTCTATTCTTCACTTCCTCTCCTAACATCATCTATAATGTTGCTGTGTGATATAGGTTACTTTGGTCAATCCTGGGAATTGCTGCATTTTAATAGATAAATACATGCGCACTGGGCAAGTTTCAGAACAAAGCAGCTGGAGAGATATATCCACCTCCTATGATGCATCGTCTACGAAGTTGAAATACTGCCCTTGTTCAAATAAAGGTATTACTGCTCAAGCATTAATAGCCACGCTCTCCTCCAGTAGCTGGAAACCTTCAAAAAGAGAATACAAACTTTAATTCTACTGAAAAGCATTAGAAGGGTTCCTTTTAGCGGGAGTGGCAAAGATGCAGAGTTCAAGGCTCTGGATTTACTCCATGGAGTCACAGAGAGCTTGTTCAGGGAAGGGCCGGACACATGCAGGCGGCCGTGCCTTTGTGCATGAGGCTACGGGGGAAGGAGGAAACCTTTGCACACAATAAATCAAGTGAGAGCTCTTTACTACTGTTTTTGCAAAATTAAATTTCTCTAATCTCAAGTGGTATTTACAATATAAATTATCTATATATATTCAGTCTGTTAGCATCCAGTATAATTAAAGCCAGAAAACCTGTTTCGATTATTGTTTACTGTTTACAGATCCTCATAAATTCTTGGGAGTTTTGGCCATATTGGCTCCCTATTCTGAGTTAGCCTTCCTCTGGTTGCATGTTGAATTTAAATATGTAGCCTTAGCTAATGAGAACGTTTCCTTCAAGTTCGTTTTGTTTTGGAAGGCATGCTGAGACCAACATATGAAGACAAATGTAAAGAAAATGTGTTTGATAATGCTATGCACGTTTAAAATGACCAAGGTGTCTGAGTCAGCTGTCCCTATGTATATACTTGGATACATTGAATATAAAGTATCATTTTTTTCAGCTTTCTTAATGTTTTTTTTTTCACACTGTTGCGTGGCAGAATGCTGTTTTATGGCAACATGGCTAATTATTTTGTATACCCATGGTTAGGATTCACTGACTTTGAAAACTCATGAGGTAAATTCATGGCCATCTGATCCATCTTTCATATCATAAGCCATCAAGCCTCACTTGACATTCTGCCATCACAGTAATGCCATTATGGGCTAGAGACCTTTACTGCAAGTCCTGACACAGAGACTGTGGGTGACAGGAGAATTTACTGCAGTCCTGCTGTCCCACACCTTGTTGCTACTCATGTGCGCTTTATTTCTGAGCTGAATTAGTGTACCTTCCTGTTTCAGCAGTTGTGCCCTGTTACATCAAGGTCTTGAGGCCTGTCAAGGACATTTAGCACCAGGAATTTAATTTGAGATGTAAAACCTGTTAATTCCTTTTTGTGCTTCATCCACACTATGTCTGAGGTACGGCGAGCATCTGCTTCTTGTTAAAGAACTAGAAAATAAGTTTGTAAATGTTTCTGTGTATTGCTCACTGAAATGAGAATTAGTGATAGCTGATTGGATACTAGCACATTTCCCATGACTATCCATGTAAATTAGCTGCTAAGGACATGTAAATTAAAATTTTATTATATGATCAATTTAACACACAAAAACTTCCATCCTTATTTTTTCTGTTCAGAAATCTTTGAGAAGTTGCCATTGAGCCATGAGTACAGGTTGTTACAGGGTATTAAATATATAATTAAAGCAGTCTTGAAATTTTAGTAAGTTAAACAATACGATTGACCCTCAAACAGCCTTATCATGGCTTGTTTTGCAGGTAATACGTACCCTGTTGTACGGGCTGGCTGGCTGTAAATCAAAACTGGAGGTTTTATTGATTAAAATCTTCCTACAGTGGGGATTAAAAAAGCACATCATCTCGCTATCTATTTGAAAGATATAGATTCCTGTTATTTGCTGAAGTAAGGGAATGTTGGTGATACCAAGTTCTTTACATGAGGACTGACATGACTAGATCCTCCTTTGAAGATTTAACTCACTGTATTGGAGGAACAGTCCAGCCACCTTGGGAACAAAACTACTGCGTCTGGTCAGCCCCTTCCCCAGCCGTCTGACTGCATTGACCTGGCTCTGAACCCTCTGAACCCTGAATGAAAGTATGGTTTCGCTTGGTTTGGGTTTTTTGAGGGGGGGTTGGGTTGTTTGTTGTGATTTGAATTTGGTTGGTTTTTTTGAGGTTTGTTGTTGGTTTTTGTTTGGTTGATTTTTTTTTTGTTTTGTTTTTCTTTTCCAACTGCTGTCTTGCTTTGTGTTAATTTGCAAGTAAAATTGAGTGCAAATTGGTTTTCAGTTACAGTCTTCGCTTAAATCACTGCTGTCATGGAGAAGACATTCAGAGGCATACCTAGCCCAGAGTCTGAGCCTGCATTAGTGAAACAGCAGGAAAACTGTGTGAAGCATTAGTATGTCCCATATTAGAGAATTTAGGGCATGTCATGTGGAGCAGCTTCATTAATTTTTGGACCATTGTCAAAAGGGACAACTCAGACCAAATTAACGAACAGCTACTTAGCAAAAGTATCCCTTCATCCTCTCAAATCTGTTGTGTTGGGGTTTTTTTCTGGAATTGTTGGCAGTGCACAAGTGTTGGACAAATAATGCGTGCATATAAATTATAGCCAGTGATTTTGTGATCAGTAGCACTAATTTCTCCTGAGAATAAACTTCAAATATTCCAAGCACGGTACATCCAAACCCCCTTTCAGGGTTGAAGGCTTATGAGGGGTTTCCATGAAATGGAGTGTACCCAGGGTGTGTGGAGTTACAGCACCGGGTTGTGGAGCAGGGCTGGGCACCATCCCACACAGGACTGAAGGCACAGAGGCCATGAGCTTGTCCCCCTCTCAGTACCTTGATCAATTCATGCAGCTGGAAATCTCACATCCAACGTGACTGTTTACAATGCTTCCTGAGGGTTGTTTTTCCTACCTCTAGAGCTGAGTGGAAAATAACCATTCTGGGTTTGTGAGCATTTACACTTCTGATATTTTGCTTTTACATTCACATTGTACAAAACAAAATAGCTGTCCTCTGTTCAGGATGGCTGGGATGGTGGCTGAGAGCTTGGACCCTTTGACTTTGGGAGATGACTAGGTTTCCAAGGAGTCAGAGAACATTTCTGGCCATAAACGAAGGAATGTCTGGTTAGAAACCAGTTGATAGGAAGATTTCAAAACCTAAGTCCTGTCATGATACTGTAGTCCTGACTGATTTTTAGCAGAAGCTTATTAAACCTTGTGTTTGTCATATAACTATGTTTCGATGTCAGCAAGTAAAACTCTTTTTAAAAATTTGCCTATCTTTACTGGTTGGCACCAAAACCTGACTACCCTAATGGAGTAATGTTTATTGTCCTGGATTTTTGAATCTTTTGTAACTATTGGATTTTACAAACTACTCATTTTGGCATTCTGGTTTCTTATTGATGATTCATCTCATATGAAACATCATGTGTACTGCAGAGTCTTGTTTCTGCTTTCTTGTCTATTTTTTCTCATTTACTTGAAATTTTATCCACTAACAGTTGCAGTGTGTTAATATGTGCTTCGTGGAAACAAACTGTGGAGTCATAATAGTGTTTTACTCATTGTGCTTTCATCCTTTAGCTGAGAGATGAAAGTCAAAGCCACAATGACCTGCAGATTTGGGGTGACCACCTTCTCTGTCCATACACAGAATGAACCCCAAAGAAGAGGACTTAGCACAGAAAAAGCACAGCTACCCAGAAATAGTGTGGAATTCTTCTCTCTGAGTACTAAATTCCCCACAAAGAGAGAAGATCTTGTTTTTCCCTGGTCCATTCTACACATGGGTGTAGAAATGGGGGTGCTTTGAAAGACTTACAACATCAATATGTATGTTGTGAACTGTAGATTATAGGCCATGGATTCATTTCCATGAAGCATAATCATGGCATGCTTGTTACTAATCACCCTATTTCAAAAAACGTGTACTTTTTATTCAGTGGGATGGGCTTTGGTCCCCTGAAGGACTTGAATTAAAGACTCAGTAGCTCCTTCTGATAAGTAAATTTGTGGTCTTAATTTAGTAGTAGTACCTATGCTACATTTTTCCCTGTACTGAATTCTGCTCAGTTAGGCAACGTCCAAAAGAATTAATCCAGAAGACAAATGCAGTGCAAATATTAATTTTGAATTCTTATGATTAATGGGATTGATTTGTGAAAGGATGAAATTATATTGTAAAGTTAATCATTAGAGAAAATAAATGCCTGAAGGATCTAAGCTTAATATATTAGGCTTTTCTTTCCACTGAGTCAATATAGATTGACGAGCCATATTTCCCATTCAAAGAAATGTTAAACGTGTTTACAGATTTCATAAAAGGCTCTGAAGACAACATAGTCTTAACAACGTTTTCTGTCAAAGGCTACAATAATAACCTGATTTCTGTTCTCAGGCATGCTGGAGTAACTGCCACAAATAGTAGAATTTGGCCTAGCCATCTTGTAATGCTAAAAAAATAAAATTGTTCAGTGCTTTCCTTTATTTTCTTGTTATGGTTTTCATCCTGCAGGTAGAGGTGACTGAGGTGAAGCAGGCACGTTGTTCAGACCTGCCAGTCCTCATGGCATGTCCAGTACAGCAAGTCACTGCCTTGGGTGGAAACATCACAGTCAAAGGTGTTAATGTGTTTGGCACAGCATCATGTTACAGTGTCCTTGTGACACTGGAGTGTTTCCCCTTGTGCTGAGATGTTGTGGATCTTCATGGAAGCGCAGAGTGTCCCTGTGACCAGGGGATGGATCCTGCACCACTCTCTCCATGCCTTGAATTATTCATTGTGCGCCTTGCACAGCTGCTGCTCTAGGTAACTTGTCTCATCCCTCATATCCCTCAAATAATAGAAAGCTACATCAGATAGATGAAATATTCTTTTGTAAGATACCTCTGGTCCTTTATTAGGTATTTTGCATTTTAAAAAAATTATAAATATTATATATTTAAGACCCATATTTAAATATTTGGAGAGAATTGGAGTTAGAAGCTCAAACTTGTAGAAGTCTAGAATTGTCATGGTTAATGTTTCATTTGCTGTCCATGGGAGATAATCATTCGCTTAAGGATGTTACATTTTGTTAACATATGTTATCAAGCTAAACTTCCTTGTTTGAGGCAACCCCATAATCTGCTGGTAGCCCACAAGTTATTTAAGACTATATTATGACTCTGATGACATCCTTAATTCTCTTTGATTTTGTTGTGACTAAAGATCTGAAGCCTTTAGGAGTCATTAAGGAATCATATACTATTTGTCAAATACTGAATGGTAATAACATGCAAGTTTTTTTAGCACTTTCGTGAGATATGCTCTGTTGTGTGATAAGCAGTGTANGCTGTAAATCAAAACTGGAGGTTTTATTGATTAAAATCTTCCTACAGTGGGGATTAAAAAAGCACATCATCTCGCTATCTATTTGAAAGATATAGATTCCTGTTATTTGCTGAAGTAAGGGAATGTTGGTGATACCAAGTTCTTTACATGAGGACTGACATGACTAGATCCTCCTTTGAAGATTTAACTCACTGTATTGGAGGAACAGTCCAGCCACCTTGGGAGCAAAACTACTGCGTCTGGTCAGCCCCTTCCCCAGCCGTCTGACTGCATTGACCTGGCTCTGAACCCTCTGAACCCTGAATGAAAGTATGGTTTCGCTTGGTTTGGGTTTTTTGAGGGGGGGTTGGGTTGTTTGTTGTGATTTGAATTTGGTTGGTTTTTTTGAGGTTTGTTGTTTTGTTTGTTTTTGTTTGGTTGATTTTTTTTTTGTTTTGTTTTTCTTTTCCAACTGCTGTCTTGCTTTGTGTTAATTTGCAAGTAAAATTGAGTGCAAATTGGTTTTCAGTTACAGTCTTCGCTTAAATCACTGCTGTCATGGAGAAGACATTCAGAGGCATACCTAGCCCAGAGTCTGAGCCTGCATTAGTGAAACAGCAGGAAAACTGTGTGAAGCATTAGTATGTCCCATATTAGAGAATTTAGGGCATGTCATGTGGAGCAGCTTCATTAATTTTTGGACCATTGTCAAAAGGGACAACTCAGACCAAATTAACGAACAGCTACTTAGCAAAAGTATCCCTTCATCCTCTCAAATCTGTTGTGTTGGGGTTTTTTTCTGGAATTGTTGGCAGTGCACAAGTGTTGGACAAATAATGCGTGCATATAAATTATAGCCAGTGATTTTGTGATCAGTAGCACTAATTTCTCCTGAGAATAAACTTCAAATATTCCAAGCACGGTACATCCAAACCCCCTTTCAGGGTTGAAGGCTTATGAGGGGTTTCCATGAAATGGAGTGTACCCAGGGTGTGTGGAGTTACAGCACCGGGTTGTGGAGCAGGGCTGGGCACCATCCCACACAGGACTGAAGGCACAGAGGCCATGAGCTTGTCCCCCTCTCAGTACCTTGATCAATTCATGCAGCTGGAAATCTCACATCCAACGTGACTGTTTACAATGCTTCCTGAGGGTTGTTTTTCCTACCTCTAGAGCTGAGTGGAAAATAACCATTCTGGGTTTGTGAGCATTTACACTTCTGATATTTTGCTTTTACATTCACATTGTACAAAACAAAATAGCTGTCCTCTGTTCAGGATGGCTGGGATGGTGGCTGAGAGCTTGGACCCTTTGACTTTGGGAGATGACTAGGTTTCCAAGGAGTCAGAGAACATTTCTGGCCATAAACGAAGGAATGTCTGGTTAGAAACCAGTTGATAGGAAGATTTCAAAACCTAAGTCCTGTCATGATACTGTAGTCCTGACTGATTTTTAGCAGAAGCTTATTAAACCTTTTGTTTGTCATATAACTATGTTTCGATGTCAGCAAGTAAAACTCTTTTTAAAAATTTGCCTATCTTTACTGGTTGGCACCAAAACCTGACTACCCTAATGGAGTAATGTTTATTGTCCTGGATTTTTGAATCTTTTGTAACTATTGGATTTTACAAACTACTCATTTTGGCATTCTGGTTTCTTATTGATGATTCATCTCATATGAAACATCATGTGTACTGCAGAGTCTTGTTTCTGCTTTCTTGTCTATTTTTTCTCCTTCACTTGAAATTTTATCCACTAACAGTTGCAGTGTGTTAATATGTGCTTCGTGGAAACAAACTGTGGAGTCATAATAGTGTTTTACTCATTGTGCTTTCATCCTTTAGCTGAGAGATGAAAGTCAAAGCCACAATGACCTGCAGATTTGGGGTGACCACCTTCTCTGTCCATACACAGAATGAACCCCAAAGAAGAGGACTTAGCACAGAAAAAGCACAGCTACCCAGAAATAGTGTGGAATTCTTCTCTCTGAGTACTAAATTCCCCACAAAGAGAGAAGATCTTGTTTTTCCCTGGTCCATTCTACACATGGGTGTAGAAATGGGGGTGCTTTGAAAGACTTACAACATCAATATGTATGTTGTGAACTGTAGATTATAGGCCATGGATTCATTTCCATGAAGCATAATCATGGCATGCTTGTTACTAATCACCCTATTTCAAAAAACGTGTACTTTTTATTCAGTGGGATGGGCTTTGGTCCCCTGAAGGACTTGAATTAAAGACTCAGTAGCTCCTTCTGATAAGTAAATTTGTGGTCTTAATTTAGTAGTAGTACCTATGCTACATTTTTCCCTGTACTGAATTCTGCTCAGTTAGGCAACGTCCAAAAGAATTAATCCAGAAGACAAATGCAGTGCAAATATTAATTTTGAATTCTTATGATTAATGGGATTGATTTGTGAAAGGATGAAATTATATTGTAAAGTTAATCATTAGAGAAAATAAATGCCTGAAGGATCTAAGCTTAATATATTAGGCTTTTCTTTCCACTGAGTCAATATAGATTGACGAGCCATATTTCCCATTCAAAGAAATGTTAAACGTGTTTACAGATTTCATAAAAGGCTCTGAAGACAACATAGTCTTAACAACGTTTTCTGTCAAAGGCTACAATAATAACCTGATTTCTGTTCTCAGGCATGCTGGAGTAACTGCCACAAATAGTAGAATTTGGCCTAGCCATCTTGTAATGCTAAAAAAATAAAATTGTTCAGTGCTTTCCTTTATTTTCTTGTTATGGTTTTCATCCTGCAGGTAGAGGTGACTGAGGTGAAGCAGGCACGTTGTTCAGACCTGCCAGTCCTCATGGCATGTCCAGTACAGCAAGTCACTGCCTTGGGTGGAAACATCACAGTCAAAGGTGTTAATGTGTTTGGCACAGCATCATGTTACAGTGTCCTTGTGACACTGGAGTGTTTCCCCTTGTGCTGAGATGTTGTGGATCTTCATGGAAGCGCAGAGTGTCCCTGTGACCAGGGGATGGATCCTGCACCACTCTCTCCATGCCTTGAATTATTCATTGTGCGCCTTGCACAGCTGCTGCTCTAGGTAACTTGTCTCATCCCTCATATCCCTCAAATAATAGAAAGCTACATCAGATAGATGAAATATTCTTTTGTAAGATACCTCTGGTCCTTTATTAGGTATTTTGCATTTTAAAAAAATTATAAATATTATATATTTAAGACCCATATTTAAATATTTGGAGAGAATTGGAGTTAGAAGCTCAAACTTGTAGAAGTCTAGAATTGTCATGGTTAATGTTTCATTTGCTGTCCATGGGAGATAATCATTCGCTTAAGGATGTTACATTTTGTTAACATATGTTATCAAGCTAAACTTCCTTGTTTGAGGCAACCCCATAATCTGCTGGTAGCCCACAAGTTATTTAAGACTATATTATGACTCTGATGACATCCTTAATTCTCTTTGATTTTGTTGTGACTAAAGATCTGAAGCCTTTAGGAGTCATTAAGGAATCATATACTATTTGTCAAATACTGAATGGTAATAACATGCAAGTTTTTTTAGCACTTTCGTGAGATATGCTCTGTTGTGTGATAAGCAGTGTAGTATAAATTCCTTTCATGCACTTCTTCTGGATCCTACAAAATCCAACACACGTAATTCTAAGTTTGTCACCATATTTTATATTGGATTAATTCAGTATTACTTAGAATTTGAGCTTCAGTGAGCAGAATTTGAGAACTAGAAACTTGTTCCAGCTATGGCATTAACTATCTATGTGAACTCTGTTTCTTTCTTCCATGTACAATAATAAGACACTTTCCTTTCTACTTAAAAGTATGATGTAAGGATGAATTAATTACTTGGAAAGTCCTTTGAGATTACTTAGTATTAAAAAATGAAAATTATTAATATTCTATTATTAAATTCTACTATTGTAGTTTGTGATAATTATAGAGCATANCATGTTGCAGAGAATAATAATTTTCTACACGTGTATTTCTTGGGTTTTGTTTTTGTTGCGTATGTAATGATTAAAAGAGAAAAAAAATCAAAATTAAACCTCAATTAAATTATCTCCAAGCTTTGAGTAATTAAGTGAAGTCTGCAGTACTTTGGCACTAGGGACTATTGTTTGCTTGTGTGCCTCGAGGGCAAGTTTGAATATAGAGAACAAACTTTACTGGAGATAGATTTAGTTTGCTTTAAAGAGGGCACTATATAGAATCATAGAATCATGAAATCGTTTAGGTTGGAAAAGACCTTTAAGATCATGGAGCGTTTCTTCTGGCACTCTACATTCACTGCCGGACAAATACAGATGTCTGGAATAGCTCCATCTGGTGAGTCAAAGCATGTAGGAATGCCCAACTCTACACTTACTCTTGTTCCTTGACAAGGTATCACCTCCTACTTCTGCTACATGGAGATCTTATTCCAAAAATGTCTATTACTTGTGAAGACTGCACTGAACCAGTCTAACTGTTTATGTTGCTTAAGCTTCTCTTTTTTTTTTTATTTCTCAATGGTGTAAAATAAAAACAAGAAGAGCAAAACAGAGAGATTTTCCTTATTGTATTGCCAGATCAGAACGAATCAGAAATATCAATATCTGGAAATATGTAATCTGATCTTTGAGACCCCAACTGGTGAAGATGTTTGTTGATTTAAATTTGTCAATGTGTATTTATGCACCATTACAGAAATGTATGATGTCAACGAAAAAGGAGAATGTATGAATTAAAAATTCTTTGCAGCAGAACTGCATGCAGAACAAAGCTTTTAGCTCTGGCTTTTAAAGTTGTACAGATATTTTTTTCATATAAGCAATTTCACCCACAGGAAGAGCTTAAATTTTAGGGGGGAGGATGAAATTGCACATCTAGGAGCACAGCTTCTTGTTTGGGATGTTCAGATGTCCGCTTGCATACAAAGAAATGTGTGCATGTCTGCTCTGTAAATACCATCAGTTCCATGTGTAAGTATGATTAAAGACCTGAAAGAGATCTTAGACAAAGGAAAATGTATTTAGAAAAACAGATGCTGCAGTGACCTAACTCCCAATGGGGTGACACAGGATTCTTCTGGAAGTGAATGAGTCCGGAGAGTAGCCTAAAAAGTTGAGTTCTGCAGTCCTGACATCACTAAGTGTTAAAAAAAAACCCCTCCAAACTGAACAAACACCATATACTAGTAGTTTGTTTTGTTAGATTTCTAGCATAAACAGGACTTCAAATGACTTCACTCAGATAACTGTGTAATCACAGTGAATAAAAAAGAAACATGTAGTTGACAGAGACTGTCAGGAAAGTGTGCAGCTGGACCTAGCATGTGCACAGATGCTGTGCAGAATTCACAAAAAGGCTGAAAACTTCCCACGCTGAGGAGGTGGGATGCAGACCCCACCTCTCCATGTTGCTACTTTCACTCTTGCGTTTTTCATTGTATAGAAGTTTGTTAATATCAGGAGTAAACCCAGGCTGCAGAATCCAGATCTGGATATAAGCATCCTTAAATTATTAATGTATAATATATCTTTGGTTTTAATAATGGGAGAACAAGAAGGAGGTAACACTTTGAAAAGCCCTGTGAGATCTCCAGTTAGCCAGTTAACACTGTTGACTCATTTCTTCTAAGCCATTATGAATTAAGTGTGTGAAATCTTTGAAAATTACCTAATTGGAGAAGGTTATCTTGCATTTGACCATTCTCTCTTTGCAAACCATTGATCTGCTGATATATTACAGTCAACCAGTTCAATGCACCATTGAGATATTTTATTGTAATACATTAACAGAGCAATGGTCATTGATTGATAACTGGGGAGTAAAGGACAATTTCTTCTGTCTATTTTGCTTAAAATAAAATATATTTTAAAAAAAAAAGAGATGCTGGGCAATATTCTGTTCTCACTCCATTACAAATCCAATATTATTTCATTGACATCTGTGGGGTTTCTCTAGAGTTAAGGTGGCATGGTTAAGAACTGAATTATTCTTGCATACACTAGCATGCAGTCAATATGCTCAGATACTTTGTTTGTATTTAGATGGAAATCAGATATGCAGTTACAATTTTGATCAGAATTAGCTCTGTTAGTTTTCAGTCAGTTTGTATTTAAACATGTGCATATATGTCTGTGTGTGAGTATGTGTGTGTTTATTTGAATAATGAATGGCATGAATAAAGACATACTTCACCTCCTGGAAAAGAACCTGACAGTCAATTTTATTTCTTCAGCCAATTTTTGCTGCCTCTTTTTTTTTTTTTAAGGATATTTTTATAAGGAGCAGCTTTGTGCCATGGAGAATCGTTCCATGCTAAATGTATCTCAGCTCTGATCTAAAGGGAGCATTTCCACTGGAAAAAAAGCATTGTTTAGTCTTTAGGTCAATTGAATCTTTGGCCTCTCTGCCAAGTCTGTCAGCGCTGGTGCCAGTTACTGAGCGTGGTGATTTCTGTGATTTCAACGCTTGTCTTTCAGGGATTGCGCTGTGACCTTCACCATCATTTTATACAATCCACTGCAGGGCAGAGCCTTTCTAATCCAAGCACTCGAGGACTGTTTTACCATTCGGATTAGCCAAAGTTCATGCTACTGCAATGTTGATGTTGTGCCTGCTTGAGATGTTCAGTCTAGGTTTTTTGCATGAAAATTAAATCTTTTGGCAAAAGACAAATTAAAGAAAGGGTGACATTCAAGCCCATGTAGAAAGAGCAGTAACACACTTTGTGTCATGAAGGCTGGCATGGGAATACACTTTCTTCTGACCGACATGTTTGGGACCATAAGTTGGAGTGTGGCATTCGGTTGGACTGAATGCATTGGAAACTACACTTTTCTTTTTCTTTTTTTTTTTTAAAAAAAAATATTATTATGAAATCAAACTGTTTTTTAGTTATTTTGGAACCTTAATCTAACATGCAAAAGGGATGAAATGTAATATCTTAAGTGATACTGAAATTCTAGGTTAGAATATGTAAATTGTAGATGAGTTACAAACTGTTTTAACTGATCCATTTAAAATTATGCTTTTGCTATAATGTTTTGTTTAGTTTAATAATACAGAAATAATTTACCTATCCATTTTAACTCTCTTTTCTATTAATATTTTCTGATTATTTTATCTTCTGTTTATATGGATGGTTTCACACTTTGGTTTTGTACATTATTATGTATTACAACCTCATGGTTGTGTTTGGGTTTGTGGGACTTAAGAAGAATGAACTTGCATTAAAAATTCTCCACTGTACTTCAAAGTAGGCTCAGAGGAAACATTTTTTATCCCCCTTACCATTTTAAATCCTTCCCTTAGCAATTTGCTACCGGTATCGATATTCACAATTTGCACTATACATTCTTAAAAGCATGAATGGCCTTACCCAGTATTCCTGCAAAAATTCATTCTTCATATGACTTCACAAACTGCATAAAATGTCTGAAAAGAAACTGAAGTGGTAGTAGTCAAACCCTGATATTTTCACCTCTGACTTTGCAATCATCCTGTCTTTTAAATATCTAAATATAAAAATGAGATCTGAAAACACATGGCAAATTTATCTAGAATCAAAAATTCCCTGTTTATTTGGGGGGAAAATTTGAGAATTTCAGCTAAAAAATGATATAGCCTAATTAGTTCCACATAATCTCCAGAAGAATTGTAGTTCTGATTCATTGTAAACCAGTTTTTTAGTGCTACCTTCTACTATTTGTGTTCATGGGACTACATTTTACATGGAATATGATGAAGCCTATTCTTTGGAACAGGAGCATTAACACTGAAGAGCTTGGAGCATACAACAGATACACAAAGAACAGGTTAGAGATATGCTCAAATGTTGTCCAATATATAATGAATATGTATGCTTGCATGTGTGTGTACAAATGCAATTATTTTCTTATTTAAAACCAATTATTTTCCCAGAGGAAACAGAGGCTTTCTGCACAGAGAAAATGGCTTAGCTTAGAATTATATTTTGGCCTCATCTATTCTTGAACCACAGTTGAAATCTGTGCTTTTAGACCTTTACTTGTGACATATTTTATATGGCTTTGGTGTTTACAAAGAAGAGAAAGATGTTAGGTCAAGCCTTTTTTAAGCAAACCTTCCTGACTCACTAGTTCATGCTAAATTGGTTTCCCTTTTAGCAATATGGAGTTGTCTTAGTTCTTGGAAACATGCTTCACTGAATCATCGATCACTGTCTTCACTATGATGGTGCTTTTATTTATACAACTGCATGAAATGTTCACTGTAAAGTATTACACTATATTAAGGCATTGTGGTTTTGTACTCTGCTTCAGACTCTCTTCTAGTTTGCTGAAAAGTTATTCTGTGGTTCATAATCCTTTAAATAAATGTGGTCTTGTTTTTGAGCTAATTTTGGCTGATTTGAGGTAAGCAGAACTACTTACGTTATTAATATCTTAATTCAATGGATTTAATTCTTCTTTGTTCATAGTTTGTTGTAAATTACGTAGATTTTAAGACTGTGTCTCCTACTTAAAATTACCAAACAAATATCTATTGACATATTCTTGCCTGTGGACTCCCATTACACAACCAATATATTATTTCTGAATTTAATTTTCAAGCTGATAGGGTCATTTTCTTCCCATATATTTAATCCTGTATGTGATGCAATTACTATTCTAGAGTGACTGAATGAAGAAAATACTGAGACTTTTTATTTTTAGAAAAAGATAAGTAGAGAGTCAGGTAATTTAATTAGGATACATTAACCTTATTTCCCCCCTCAATGATCCAGATACTCTCATATTCTG
Organism: Grallaria varia; assembly: GCA_013396735.1. Classification (NCBI taxonomy): domain Eukaryota; kingdom Metazoa; phylum Chordata; class Aves; order Passeriformes; family Formicariidae; genus Grallaria; species Grallaria varia. Next base: position 297,699 of record VWZG01001499.1, read on the forward strand.
GCAATGCTCACAAACACCGGATTTAAAAAAAAACGCCTTATTTCCTTCTGACTGAGGGATCATGACCTAAATTGCTGAATGCTAAAGGGTTTTTTTGCTGCTTACAGCAAATGTTTACATTTAATTTTCTCTCATTACATTGATACCACAGAATAATGCATGCAATATTACTTCTGAAGAATTCAGTGAGACTCTTGCATAGGTACTGTTTCTGTGCTGAATGTAGCTAAGGCTGCACCAAACAGTGTAAAAGTGCATTGATATAATGGTACCCCTTTGCCCATTTCCAACTGTTAAATGCATGATAGTGGCAGGAATCTGTCCTGAGATACTGGGGCAGGGGTTTTTTATACATATACTGTTGCATAGGGGCTATTTACTGTAGTAACCACTTCAGATGTGAATATGCATTATTGTCTGTCCGTTTTAGCAAGTTCTCCAAATTTCTGCCATTACTGTTCCCAGGGAAATGTATAAAAAAAGAATAAGAACAGAATCCAGCTTCAAAGTTGGTGTAATCCCATGCTATTTGCACAGCTGCAATCATGAGACATTCATATTTTTGTTGTGAATATTTGAATCTGAATATCAAAGCAAAACTTGCAGAATGCCACCCTGTTGACCAACATAATAGAAAATATTAGTACAAATTTCTCAAAGCCTAATTCTTGGGCAGACATGAATAATGTCTTATTGAAAATAATTCTTGTTCAAAGCTACAATGATTTCTGAAATGTATAGAGCAATCAAATCAAGGGAGTCAAGCCTGAATAGTCAGATAGAAATTTGACCCATAATGCAAAGAATTCTTTTATTAGTAATTCTTAAAATGGAAAGTAATTTCCAAGCATCTTCATTGTAGTAACAGTGACATGTCCCAGGACTGAGTATATTTGTTTCTTTCCTAATCAAACAGGGAAATACCCAAGCTTTTATTGCCATTCTATGTAAAAACAATGGTATTTAAATATCTGCCTTGATGTAAAATCCCCATGGAGAAAGTAATTTTGCAAAGCACAAGGGTTGCAACCAGCCTAATATACTTCACCTGCAGTCTGCTTTCACTGGCTGCCTATAGAGATGTTAAAAGAATAATCATTTTTAAAAAAAAAAATTCCAGAAATATTTTATTTCCTGATTTATTTTCCTATTTGCCAACAACAAATTGGCACTGACTAGTGCATTATTTTCTATTTGGAAAATACAACCAGAAATATAGCAACACCAGAAAAGACATCTTTGACTCAAATTGTTGGATAAAGCCAACATTGCATTTACCAAATTTGTAGTGTTTCAGCGTTTCAAGTAGTGATAAAATAGAAATAAGCCATTCAGTGAAAGAAATCAAGAAGGATCACCAACTATATGGACTATATATTAAAAACTTGAAAGTAAAAAAAGAAAAACCCCTAAAAGAATAATTTTTAAACCCCTAAAAATTTAGATTAATCCTAAAGTTTTTTCTAATTAATTTACCATCAGTTGTGTTATCAAAGGAAAAAAAAAATGTTTCTTTAGAATCTTGATATGAAAACTTCATAAACAAAGTGAAGAAGTAGGAGATTAAAATGTTAAAAAGAGAATACAGGATTTTCTAATGCATGGCTAGATTCCAGATGGCAAAAACTGTTGGTTCTCTGCCCCAATGGCACCATTCTTCATAGATGAGATCCTAACTTTAGAAGGATCAGAAGAATTTCCAATATCTCAGTGTATTTTGCCAGCACTACTCATTGTATCTTATAAATTTTATTTTCTTAACTGGAAACTATAGCAATTAAAAAGATATCTGGACTAATCAGTGCAAATGACTCAAGAAACAAAATTTAAGGACAATGGTATTGCCAAAGTGAGTGTAAAATATATCTAAAAGAAATTAGAATCTACATATTAATCATTGTCTGTCTGTATAACACCCACTGCTAACAGTACCAAAACCTGCATTTATTTAAACCTACATTTTATAAAAGCTCAGTGGCAAAAATCAATATAAAGCTTTAGCGGGCAGAATGTGTGTAATAGTAACAAGTAGAAAGGTTAGTGTAGAAGTTAATGGTTCTATCAAGAATAAAACAGAGCTAAAGTCTGAAGAAAAGCTCTATCACAAGTGGTTCGTTAACCTTTGAGAACTCCAGCCTATCTTCAAAGTAAAGATTACAACAAACCTGACTCAGTCACTGGTAGCACTTGTTAGCTCCTGGCTTCAGAAATCAACAGCTTTTTCATTTGCATTATGAAACTATCACAAAGCTTTCATTTCACTAAGATGTTTGACCCTGCAAACTAACTAGATTAGGCAATCCAAGCTCACATGGAGCAGTGGGAATGATGGTGAATGCCTTAGCTAAACACAGCACTGTGCACTCCCAAGGAGCTGTGAATTTCATACCAAAATGTTCAGTAGTGAACAGCATCCATACTCAATCGACATCACAATACCAGGGAACTAGCATTGCACTGTTGGGGCTGGAGATAATTTTGATTAACTCACCTATGAACAATTGCAGGCTTCCTTAAACAACTAGGATGCATCAGAGTTTTTCTGCCTCACTGCCAGGTGGGTGATGGACAGCAGGCCCAGCTCCTGTCTCTGGTGTGGGTAAACTCTAGCCAGCAACTAGGGACCACTCAGCTGCTCCAAAAACCTAAAATTTGTGTGTTGAAATAAGAGCAGTTCAAGAACTGAAACAAAGTAACATATAATAGTTATAGTTAGAATAATAACAGTAACAATGATAAGAGTATGGAAAAGGGGGGAGAGAGAGGAATAAACCCCAGGACAGACAAGAGATAGACAATACAATTGCTCCCCACCTACTGACTGATGCTCAGTCCATCCCTGAGCAGTGATTGATGGCTCTCGGTCAATTTCCTTCAGACATGACCTTCTATGATATGGAATATCCCTTTGGACAGCTCAGGTCAGCTGTCCTGGACATGCTCCTCTCCAGCTTATGGTGCACCTGGTTGCTGGTGAGACACTGAAAAGTCCTTGACTCAGGTAAACACTACTTAGCCAAAAGTGAAACTTCACTGTGTTACCGATCTTACTCTCATGCTAAACCTGAACACAGCTCTCTACCGTCTACCAGAAAGAAAATTAACTCCCTCCCAGGTGAAATCAGGGCAATCTCCCTCTGCTTTTTCTCAGCATCAATCACTGCAAATGGCAGTAGATCTTGGTCCTCTTCTTCCTACAGGTCTTCCACATCTCTTTGTAGACTTTTGCTTCCCATTTAGTTTTCCTGGCACAAATATTTCTGATGTTTCATGGTTATTTGGATCACTGAAATGGTCTGGAATAAGCAGAAAACTTGTGCATGAAGTGTGGTTATTCAAACCTATAATTCATGCCTCTGATATTTCTGTTGGTATCACATGGAAATGAATGGGAAAGTAAAACTCTATAAGCCACTACTGTGTCAAAACTAGCAAAAGTTTGGAGAGATTAGCAACAAACTGCCACATGTAGTACTAATTTGCAGTTCAATATAAAAAATACATTGCCATGTTGTGCAATAGTTGAATAGAAAGTACCGAAAATTTCTTTTGGGATACATTTTTATTTTAATGATATATGTTTATCAATATGCATAATTATTTATATGTAATATTTTGCAACTAGCATCCATGATCTAATATCACTATATTATAACAATATGGTTAAATATTATGCATATTTGCATATGTTGCAAATTTAAATATGAGAGTGCCGTGTTGGTACCTCAAGGATTCCTAATTACTGTGCCTTATATTCCCTTTTTTTGCTAGATTTCAGGCTCTGTATCTGGCATTCAGTATGAAATTAAATTATAAAATGAGATAAATAAAAAGAAAATACTTTTGGAGGAAAAAGTACCATGGAAGTTAAAACATAATTTCATATGGGAAATTTCAATGAAAATGCATGAAAAATTGTGAACTAGAGTTTCCACTTTGCATAGGCTCTCTTGAAAATTGTGCTGATCATTTGGGTTACATCTTTGCAGCTGATCCTAAGATGCTGCTGCAATTTACCTAAATTAAGGAACCTTCCAAAGTCTGCGCACTTAGTTTTAAATCTTGCACCAAACTATAATGACACAGGTATATGTAAAATCATATTCACTTTTGTCATGGCAATCAAGAACTGCCTAACACAAAAAGTCAGTCAATTTCAAACTAGACTTTGGAAAGGCCTTTTCTAGGTAAGCTAGTTTCAGGATGAAGTGACAGGGAGTGCACCCTCTCAAATACTGTGGTTTTCCACTTTCCTGTGTAATGGAATAGCAATTCAGTTAAAGTATTACCATAGTTGCAAAACCATAGTTCAATTTGCTATGAAAGAACAAAGGGGAAGTTGGTAACTGTCAGATGTATTATGCTATAATGACCCAAAGATAAAAATGATGTCAGCCAAAGGGACAGTTGGGACCAAGAACCATTAGCTACACATTAACAATTCAAATGCGCTTGTGCCATAGCCAGTTTATTTCAGTCTCCAGTCCTTCTACTATTTTTTCCCATTTCATTCCTCCCATCTTCCCCCACCTACTGCTGTAAGTTTTCTTCCAGCAAGTTTTAGGGTGGAAGTTTAAATGAGCATCTGCCACAGCACCAATGCCAACGCTAGCTGGCCATCAACCAGCAGGGCTACTCTTGCATGGGATGCCTGGCTCCCCTTCGGAGACTGCGCTTAACCTTTATGACATACTCAGATTCCACCAGCTTGGTGCCTCAAATCCCATGTTTCTGCTTCTCTCCAAATTTTCCATTTGGTAATGTATCCTGATAATAAGGTTCACACCCTTGCCCTTCATTTTACTTCATGTTTCTTTGCAAGTCAACACAAAGAAATTTTTATTTTATTTCACTTTGGTTTATTACATTTATTTTTGCATTAAAAAAAAAAGAAAATATAAACGGGAGGGGGATTCAGTTCATAATGAGGGGAGGAGTCATTTTTGGACTCAATCCCCAACATGAAATCTGTTATAAATGGATTCTGCCAAATTGCTGAACAGAGTGCAAATTTGTAATGTGCCAGTTTTTTAATAGGTTTAGTTCTTTGGGCTCTTTCTGCAAGTCAAACCCTTGCGTCATTTCACTGACATTTTGTCCTTGAAAATCTTGGTCTGCAACCTCCTTTTAAAACTATGTGATACACATGCTTAAGCCTTCCCAGCTGTGACAGCTCAAGACAAAAAAATTCAGCCTGGATTTTGGCACACCTAGGGTCTTCTTGAAGTAATCTCATTTGTGCTTGTCCTAGAACCCTTCTTATTAGTCAGCGTCCTTATCTCATAGCCACAGCTGAGGATGGCATTGTGGCTTCCCAAAGCACAGTTACTACCTTGGCTAAAGGGCCATCTGGATCTTAGTTACAGCAGACACCACCTTTGGAACCCACTACGGTGAAAAGATTGCTGAAGCCCTTCATCTGTTTTATTTCCCTTCCTTGAATGATGGTTTAAACAGGCATACTTAAGAGTACAATAGCTCCAGCCATTTGAAATGCTAATTTTCATCTTGGCCACAATATGTTGCCCGTATCAACCCCCTTTATACCTTATTGGTTGTAAAGATAACGAGATTCTTTTAAAAGAACAGCAGAAAATCCAAGACATTTAGTATTCAGATTGCCCTCAAATCTAGCTCATGCATGCAGGGACTGAGAGCAACTTCAGACATAAGAAAATATTGTTTTGATTTAGAGATGATTTATAGTTAAAACATTGCGCTTCTGAGAAGCACTTCACACTGGGTAGAAACAACTGGTAAATACTGACGTTTGCTGCTGTCTTAGAAGGCTTGTTGAACTTTCTAAATTCTTCTCTTGGGATTGGATCTAGTGATCTAGCTATGTATATTCTTGCTCTATTTTCAGTTTGTTTGAATGCATGAAGATATCGCACAAGCACCTTTACAAAAGACCAGTCAAACAATAAAAACAAACATGTTGTTCATCCAGATTGTCTGCTGCTGACCCAATCTGTGCTTTGTACTTTCCAGAATGTAGTGTGTTTCCAGGGGCAGATGTTGTGAGAGAGCTCTGAAAGCATCTGATGCTACTTGCAGTCACTTCCAATGATACTTTTCAGAACAGAAATATATCGCACGTATTTGTTTAATGTAAGTGTTTTGGTTCATATTATATTTACATAGTATACTGACCTATGCTTCAAATACGTCTTTCTATACAAACAAACAATTATAATGCCAATACTAGAGGCATGGTGAAGAGGCATACACCAGAAAAAATAGTCCTAGATTTTCAGATTTCTGTCTGAATTTGCAAAAATATTGATGTCTTTTAAGATTATAAAAACATTTATAATGGACCTGAGTGAGAAGGAAAAAAACTCCTAGTGTAGAATACCAAATGCAAACTTTTAAGGTTTTGTCTTCACATTTGTAGACTTTAACCAGATTGGAAGTACAGGGCAGCTTCTGACGGATTGGAATTTCGGCTCTGAAGTTCAGCTTGCACAGGTGGATTGCAACCTTTCCAATGGATCACTTCAAGTCTTTCGGATAGCAGGAAGACTTGAGAGCTGCCACTGGAAAGACACAGGAATTTCTGTTTCTTTGAGCCAACATAATGTGCATCATGCCTTGTTATCAGGCAATGCTTGCTGCTGATGTCCATGCCTAAAGACAGGTATTTTAATTTGCAAGATATCCTTCTCTGTAGACATGTGTATTTTTTAATAATTTTATGTTTATTTTTTGCCTTTAAACTGTGATTTTCCTATTGTTCCATGAAGGAGAAGATCTCTGGAGTCACGGATCAGTAACTCAGCAGAGAAGGGTAATGCAAAGCAATATGGCCAACAAGTGTGCAGTTTATCTATCAAGGGCCATTCAGGTTCACTGCAGTTCATTATTAAAAGACTTTTCTTGTGAATCAGGCTTACTCAATCTCTGGGAGACTGCTGTAACAAATGGTATTAGAAAATAAAGATTTAAAATGACATAGCTCTCTTTGGATAAGTGACCTTGGAAAGGCTTCTTTGACACAACATATCTAACTGTGGGATTCACCTAAGCTAGTTCTCCAAATCCAAGTGATGAATAACACTATTTTGTTTTTCCTAGAACTTTGGTGACAAGGAGGATGAGCACTGGAGGAACGCCTCCCACGTGAAGACAGGCTGAGAAAGCTGGGGCTGTTCAGCCTGGAGAAGAGAAGGTTGTACAGAGACCTCATAGAACCTTCCAGTATCTGAAGGGGACTGCAGGGAAGCTGGGCAGGGACTCTGTCAGGAACTGTAGTGATATGACAAGGAGTAGTGGGTAGAAATTGAAATAGGGGAAATTCATGTAGATATTAGGAAAAGCTTTTTACTGTGAAGATGGTGAGATACTGGAACAGGTGGCCCAGAGAAGTTATAGATGCCATAACCCTGGCAGTGTTTAAGACCAGGTTGGATAAGGCCACCTGGTCTAGAGGGAGGTGACCGTGCCCATGGCAGGGGGTTGGGACTAGATGGTCTTTAAGGTCCCTTCAAACCCCTCAACATTCTATGATTCTATTATAATGTAGTGTCTCCAGAATTATAGTAGTGGGTACAAACTGCACCTCAGAGCACTTTTCAATGAGGAAATTACCGTATGTTTCAACGAGGAAGGAGACTTTTTTCAATGGTATATGGACTTTAGGCAAAATGGAGAATTTAATAAGAACCATGCCTCTGGGAAGTCAGAAGAAGCTTCTGAAGTTGACAAATGAAGAAATAGAGGTGGGTTTATTAATTTTGTTTCTCTCCAATTCTGTGTTCTAGGAAACCCATAATCCAGGCCCTCACCTGCACTTCTTGGCTTCACAGCATATGCTTGTCATCATAATGTAATGATTTTTTAAAAATATTGATTGTTCTCTATTTGTATCACTACTGGACAGAGTTCAGCCTTCTGTTTTAATTTTTTAGTTCTCTTTTTTCCTATGGATGAGGTCTCCACAGGAAACTTAAAGAAAATTTTGCTTTGTGCTGTCTCACAGTGAGTTGAAAAAGAAACATCAAACTTAGGTTTTCGTTGTGTTCATAATTTGTTTACTTATGGTGACATTTGAACATAGACCTTAGAAGCCTTATGTCAGTCTGGAGCACTGTGAGGGAGCCAGAATGAATTGACCAGTTAGTCTGTGCTTACAGATGCTTTGCACTGGCAGAGCAATGCAAAGCAGCTGGGGAGCTGCCTTAGCTTTCCCTTCTGTCCTCCAGGTTCATGTTGTTGCTTGGACCTCCCTTCTGTTCCCCTGCCTATACCTAGCACATTTTCCTGTCGTTTCCTTGTGCTGGTGTATTGATGCATTTACCAGGGTTCTCTGTCTTGTTTTCATATTCCCTTTTTCCTACCCTCTAGTTGTTCTTTAAGAAGAGAAATACTTTTAGGAACTGTGAATTTGGCCGCAAATTTTCAAGAGCCAAGAGAAACTGTCCCCTCCTCCAAGTTCACTCTCAGAAGGGCTGATTCCTTGCACAGTTACAAGCAACATTAAATCTGCTACTTCTGCCTTGAAAAAATACCTCTGCATTAACCCTTTCTCAGCTTTTTGTGAGAGCAGAGTCAACAGTGATGGTAGGTGGAGGATTTCTACACCATAATTCAATGAGAAACAGTAGAAGATTCTTCGCAAAATGTCCACTCAAATGCCAGTAAACCAGCGGCTAATATAATCACGAATGGTAGGAAATTAGTCATTTGTAGCAGACCTTCACATTTATCATTAAATCTCTCTGATTCTACCACTGACCTTTCAGAATCAATAAACCAGGCCGCCTGAAACATGGAAGTTTCCTTTAAAAGAAAGAAAATGGAACTTATGTTTGGACCTTCTGTCTGCTAGTTTTTTTTCTGAAACAGTAAGTTGCATATATAGCTCTCCTTTATCAAGCCACATGTGTTCAAAATGCATTACTAACTTAATGAAAGATGGTTTTCTTCTTAATTTGGCATCTGATTTCTGGAGATTATGAATTGTATAGAAGGAAATTCTGAAGCATATTTTTAAGGTGACATTTTTTGTTCTTCTTGGCAACTGAGGTATAAAGTTGAGTTAAACTCAGTATAAGATCAGTTATAGATCGACTTGGATTTTCTTAAGGGATCGGGAGTCTAAATTCTTAATGAAAGGTAGGTTATTTCTTGTTTTCTTTTGGTGACTAAAACAGGTTGTATGTTCCTTGTTGATATAATAAATGTTAAAACTAGTAAAGTTAATAAAAAAGAAGTATTCCAGATAAAGATATTGTTGAAAGTATTTCTAATTAATTTCTGTGTTTATTACCTAAAGAATGTTATTGACCAGTTTGAAACATTTATTTACTGAGAATTGCCCTTTGTCCTTCTCTCTTCAATATGCAAAATGTAAACAAATAAATCTCTGTATACAAATGCTGAACATTATATTTATTTTTATGTATGTGTAATTTATTTTTATGTGGTTCTTTTTATGTGTCAGTATGCATTGGCATGTTTGTTGGTTTTTTTTCCCCATAACAAAATATGATCAGAACCTATTTGGCTACCAAAAGCAAAAGAGATGAACTTGATGAGAGTAGTTTTGTTTTTTGAGTCTGTCTGTCTCTAACAGATGTCCTCAAACAGCAGCCAGATGCCACTGCCTCTGACCTTGTAGTGAAGATATGAAGTCCCTTCCTCTGCAGCCTAAGTTCCTCTTTGTGTGGTCAGGAGGCTTGAAGAAGAAAAGAAGTCACATCTGTCCTGGCAGGTAGAGGAAAGGTGCAGGTGTCAAGTTTCTAAGCTAGAATGACTTTAAATTTAACTGTAGCTTGTGTATTTGTCAGTTTCTTAAAAAATTAATCAAATGTCCAAAGATCAGATCTGATTTTGACAGCCTCCTGCATCCTTAGGACATACAGTGTCCAAACATCCATATTGTGCATACATACCCACCAGTATAACCTAGGGGTCTGTGAGTGACAGTAACATAATGTGTATAGTGCACGTAATGGAATGGAAATATCACTTAGTAATGTACACACTGAATTCAAACTTTCACAAAAATAGCTTCAGAAAGCCTGGTGTTTGAAAACACAATATATTTAACGAAGTGTCATTGAGTAATAAGGCAAAGGGACAAATTTCAAGATCTACACTAACACAAAGTCAATAAATGCATGGGAAGTCTAAAGATGTGACAGACAGATATATTGTACAAAAAGGATTTCTTGGACAGATTCTGTCAATATAAATATATTCTGTCGACATACATGTGCCTTGTCATGCTGCCTTGTCATAATTGCAGTCTCAAGAGCTTTAATTATCTCTTTAAACCACGGGTATTTACATTTGGTTTGTCTCATGGTCCTTCATTCCTAATGTGTCACAATCCCTTTTTTCCCATGTGGGGGTGACAACTGGTCACTCTTCATTAATAAAATGACAAGTCTTTTATCCATGTTGTATTCACAATAGGCTTTAGAAAGTTAAACTTCAAGAGATTAAATTCCCTCTGTGGTTATCTCACAGAACACACACTTCAACAGCAAATGCTTATAGGTCCTTGTTTTTCTTCTGCCAAGACTAAATTCTATGTTCCAAGACTAAGTAAAGTTGGGATGAGAATAAAAATATGAATTCTGTAGTGAAACAGTGACACGTATGGTCAAATTTTATAAACGGTAGTGTAATAAGGAAAAATATATTCCCATGAACACTAACAGTCACTTCACTAAGAGGATAAATATGTAGAGAAAGTTGTCTAACAGTGTATTTTAGATACTCTTCATGAAATCCAGAATTAGCCCCAGGCTTCACCGAACCACAGAATAAATGAGATTAGAAGGGACCCTGGAGGTCATCCTGTCCAACACCCCTGCTCAAGCAGAGTCACCCACAGCAGTTACCCAAGAGCATCCTTTGACAGCTTTTGAGTACTGCCAAGGATGGAAATTCAACTTGATCAGACTTATGTGTTCATATATGGAGGTCAGTGTCTTGTTCTTTTTATTAAAATCAGGGAGAGTTAAAGATGGGTAGCAATTCGAAATGAGGAATTATTACAATAGCGTGAATGGAACAGAATTGAATAGCGTCAGTTTAGTGTTCCCTGATTTCTTTCTCATCGATGTGTTTCTTTTCCTCTCTTGGGCGAAACCACAGCATTTGCTCTATGATCAACTGTGAATTACTGGTGTCAGTGTACTTTGAGATTATGATTTTGGATACCTACCATAACATCTGATAAGAGTGACAGCAATGATGGTGCCTCCAAATGAGTTTCTTTCTGTCTAAAGTTGTAAGCTGCCTCTAAACAGAGGATATAATTTTGCTGAACACAATATTATCTGAAGCCATTTTTCCAACAGGTAGAAAGACTGTCCCAGTCAACAGGAATCTCAGAAATTGTCATTTCAGAAGGTGGTGTTTACAATGTGTACAAATGCAGACCCTAGTTCCTGGGCACGCCTGAAACATGAAAGCACTTATGCCCAAGTGATTTTGTCAAACAAGTGACAAAACAGGTATTTCATGGATCAAGGTGGGGAAAGGCAGTGCATGTGTAGCTGTGGCACACATGGCCTTTCCCTTTGGCAAATGCAGGTGGCAGGAGCTGTGAGTGTGGCACCTGCACAGGTTATACACCTGCCCTCTAAAGTCCTACTTTGGTGCCCTTGGCAGGTTTAGCTTCATTTCAGCAAACAGAATAAGAGACCCAACACTGGAGAGTCCAAACAGCCCCACCAGGAACCTTGAGCACCTGGATCAGACTTTTTTCTGAATATATGATTATGAGATTAGACAAATACTGAGAAAGAGGTTGGGAATTCCTGCATTTTAGTGAAGGCATAAGGGCAATTCTAGGCATATGTCTCTCAAGCTGCTACATTGCTCATCTGAATGTAAAACCTGGGGTACTACGGTACTAGAATAAGATTGGTTTCAGTGTGTTGTGGCTCTGATTGCCACGACACACGGGCTTAGGATGTGGGTTTTGTGGAGGTTATGTACCTGTGCTGACTTCTTTCTCTTAGGAACCAGCTGCAACGTGGCAGGACTTGAGCACCACAGGGTGGCTCAGCTGGGCAGGAAGGAGACACAGTCTGGTACTGAAGACGTGGCATTTTGGCCATGCAGATATCAGGGCAGGAGCCAGATGCTTACAGGGCTAGTTTGAGTTTGCCTATGGCAGATTACAGTGACTGCAAAGTGAAGCACTCCTGCAAATTTTATTATTCTTTAATGGTTTTTATCAGAAAGGGAGTGTTTAGGCCTAAAAAGAGAATAAGTATGGAAGAAAATCACCACCTCTGTCCAATGGGACCACTTGGAATGAGGATTAGTCATAAAACTTAACAAATGCTGGAGACATTTACAACTCTCTTCTAACGTAATGGCACCTATACCAAATACTTATATTAAATTGCAAATTTTATGTTCCATAATGCTATGCACAGTAAATTAGCAAAGCCTCCATCAATCTCGATGTGAATATGAAGACAAATCCGAAAAATCATGTTTATTGTTAAGGACAAATAAAGTAAAACACTTTATTTCGCAGTGACAAAAGATTATAAAATAGCTTACAAAAACAGAGCACATGTTATAGTCCATCAGAACAAAAGGATTGTCTGATTCAAGAAAAGACCTAAAATTCAGGAGGAAAGGAAAAGGTGAGGTTTAATGGCACTATTTGGTATTAAATTTTAACTTATTCCAGTGAGAATGAAATAAAACTTTCAGGAAATCGATTCCTAGATTAAAAAAAGAAAGTATCTGCTGAAGGTTAACACTGTTATAGTGAAAATTGGTGGCTTATTTCGTTGGAAAATGAAGCATTTAATTTTCCATATGCATTCAAGTTTGTTTTCACAAATGGTGAGATAACAAATCCTGCTTTCTCTTTTCAAATTTGACTTTAGTCATGACTAGGAACCAACTTTCACTACTGGAAGAAACGAAACAAGAAAAAAACCTGCTTTACAGTTACATAAAGTTTTTCAGCCTGATTGATCACAAGGAGCTGTAAAAATGTAGGAAAACAGTACTTTAGGTTTGCCTGTGCTGCCTTCAGTCAGTGTGGCAATGCACGAGAGTGTGTAGAGTGGAGCTGGTTGTGTAAGGGCACGGTGGGTGTACCTGACTGGCACTTACCACATCTCACAGTGATTTGGGCAGGCATTTTGTTCCTCATGCTCTCATCTGTAATCCAAAGTCTAACATATGTGCTTAAGAACCTCAGCACAGATACAGTAGGTCTATCTATGTTTGATACTTCAGAGACAAGGAGACCCCAGTCTCATTTACAGCTGTTAGGTACAGCTCTAGCAAAGTAATTTGTAGTTTTCATCTTGCATTTTCAATTTGGTTATGTCACTGTGGCCTACAGATGTAATGCAATGATATCTACCTCTATCTATATGTATTTTTTTAACTAGAGGGGAAAAAAAGTCAGATACCAAATCCCTAAAATGGAATGTTAAATTCCTGCAACACAAATAGAAGACATCTGGATATATTTTTTTTTCCTGAGCAGTTTCTAATGCCACAGATGTGAGTAAATATTGATATAATTAATTTTCATAACCTTTTAAACATGTAGTAATTTTCTACTAAAAAAAATGAAACGGGGAAATTGTGCTTTAGAAACTTATATAATTCAATATTGTAAGGACTAATCAACCCTGAAATAGTATAATAAATGGGAGACAGAAGATGTTCAGGATACAAATGCATGACCTTTGGAAATAAATAAATAAATAAACAAAGCATGGAATTGTCAGTTGTAGTTGACTGTGGTTAGATTTTCATTGGAGGTAGCAGAACATTGATTCAATAAAACATCACTCAGCAAACTGTCCTTTTTCAGCAAGACATAAATATTTGCCTAACTTGTTTAAATCCCACAGAGCTTAATTCTATGCTGAATCAGGTAGTAGGAAAAATGATGCTTAAAAGCAAGGCATAAATTTCTGATCTCATTAGTTCCTTATTTCCTCTCTCAGCCTTTGCTACTCTCTTAAATTCTTCCCCAATTACTGCTTTTTAACAGCTGAATGCCACTTCTTTTTATATATAAAAAAGTGTTTCAACCCACTGAAACAACAGGCATAGCAGTATTTGGTGAGCCATTTATCTGCACACCTGGACCCCTCTTGCTGGGTTGGAACTCTTTGTGCCTGGCAGAGGAGAGGGGAGGGAAAAGCCAGCTCAAAAAGGATAAAATCACATTGCTTAATACTGATAACCCATAGTTGCTTCACTCATACCTGTGGCAGTGAATCTGCAGTATCAGAAATGGAAAAAGTCTTGTAAGAAATGGGCTTGTGAAGAAGATGAAGAAGCTAGCCCAAGTACCTTAAAAACTGAAGATTTTACTGTTGTGTAAAAATGGAGTCTCTGTGTTTTTCCCTTAGTCACTGTCTTCTTCCCAAAATGCCCTTAGAAAACCTTATCTCACCAGCCAGGCCTGAAGGAATTTGGCCTTGAAAAAGTTTTTTAAGTTTCCCTATTGGCTCGTAGTTAACCCTCTCCTATTGGTTGTTATCCCCAGCTTCTTATTGGGAGTAGCTAGAATCCCTCTAAAACTTATAAATATCTCTACCCATGTTAATAAATGCTCTCTCTGCTTCCTCTCCTGTGGTCTCTGGTGTGGCTCGTTGTGGGGCAGCTCGGGGGCCACGTGGAGGGGGACGATGGGGAGCGGATCCCTACTATGTAAAGGGGTAGCTCCTGGTATCTGGACGTGCACCCCCTCAGCTGTCGCATATACCTGTTTGTTTCATTAACTGAAGCTTGCTTCTTTTTTGATGATGTGAATATACTGCTATGCTTTTGTACTCAGAGAAGTGTACAGAAGTACAGCTGGAGTGAAAACTTGCCTTTGTTCCCAAACAGGTGGTTTCACTATCTGACCAAAGCTAAAGGTTGGCAGAAGAGGATGAAAACTCATTTTGGATGACTGGAAATTTTCATGTGAGGAGAAGTAATTTATTGTGTGTAGCCTTTGGTAAGTGTTTGATCCGTGGCCATAGTGCCATAGGGACTAGAACTGGTGCCATTGCTTCAGAGGAAGCTTCACAGCAAATCCTGGTTGCTTTTGCTCCTTGAGCCGCAAAACAAAACAGGATTGGCCTTACCATCCAGCAGGCCAGCAAAAGCAGAGGTGATGTCCAAGATCTGGTCTCAGTTAAAAGTATCTGGTTAGACGTGCGTACCAGGAGCACCACCTGGATTTATGAGTAACACTGAACTAGAGGAGGCTGTAGCAGAGAAGGTAGTCTTGCTGTGAAGCAGTGTGTGTGGCTCCTGTCCTGGTGTACATCTGTGTGACAAGAAAAACAATGACTACTTGAGCTTTGTTTTTATTTCCAAGAAACTTAGTTTCAAAACACTCTTATTTCTGCCCCTTTCACTGTTATCTGGCAACTATATTAAAGTATTGATAGCCCTGGGAAAAATATAACCTAAAAAGTGCTTGTGTCTTCATAGGATAACCTGTGATGGCTGGTGATTAGATTGTAATAGATTTGGACTTTGTCCTTAGAGGTAGTTCAGTCTTTAGTGATGGACTGTTTTCTAGAAACTGCATAGTTTGTATAAAGCACCAGAGAAGGCTTCCAACAGCAGTCCAAATTTTCTAAAAAGGAGGAACCCTAGAAATTAGTGACTGTTTCTCCTTACAGAGAATGATAAAAAGAGAGGAAAGTGAAGAAGATGTAAATTTAACACAATTTTGTTACAAAAATTAAAATTTCTTGATAAAACAAAAAATTATTCTTAATGGAGTATATAGATAATGATAGCTACTGAATTTCAAAATAGTAATCCAGAAAACTTCTGCTGCCTACGAGACAAAACAGTAGAAGCTGTTTTAAAGCATACAAGAAAGCTCCTCATAACAGTGCCATTAGCAAAAGACTACACACACTTTCATGAGTAAGGAAGGAAATACTTCTTCTGCAACTGACTTAAAAAAAGAAAAGAGTAACAAATTAAAAAAAAAAAAAAAGGATTAGTGAGTCTTTTGGACCTTACCATAACAAAAGTGAAGAAAGAAAAAGGTTTTGAAACTTGGTCTAAAGACATCCCAATAACAAAAGCTCATGAATAGTCAGCAGCCTCTCTAACCAGGTCCATAGTAAAACTTCTGACATACTAATGAAATTTGTTGCAAGTACTCTTTCACTAAGAGCAGAATTGCCACAGCACAGGGTTTTATGGTAATGGAGGCTGAATAACGAGAAAATGGAGAGTTGTCGTCTAATCATGAAGATCCCTCCCCTTTGAACATAAAGTGCATAAAATATCTGAAATATTAATATAATTGTACAAGGTCCTGAAAATCACAATGAAAATATTTTATGAGTATCCTTAGTGTGCCTGTGACCTATAGAGATCATTAATTTGAAGCTTAATAGCCTACCTGATACTGTACAACTTCCACAGCCTGATTTGGCAGAATTGTATTATATGTATAATATTGTTAATAATGTATAACATAATAGAATGCCACATAGTATTATAAAAAACAGGATAAGTAGATAATTATTAGTATTACAATATGCTAGTAAGAGATCAAAGAATATAAATGTTATATGGACAAATTAACATCTGATGATGCATTAATTTCCTTTTCAAGGAAAGATTGCACCACTGGAAAAAAAAGAAAAAGGACAAAATTCCCATTGCTTTCATCTTCAAAAAAAAAAAAAAAAAGAAAAAAAGAATGTAGAAAATTAGAGACAGTGCAGTAGATTTTTCTCACTTAAAAATATAATTTAAATGATTAGAAAGCACTGTAATTTTTTCAGATCAAGGATACTTGATTGTCCTTATCATCTGTACTTTTCTGCATCCCTGCCTGATATACCTCCTTATCATTTAACTAGCTAATCAATCACTAGGCTTTTCCCTACGCTTTAAGCACTGGAGAAGAGTGTCTTTCCATAGCAAGAAAGGTGGCAATGTGTTGCCCTTACTCTGAATCACCTCTTCTCACTTTATCATCTACATCCCAAAGCTTAAAATAGAGCGATTATGTATTAGAATTCAACGGCACCTCTAAGAATTGCATGAGTAATATTTATTAAATGTTCACTTTATTAGGATTAAGATTGC
>VWZG01001500.1:0-30953 GCA_013396735.1 Grallaria varia
TTCCATACTTTTACACTCAGATTCAAACTGTCTGTGTGAGAAATGGTTTTACCTTCTATTCTATTCTTGCTTTCATTACCTGTTAAACTAAAGGTCTATGAGACATAAACACAAAGAAGTTGGCAAAGAAGCTATGAATGGGTATTGTTTTGAATGTGAGGTTATATTCCGCTTTAGGAATATAACTGTAATTTCGGGAAGTTATTAATTTTCGTTTGTACTGCAGAAATAGGATGATAAAATTAAAGTGGTACGATAAGAGTGAGTACACAGAAAATCTTATCAAATATGTATACTAAATACTAGAGCCATGGTAACTAAGCCTCTTAGCATAATCCTTTCCTAAAAAGCAATATTTCCTGATTATCCAAAGCTACTGCTACTTAGTAGAAAAGATGATGCTAAATATAGAAGTACATAGATTTGTTTGTATATTGAGGCTGGGTCTTAGAGCAAAATCTACTCGGCAATGCACCTTGCCCCCATTCCCTTG
Organism: Grallaria varia; assembly: GCA_013396735.1. NCBI lineage: Eukaryota > Metazoa > Chordata > Aves > Passeriformes > Formicariidae > Grallaria > Grallaria varia. The sequence goes on from VWZG01001500.1 coordinate 494, forward strand.
TTTATTTATTTATTTGCTAAGAGACACAGAGTAAAAATGGTCTTATTAGTTTCAGTAAAGTGATTACAAGCACAGCTAAATACTAGCCCTCAGATATCTAAAGAGCTTTTTCTTGATTTGAAAAAAATTTCTATACTTTTAATTATGTTTACACTCTGCTCTCAGAGCAGAACAACAAAAAAAATTGTTTCTGAAGATAACTGTTCAAGAATTTACACCACTAAACCCCATATAAATGAAGATAAATCATCATCATATTTTTGTTACAGTTTTAATATTTGCTAACTTTTTTTTCATGTTTCTTTTCAATATTAAGTTTAATGACCTAATGCTTCATAGTTGCAAAATTGTATGTTGAACTTCTCATCTTTCACACTGCATGCATCAGAAAAACGGCAGATTAGACACAGAAATAAGTGCTGTAGCCATATATGGATAATTGAAAATTTAAATATTTATTCAATCAGTGTAGTAAAAATTGTATTAAATTTTGTCTTTTCTTGATAGAACAAAATCTTCTTTACTGGGGGTTATTTTGGCCTTTTCTTTTGCTGTCTTTGATTGCAAAATCCCATTTCTTTAATAGTAGGACAAAAATTAAGGGTCTTCTTGTGTATGCGGTGATCATACTATGTGACTGCTTTTGAAACATGGTTAGTAAAAAAACATAGAGTAATTTGGCAGTAGAATATTGTGTTCTTGGTTAGTCAGTAATTTGTTTCTTACTGTCATGTCAGTAATTTACAGGTGATTATTGCATTGTTTCTTTACTGGGGACAAATGCCATTTCTGAAGCAAATACAGGAAATGTTGGAAAATATGCTTATATTACTTATGGTTTCCCTATACATAAAGACAATGGATTTGATTATTTCATTTTTCTAGATTCAAATACTAGTATAGCGGTAATTCTCATTAGTTAAAAGTTAAACTGTGATGTAAAAAATGGTATGTCTGGTTGTGAGAACTACCTTGGGGATCAGAAATGAATGAAACACCTCGGACTGAATTTTCCCAGGGTGTTATTTTTTGTTTGTGGGATGGAAAAAGACAGCAGGAACTCTATCTTTTAATCTATATTTGAATCACCGAAAGTGATTTCTGTAAATCATGTTGTGCGACTTTTAGAACTAACCTATCTTGAGTTCTCATTAACGTTTCCTCTTTCTCTCACTTTTCTTTGTTATGTATGTACTTATTTTAAATTTTCTTGAGGTGCTAGGCTTCCCTGGGTGCATTTTCCATCACTTAGGGATGTGTTCATTAGTGGACATCTGTGATATTTTATTGTGAGAATTCATTTTCACTTTTAATTCTTTCACGGGACATAAATATTTATATAACTTGGCTGTGCATATGGGCCAAGATTTTCTTTTTCTTTATTCTAATTTTTTTTTCTTTTTGGCAATTGGATTTGACCTGTGGCTAAAGCATGTTTTTCCACTTAGTTGTCAACTGTGCTTTTTCTTCTGCATTAGCCTGACCTTATAGGCTATTTCACTTATTTTTTTCCTCACACATGTGAACTCTAATATCATTATTTATTCTTTAAAGCATTGTACACTGACAGAGTGAAGATTTAGCCATTAACATAGGAAAAAGAAAGCAAAATTAATATTATTTACTCAATTCCACAAATATGCAAGTTTATAGAATTCTTTTGGCAGAACTATACTTGCATGATCCTGGCACATGGTCTTCTATGACATATTTCAAGTAAAACTATTATTTCATAAGGTTATTTAAGCTTTTTGACTTTACATTTTAAGTAGAAATATAATAAATGTCTGCCCAATAGTGACAATTCTATTCCCAGTGCTAAGTCACATGATGAAAACATTACAATACAAAATACTTAATGGAAAACATATTGCTTCAAATTTCAGGAGAAGATCATTCTATTTTGAAAGAATGAAGATATGTTATTTTCCTTCAATATGTTCTCACCTTTAAATGACACCAGAGAAGTAAAAGTAAGATTCTTGTTCAGAAGAATATAGTCCATAAATGCGTCTTACCTTCCACTTGTCACTGGTTTTAAATTAGGAAGACTGCAATACCAGCAGATTTTCTGCATTTTCTTCAATGAATAGTAATAACCCAGTGGACCTAATTCTGTCCCTACATATACAGCTGCAACTTTTTCTATGTAAAAGCATATAAATCAAAAGGACAAGCTATGTTCAACCCCAATTTGGAACACAACCAAATACAAAGATGAAAAATAACTCGGTCAAAACTCCACATCTCCTGTACTTGGCATCTAAAATAGATTGACTAAAATAATTTATTCTACTATTTCCAAGATAAGAAAGTACCACCAGTAATAATGTCTCATGAAGTGAATGACCCACTAGGATGTCCAAGCAGTATAGAAAATACCCAAAAGTGATAGATAAAATTAGATATTACTACTTAGTAATTTTGAATTCCTTCCATAAGTTGTTCCTCTTATTATGAAGGATTAAGAGAGAAAACTAAAAATTTTATGTGTGCAAATGCAGAAAGGAATAAATATGCACAAAGTAGGAGACTAATTTTACAAGTTCCTAATTGTAGTTGTCCAAATCATTACAGAGATGGAGTAATATATAACAGTCTAAGCCTTTGAAGCAGCTTATTATTTTCTTTCATAGATTCCAGATTAAAGGTATTAAGATGACCATGGACTTTAGAGGTTTTAAGAAAATCCAAATAACAACTCAGAAGAAAACAAAAAAAGAAGGACTCCAACTAATCTATCAGCAAAGTATATAATAAGACATTCCTGAAATCCTCCTTTTGATAAATTTATCTTTCAAGTCTGAGCATCTCCCCTGACTTACCAGAGTCATTGTAATCACCAAAAGCTGGTATTTAAAAATCATGGTTCTAGATCCAGTTTAATAGAACTTTGAGATCTCATGGAATATCTTATATTCATTTTCCCGTAAACTGTGGTTTTTATAAGCGTTACACATTCTGGTAGAAAAGGGAAAGGCTGAGTGGCAGAGGCTGCCTCTTTGACTGATCTTGGCTGCAGCACTCAGGCTGGGGCAAAACCTTCTCAAGAAGCAAGAGGAAGTTGCCTTCTCTCTAGTAGCAATTACCAGGGTTCTCAGGATGAGGGGTCAGCAAGCAGCAATGCTGCAGTGTGGGAAGAGACAGGAAGCATACTTTTCTACAGATTCAGGCGTGCCTATATGTGTAAATTGTACCCAGGAAAAAATCCCACTGCTCTGTTGACCTGAGAGGTTGGTGGAACCCATTCCAGGATGATAAAATGACACCCATCTTGCCTGCTCTGTAGAGTCTGTTATTAAACACAAGTTTTTTTCTGTTTTTTATACATGGCAGTAGTTTTTAATTTTCAGACTCATGCCATTTTTAATAGTAATTTCTTTTATCAATGTAATTTATCAACCAGACTTATAATAAATATTTCCTTATTTTTGCTATATGCTTGAATTGAAAAAATTCTCAGATACAACCAGTCTTTCAAGCAGCCACTGAAACTAAATAAATAGAGTTGTCTTGCAATGTGATGTAAAATAGAGTTTAATTGCTGGGCATGGTGGAGGGAGGGGATTGGTGTTTTTTTAAGTAAAAAACTAGTGCCTCATTGACAACATCAGTTGCATATGAATATTGAATATGTCAATAGCCAAAGTGTAGAAGTCAGGTATGCTGTTAGCTAAACTGACAGGAAAACCTTTCTGCATTTCAGGAAGTTCCACCTGAATATGAGGAAGAACTTCTTTCCTGTGCATGTGACTGCACACCAGAAGAGTTTGCAAAAAAAATGTTGTGGGTATATATCTCTCTCCCTGGAGATACTCGAGAACTGTCTGGATAAAATCCTGTGCAATGTCCTCTAGGACATGTTGGACCAGATGACCCACTGTGGTCTCTTCCAACCTTAACCATTCTGTGATTCTCTGATTTGCTTCTAAAGAAGGGCACATTTTGGCCCAAATGATTTGAATACATTTCAATAAAATTATTTCATTCTTACAACAATTTTTTTTTGAGTTCATGTCAAAGAAAAATGGATACTTCTAGTTGTTGTTTGTAAAAAAATGCTCTATTTTCATTTGAATCATCTTAGGTCCAGTCTTTTAGGGACAAGAAATTAATGGATATGGGAATGTCTCACACAAAGATATAGCAGTTTAACACCCAGACTAGCCTGTAAAACCATCTGTATCTTCTCTGCATATCTTGTGCCTAATCTGAATGTTTGTCCGGACAGCCATCTGTTCTAATTCTTTATTTTAAACTGATCAGTTATTTTATCTTTTTATTTTTTTTTTAATTATTGTAAAATTTCTTTCTCAGACCTGTGTTTTCTTACTATAATAAGAAGCAGAAACTTAGCATTTTTTATATTAGTTCACAGTTCTTCCTTCTCTTCAAAGAACAGTCAACTTCAGACCTGGTTCTGTATCACTGATCAACAGTAGTCAATCAGACCTAATACAATTAAAAGAAAAAAAAAAAAGTTTCAGATACAACTCAGTGAGCCTTTTTGTCCTGTATTGTAAAGACACAGCCAGGTTAAGACATAGCAGGTAAAAATATTCATTAACTTTTTGAAGAAATTAGTTGGGGGCGGGGTTGTTGGGGTTTTTTTTGCTAATGGAAATCCAGCCAATATTCTCCAAGAAAATACTTCTTTTTTTTATGTTTGAGATGCTTTTTAATGGACTGTCGAGAGAACATTCATAAATGGAAATGCCTGTTTATGACTGAACAAGATATATTTTGGATGAACATGAAAAACAATCTGTTTAGAGACAGGTGAAAAATTACCTCAAGGCAAATAGAGCTGATGAAAATTTTCAGTTTTGATTGATGAAAAGCTCCAGTAATCTTTACCCAGTTCTAAATTGGAAGTCATTTAAGTCTGTCTGCTCTGTCAGTTTTTTGTTTGGCCAGAAAAGTAGCAATCAGGAAACAAACAAAAGTAAGAACTATTACAGGCACTCCTGGGCTGCTTGTGTTAAGGCTGATAATCCATGGCTTCTGAAACATTTTCACCTGAACAGATTACTGCTTTTATTTCTTCATTATTTTATTGAAAAACATGTCTGTTTTCTGAGCCAAGCATAATCTGTTTGTTTACTTTTAAGTAGGTCTAAGCCAACTTTTCTAAGGATGTTAAACTTAATTATTGCCATTATAATTAGTGTCATAGATATCATCTGTTCTTTATCTAATTTCCTCTGAGTTATTTAGAGAACATTACAAATAAGTTTTCTTCTTTTATACTTGAATGACCTCTTCTTTGTAGCAACTACATAGTAGGAAGAAAAGTTATTTGATGTCCTGTAAAATTCAGGAAAAATCTTAATATATGCACCATTTTTTTCAAGAAATAACAACAACAACAACAACAACAAAACAACAATAATAATAAATATTGATTCACATTATTGCAATACACTTTGCTCTATATAAACTACAGTATTGTCATGATATGGAATTTAAGGAGTTTTCAAATAGGATGGAATTTAGTGTCATTATCTATGTAAGCATGATATATACTTAGAAAATTATGGCTGCATGAATATGGCTGCTATTTTACAGCAGTCTGTTGCTTAGTCTGTTCCTCTGAGGATCACACATGAACACATCACCAAATTTATTTCAAGATTAAATTTCTTAATAGTTCATAATTTTAAAACTCTTACCATATCTGGAAGAATGAACTTGTTTGGGATAAGCCTTTTAGTTTATTGTTTCCATGAAGATTTTATTAGAATTCTTCTCACAGTGCTAATAGTTAAAATATATATTAAACTGCTTTCCTACACATGTATGCAAGTACAAATGAACCAGGGATGACAGGAAAATTTGATAGCTCAGAAATAATTATAAATTGCTATATAAGTAAATGGAAAAGTTTTTACATTTAGAAGGAAAGAAAGAAAGAAACTCTTTAACTACAAACCACTCCATCTGTTTCTACTGGAATTCCTGTTATTCTGTTTACCTAAATCATGCAGAAAATAAAATGATTGGCGAATACTGAAATCTTCTGGTACAGTTTTTTTCAGGAGAACTAAAAAACAAACTCTGGAAGACTTTCATAGTAATGAAAAACTGGTGAATAAATTAATTTAAAAAATGTGTGTATTTGGAAAAAAAACCCTCTACAAACCCACTATTTTTCAACAAAGTAATTTTATGTATGCACAAAGATGGTTCCTAAACTATTACTTCTTAGAAAAACATTAGCACCTTAGAATCATAGGTTTCTGAATATATACAGATATGTAGTCAAATATTGATGAAGATCAAAAAGAGAAATATATTATTATAAATTACTAAGAAATGAACTGTGAATAAAACAAACTATATAAATCTATGTAAATCACTCACATCTTTAATTTTACAATTTTTTCTGGCTGTTTGTTCTTGAAAACAGTTAGTAGTGATCCACTGTAGAAATATTCACAACAAAAAAAAAGGAAGAAATAGGTGATTATAAATACAAAGCAGCTGCAGTGTGAAAATAAACTAAACAGCAAAGAATTAAAAATAAATTTTTGAGAAAAATGTAATGTTATACATCTAGAAAATCATGATTTGTCTGGAGAGACCAAATCAAGAAATGATTACTCTTTAACCACAAAAACGTTTGGCACCCCATGGAATAATCAAACATATAAAAAGTTATTCACACAGCACATAATTAAAGAATGAGATTCATGGTCAGAACCTCTTGTTGAAACTTGAAATTGGTCACTGATTAGTCCAATCCACAGTAAATAGGTATATCAGAGACTATACATCATGTCAGGGCGCATGCATTCTGCTGATGAGGAAGATTGTGAGACTGGAAAGTGTGCCAGTGAGCTGCCCAGCTATCACTCTATATTTGAATTGGTTTCTGTGTTCCTCTCCTAGTCACCAGGTGACACATAAATTCTTGTTGTTCTCCTTGGAGATAAGGTAGTCTAGACCTTTCAAATAATACAGAATGTTGCCTAAGTTGCAGGTAGCCTTGGCTCCCTGGAAATTATTTTTAAAAACATATTCCTTTCAGCTCAGTGTAACAGTTTTTCAAAGATGGGTTCTACACTGGGAGCAGTAGGACGCTCCCTCTCTAGAACTTTACCAGATGTAACCACAGAAAAACTTTTCAAAAATATTTTCCACTGGCTTAAGCAGGGATGGTAGGAGTCCACTAGAGAGCAAAGGTTCGACACCGTGGATCTCCTGAAAACAGCAAACATTGAAACTGCATCCGGTCCCACGGTTGGGGTAGTTACTTGCTCAGTATCTCCTTAGTTCCTGGGCTACTTTTTAGGGTGCATAATGTCACACAAAATGTAAATTGATCTCAACCATGCAAGAAACTAGATCCTTTTACTGGTTTTGGGTGGCACAGGGATTTCATACATTACATACATGTATTATTGTACTAATTAAGAATCGTAGTAATTGATATTTAACTTTGTGTATCATAGTGAATTTTTTGCTTTCCTGAGCTATGGAAACTTTGAAAATTATAGAAGAGAGCTGTTAAGACATCACATACAGCTTATAAGGAAAGTATAAAAAAATAGAAAAAAGGGAAAATTTATATAGCAGTAACAACTGATCAGTTTGTATATATTTGTAATGTGCCTTCTTATGGACTTTCCCTTCTGTTTCATCCGATAACCTCAAGTACTATAGCACTGCCAGATTTCACAGGCAGGCAGATTTACACTGGTTTAGTAATTTATTTTTTTTTTTCCCGGTAATGATGACTTATTTAGTCATTAATAAACTATGGTATAACCAGGAGGGAGGGTTTTGAAAGAGCCAACAGACTAAGTTCTTTTTTGTTGTTTTCATCATGGGCCATATTATGCTTTTATAAAAAAGAGGATTTTGTTTTAAAAGTTGTCCTTGAAAGGTTACAAGGTGGAAAATTACTATCTGCCACTAGCATCCAGCACAAATAGCTTGCTTTCTCTTACCATCTCTGTTAATCTTACAAGCAAAGAGTTAAAATCTGTAGCACAGATGTGGTCACTTAGATTAAATACCTTTGTTCTTTATTTCTGTTAACACTGTTTCTGTTAAGATTCAGCACTGTGATGGAAAAATTTTTCCTCAAAATGTTCCTGTGATGCCCTTTTAAAGGAGGTCTTGACAAAGGTGAGGTGATATATAAACTCAGACTGTATCCTATCATGTTGATAAATAATATCTCACCGCCTCACTGCAGTCCACTCTGATGTCTTTGTCATCCTCTCATAAACCCTTTGATAGAGATGTTTTACATTATTATGTAACTGTCTTTGACAAAGTAGTTTCTGTTCACTTGGCCTGGTTTCCACAGTTACAAAGCACAAACTGAATTTAGTTACGTGCAAATTTTTAGGAAAATAATCTAAACAGGTGGGGATGCAGAGCTTTTCTAAACAGAACATGACCAAATAAAGGTGATCAGTCATGGAACTAATTATCTTATTTTTTAACAGCAGAACAGTACCTCTTTATTATAAAAAAGTCTCAAACACAAAAGCTGACTAATTGGTTTTGAACACCATACCAGTTAGTTGTACTAAGTTTAGGTAAGAATGGACTCTTTACGTTGGTGTATAAAAATATCATTAGCTGCTCAATACATTCAGCAATTATTCATGTGCAATAAGCTATCTCTTGTTTTGTTAATAAAGCATATGATAAAAAAATATTGAGAATATTTATATATTCTGCATGTTTTGTCTAGCCATCTGTTTTTTTCCTCTCAGCCAGTTTCATACTGACATCTGAAATATCTCAAAATTGCAAAAAATTTATTTAATAGCTGATCAAATTTCATTGTTATGAAAGTCAGTGTCTTGTTTTAACACAGCTGGCATGAAACATTTTAACCTCCAGTTATCTTATGTATAACTTATAATGCAGCCAAGGATTTTTAGTAAAAGGGTAAATTTCTTCTGTCTTTTTATTGCAAATTCTGGATATCATGCTGATATGTGTGGGTGTATTCACATAATTATACATTCTTCATGTCTTATAAAATCTGAAAACATCTGAGGCACTAAAATATTTTAATAAGCGCACTCCAAGTCACCCATTCTTTTTTTTGTAGTGTTAGGTCAGCATGCTAGGTGAAACTTAACATTGCAAGTTCATTTTTATCGTCTTATTTATATTCATTTTTATCCCTGCAATGTAGCAAGTGACTGACTGTTTCTCAAAAGGGAGGAGAGAGCTGCGTTCTCTTGAATGAGTTAAAGAGAACACAAAAAGAAATACATCAAATCAACTCAAACTAGAGTACAAGTTTGATAATTAACAACCTCCCAAACCATAATACTAGTTACATCATCACTTACATGACATTTGGAGCCAAGGGTCTCCCAGGGCTATGTAACTACTATGCAGAAAAACTGTAATACAATTTATATTTTTTTTTAATTCTTATTTTTGAAGACCTGAAAGAGTTTTATTAAATGGTTTTATTCTGTGAGAAATAGATGGCTGGGTCAGTTATCTATGGGTTGAGGGTTTTTTATACAAATATATGTAGCTTTACATGTGTACACATGTGCATTTCTTTCTTGGTGTTAAAAGATTTTTTTTTTTTGGAAATGGTCTAAACATTCATAATTAACATTACACTGTTTTTAGACAAACAGGTCCATCACAAGCAGAGCTCTGAGCTGCCTATTCTTTAAGGAATACTTTTTATTTACCTAATTATTCATTTGTTTGAAGGAAGCAGGGAGGGAAGGAATGTTTATTTACTTTTTTGTTTTTAAATACTGGAAGCACACAAAGATACAACCAGGCTGTGTTATCAGTAAGCCAACAAACGGGACTCCATCTTGTTTGCAGGTTTCCTTTTTCTGCCCTTAGTTCTGTAACTGATTGCAGTTTTCCTTCAATGTACCAAATATGAATGGCACCTCTGCACTACACAGAGAAGTACAACGAAGAACTGCAGTCATCCAGAGCTCAGTGAGGTATAAGGATCTCAGTGCAGCACAGACCTGAGTACAGTGTAGAGATGGCAAAGCTGAGGAGCATGTTCAAAGATCTGGGAGAAGCTGAACAGCCCTTGACCACAGTTGCTGCATGTCTGAGGCCAGGACACGGCTCTGATCCAAACACAGCAATAAAATAAATCATAGGACAATAGGGGACCAGTGATTTGATTTTATACTTAAAGATATTGGAAATTTTATAATTTTTCAATGCAATATTTCCTTTAGGTGCTGACTTTCCCAAAATTCCCAGAGGAATGGTTTTTAGAATTAATTATATCTGTAAGAACCATTGGATTTAAGTTGATCTGCCCTTGGAATATTTCCAAACAGCAGTCTGGGAAATTACTTTTCAGGCTTATGTTTTTGAAATGCAAGTTGAGTGTCTTTAATGAAGCTTGGTTCTTCAAACTTTGTCATGGTAGCCTTGGGAGGAAGAAAAATTCTCAAAGCCATCTTTTACATCTTCCCTTTTGCCATTGACATTTTGGGTGGGTTTTTCTGTTGTTGTTGTTGTTTTTTCTAAATAAGATCCATATTAACCTGTAGATGTTTCCTGACCATTTGTATCCTAAATTCTAGACCAATACAGGGATTGCAATATGCTTTTGCTACAGAAACATAACTCTCATTCATTAGCTTATTCACTAGCAAAATCTATAGTCTTTAGAAGTCCATCTATTCTTTGTTCAGATGCAGTGGCTCTTTGAAGACTGTGGCCTCAGCCAATGCTAATCTGTTTCTAGAATTCCTGTTTAGTGCAGATAAAATACCTTTAAAATCACATAAAAATGTCCATGACATGCAGGATGCATTCAGTTAGAAGGCACTCAATGTCATATTTTCATTCTACACATTTCTACTGGAATCAGTATATCTTTGCAGATGAAATAAGAACAATGTGTCCATAACTATTGTACATAGGACAATTTGTTGTACGGCTGAAACAGGGGAAAAAAATGTCTTCCACGCTTTAAAACCCAAATTATCTACAATTTATATGTATATTGTTATTATTGTATTATTTTTGTTTGCATATAATTCTAGCAAACAATTTTGAAAAAAGTAATATATTCCCAGTTCTGGATAATTTCCACATTACCTTGCTAGTAATGTAAATACCTCTTTCTTACCTTGAGTTGAATCACTGTGAGTTCTTACTTATGTATTGTGTGACAGGAAATATGTGATCTTGAAACAAACAATATAAGCATTTCTGGCAAGGTGACCACTTCTTATCCAATGAAGCAATTAATTGTTTTTATACCCTGATATTGTTGAAAATTCTAAAGACACACATGTACAGGCACATATTATGCCACTGGTTACAGCCTCCATAATTAAATATTAAGAATATTTCTTTAGTTGTACTTACGTTCTGTTGCTAGACCTTTGAAAACATAAAATATTCATTGCAGAAAGTAACTCTCACTTTAACTGTGACTTGTTAAGTATTGTGTCAATTAGGAATGAATTCAAATCTCTCTCCTCAGACTCTCAGTGAATACTCATTTTCAGCTGAGCACTATAAATGCTTCTGGGTAATGAAACTATTTATTTAGACAACACAGAGGCATAAATGGAATTCAGAAAGTAAATAAAATGAAGCTGTAGAATCAAACCTAGTTTTGGCTAATATCTTTCTTTAGTACTGAAGAAAGACAACATGCATATCATTGCACCACATGCTTTAACCTTGTTGTATTCATCTTAAGAAGACAACTGTTTTTCTTTTTTTTCTGTTTTAATGTCATTAATGCCATTTACAAGGTTCAGTGTTTTATGGGCTCTATATACAGTAAAATCATAACATCAGAGGGTTGTGTTAAAGAAAAAAATACAGGAGATTTTAAGAAATAAACCATGAACCACTCAGCCTTCTTTCCCAAAACAACTTTCTTAATGTTGCTATGGTTGACATCCATTTACTTTGTCAACTCTCAGAATTCAGTGCATTTTGTGTAAATAATGGATAATAATGAATACAAATTAATGTGATATCTAAATGTGCAGAAAATTAATATTTTAAAAGTGGAAGAATACTATGTAGTGATAGTGAGAAGCTGGTTCCAAAGATAAAATTACATTTAGAGGAAAATTAAGCTTCTCCTCCCCGCAATTTATATTTCATAATGAGCATATTCAATACTGTTTAAACTAAATATTAAATTAACAATCGGAAGGCTTCTACAGTTTGCAAATTTATTAAGAGAATTATCTTTTAAATAAGAGCCATAAAAGTCCATGTAACAGATATATGTGTTTCAAAGGAATTTATAACTAACATTGATCTGGAAGTAGTTGTAGACAGTGCCTATATATAATTTTGTACTTCTTTAACTGCACATTATTTCCTTTTAAGTTTTTAATAATGAAACTTCCACTGCCCATTTACAGCACTTTTATATTGTGTAAAAGTATCATAATAAAAAAAAAGTCTATAAATTTAGATATTTTTTCCTCCTAGGAATGTAAAATAAAATTATAATGAGATCTTACTTTTTTCCCTATAAAACAATAATAATAATAAAAAAGCCATAATGATCTTAAAATGGATGGGGTCCTGCAGATAAAGGATTTTTCTCTTTCTGAGTAAGAGTCATCTCCCTGCTCTGTCCTAGCCACTAGTCAGCCTTTGTTGCAGTTTCTTCTGTCTACTGGAATGACTATAAAATAGTTAAGCATGCATTTTACTCTAGAGATCTTGAGATCAAATCTTGATGATTCAAATATTCAGCTGGAATATAGAAAATCAAATTCATACCAACAATTCACTTAGGGTCTGATAAATCTTTGATTCAGAAAGAAAGACTCGTCATTGATTGACATTTCTGGGGTGTTTTTACCTCATTGCAAATTCTGCTTATATCAGATAAAGCCACTGAGTATTTTTTTCCTACAGTTTATAATACTCTGAAACTCAGATTGCTTTAATGCTTCAAGTATTCCAAATCTAACCACACTACACGTAGTTGCGGCAAATGTATCCTTAGGGAGTTTAGTAGATGTAGGCCTCCAATCTTAAGTCAGAGGATCTGCCCAAAGGAATATGGAAACATGTTCTTGTGGTTTAGTTTGACAGATTATCTCTCTCCCTGATTGTCAAGAAAAACTTGTAGCACTTAAAGGAGCATGTCTTAAAAAAGACAGGGCTGTTGCAGTGTTTTTAGGGAGTTGGCACACGCATCTGAACAGGTCTCTCTGTCTACCCTCAGATTCCATTGTCTCTCTGGCAGTAGGACTGGACATTCTGTTTTGGTCCTTGTTGTCCAGGTGCCTCACTTGGCTAGACACACACACCCCTGGCTGCCAGGCCATATCACTTGCTGAATTGTCTGGCTTGATCTCCACTTGGGATCACACCCTGACTTCTGTACCACGCTCACTTCAGCTGCGGGCACCACAGACACGTAACATGCATGCTGGTCCCTCTGACCCACTCCAGACCCGCATGTGCACATGGTCACAGAAGAGAGAGTTTCTCTCTCAGGAAAAGGGTTAAAAATGGTGTTCAATTAGAAGGCTGAACAGACTGCACTGACCAGTGTGGGGCATGGTCAGACAAGCATTCTGACTAGCACACTGTTTACAAGTTGACCAGATCTTTTCATCCCCTTGTGCCTTTGTTATCCTACACTTGTTCCTCCCTGTTCACTTTAATGCCACCTTTTTCTTACCTTGTCTTACCCTTAAACTAGTAAATTTGTTACAAGTATCCTGTAACAAGTCTTGTCTAATGCCAAAATGCCCTTCCCTGGCATCTCATGATGAGCGCCAGACCTTGAGTCACTGCAAGGCAGTATGTGTGTTGCCCCAGGGACTCACAGTGCTGGGTTTTGCTTGACCTGTGGAGCTGACGCTCTCTGGGACAGCCCTGTGGGATGAGGGTAGGGTCTTGTGTTTCTTACTGGGGCACTGAAGCTCTTCCACTGTCTTCAGCCTCTGCCCTTCTCTGCGAGTGTGCATGTCAGTTTCAAGATCTGCCTTTCACTGTCTGATCACTTCTCTGTGATGGCTTATGGAGTTTTCAGGTTCTATCTGCCTTCCCTTGTTCTTGTCTTTGTAGTCGTCTGTCTCCTTTCTGTGTATGGAGATGAGCATTTTATCACATAATTAAGTCTTCATTTTCAGGTCACATTTTTGATTGATAGGCTGACTATTGCCAAACCTCACACATGTAAAGAACATCTAGAAAGGACCCATCTTGAAGATGTTTTTCCCACCTAAATGACTGGAAATCACCCTAAAATAGTTTTCCATGTACTTCAAAGATATCAGTGTATTCGGGGTTACACTGGACTGACAAAGTCAGCATATTTGTAGTGTTCTTTGTCTTGCTCCTTCCATATAGGAGAATATGTACCTATCCCTCAGCCTCTGTATCTACATAGCACATATCTGAAGGACATGTATGTATATAATACATGGGGGAAAAAGTTACACATAGCTCTATCAACCTATCTCAGTTTTAGAGTATAACAATGTTTCTCTAATTTTAAAATACTTAAGATGATAGAACTTGAAATACAATTATGTGAGACAGAAAAAAACCAAAACCACTCTTTCCCTATTTCTAAAAAAGTGTATTCCACACTTTCTCTTTGCCCTGTACACACAAAGATATGAGAGGAAAACACAGGAGTATGGTACTTGAGTAAGTTTTTCTAAAGCAAAGCACATTTATGGTTTCTTTCTGTCATGATGAAAGAAATGCAGTAATTAGTTAACTTGAAGATTTTTTTTATGAGACCATCATGTAGAATAATCATATAAAATATCTAAAGCTGTATGTCATGTAACTGAGCAGTTCCTAAACCCCCAAAAGATTAACATTATGCTATTAATAAAGTTTAGCACTGCATTGTAGTGACTTCTAAACACTGAAACGACCTAAAAGCCAAAGACATGCCAAATATACCTGTACTTCTTCAGCCCTCCATTGCTGTACCACTTGTCTTAACATCTCTTCTCATTGGGACAAAGCTGATGTTCTCTGATGTATTGCTTTGTTAGTCTGAAGTGTTCACATGAGGATCATTATTAGTTTTAAATGACTACACTATTCCAACTCTTTAGAGTCCTCAAAGACAATAGCAGTTTGTAGCATATCCACCTTAAATGAGAGAGATTTATTGCTACTTTTTCGGTTCTGATGAATGCTGCACATCTATTCCAATGTGTGCTTTTCCTCTTGTGGTAACATTTGATTTTTGTTCTGTTCACATTATCTATGAAGTTTGTTGTTATTTACTTAATTTTACTAAATATTGTACTCCTTCTGTTAGTAATTCAGGAGTGGTACTCATAGATAAGAATGTAAAGCATTTCTTTCATTACACTGACAAAGTCAATATATCTTTTATGTAATGCATTCAGGTTACCAGGTTTAAATATAATTATACCTTTTTCCACCGCAAATGATGTATTCCAATTGTTCCTTGGTAATTTTCTATGGAGCAATTTTGCTTAAAAGGCTTGATACATTTCTTGGGTAATGGGGCTAACCTTTAATTATTTTATATATTCATTCGTGGTGAAAATTCATAGCATATTTACAATGCAAAACTATGTTCTTGGAAAAAAAATCAAACTCACTGGCAATTTTTTAAAAGCAGAAACAGCAGATATTGTCTATTTAAGTGTACAAAGGGTCGTAGTGTTTTGGAGAAAGGTAAAAGAATATTATTCTGAAGTAAAATGAAAGGAACAAATGGAAATATGTTGGGAAAACAAGCAGGAATGCTAAGGATCATTTTCTCCTGACTTTTAGGGACAAATTTAAAAAAAACAAGTAGGTAAAATTAATGGTAATTCATTCCCAGAGGCTGAACCTGTTTCAACAGACGAGCAAAGAGCTTAGTCTAGGTACAAGGGAGGTAGGTGAACAGAAATTCTTGAGAGAGATAGACAGACCTGCAGATGAGTGATGACTTACTTGCATATTGTTACAGGCAGAAAAACATGAAACTGAAGTCCTTAATAAAGGAGAGTTTGCATTGCTTGGGCACTATTTACTTGCTGATTCTTCCTATGAGTCTCCTGACAAACTCCATGTCATAGCACTGAGTGATACAAGTCCCAATACTATGAACAAGATTACAAATTTCAAAATGACCAGCTATAAAGCCACTAGTCATCTTTGAAAGTTATCTTCCCCTGCTTATACTGTTCATATATTCATACATCTTGTGCAAATCAGATAAAAGATTAGGCTGCTTTTTTTTTTTTTTTCAGAAACTAGTGCAATGACAGAGATTTATAACTCTCAGGGAAAATTGATTCATCAAATAAACCAGCTTTTAACTGAACTAATTAAACATTTCCCACTTATTCATTTTTGTCATTTTTGTATGTGCATGTATTGAAACCCACAAAACATACCTATACATATATATAAATGATAATGTGATTAATCTACTTCCCTTCTTTCCTTTGTTATTTTTTGTTTTGTTCTCTCTCTTTTTCTTTTTTCTTTTTTTGGTATTCCCTGTGAAATATAAATCAAAGGAAAATTGCAGAATATCAGATGCTGGCTTTCTTGAAAAGTCTCTTACTGACTCATCGTAAAATTTTGTCTCTCAGATAAAGGTCAAGGTCAGAAGGAAGCAGTGAGTATGCAGTATGAAAGCAATCAACCCTTATATTCATTTAAAAGCAGGACACCTTTAAAGAACCATTACCAGTTTGTCACAAAATCAATGGGTCTGATTCTCTTTTCACTAGCACAAATATAAATTGGGACTAACTCCAAGTTTATGAATGAAGTTTTATTGACATAAATGTCAGTCAATGGTAAGCCTAGAGGACAAAATTATCAACTGGTTTCTGTTTGCATAGCTCTAGTATCACACTCTCTTGGAGACAAGCGCATGTACGTGCTTATGCATGCAAAGGTTTAAATTCTGCATTCTCTTTTTGTTTATCTAGATCCTAAAATAAATCAATTTCTGAAAGCATGAGCTTCACTCGTTACATATTTTTTCTACATAATTAAATATCTCTGAAACTTAATTTGCTTCTACAAGGAATTTCTATATCTAAAATGTAAAGGTGAATTTTTTGGGGGTTTTGATATCTTCTACACTTTTTAGATAGTGTGATTTTAATGGCTTATCAAAATTAAAATTAGTTGTTGAATACAAATCAAAGTCTCACTGAAGAAAAATGATTTTGCCTTTTAAAATGTTCTTCTCCTAGTGTTCTTTCTGTGTGACAGTTATTTTTCCCTTTCCATGCTCAAGGCTCGTGTAAATAAAGTCGCAAGGGCCATGCCTTCAGAGCATGACAAGAAATAATACTTTACTGATACACATGGATTTCTTTAGATGTTGTGTTGGATGCCATACTCATAGAAAAACAATGCCCCAGACCCAAACCATTCAAAATTTGACAAAATATTAATCTTGTTGATTTTCCTGTTATGATATGCACTGGCTGCACCTCTAGACAATAGGTCTGACAGCTCTACAACTGAGTAGGTTTTCATTTTGGCTTACGGTGAAAGTTCTTGTGTGAAACTTAGCCTGAAAACAAAGTTATACACAGTATCATTTTTATTTAATTTTAAGCATAAAAACCATGAGAAAAAAAAAAATCTGTTTTAAAATAGAAAAAAACACCTAAACTTTCCTGAATCAAATCAGTTTGCTGTTCATATGCATCTGCGTGGTCAAATCAGCTGCAACACAAAAAACCAAACAAACAGTAAATGAAAATTCATCATAACAAAGTGATACATCTCTTTAAAATTAAGTTATTTTGCTTATTTTTTGATACATTGAATATGAGATAGACCCAGAGTCACTCTCTTTTCCAGAAGAAGCTGCCACTTCGAGATGAGGGAAGAGCTTCACTCCAGCTAACTTCAGAAGACAACTACAGCCAGGGAGTGAGAACAGACATACTGTATCACCATCTGGAGTTGACAATTTCTCTTTGCTGACTATAGAGGGAGCTGAAAGAGAGGAAACTTTTAAATTATGCATCTTACTTGGGAGCCAAAATTAGATGTGGTGAGTTCCCTGTCCAGAATCACT
Source organism: Grallaria varia (assembly GCA_013396735.1). NCBI lineage: Eukaryota > Metazoa > Chordata > Aves > Passeriformes > Formicariidae > Grallaria > Grallaria varia. The sequence continues at coordinate 18,504 of VWZG01001500.1, forward strand.
AGCTTTCATACTACTCCATGATGTTTGGGCATGATGTCCTCACCATACTAGAGCATACATGATGACATTCCATACAAAACCAATTATGACTACGCAAATTTGCTAAATGTATTAATGCATGAAATACAGTGTTACAAATATGGTCATATTCTGTAGTACAGTTCTGTAAGGGAATTATCTTTTATATGCTTAGTTTTTACAGAAATGATTGAGGTTAAATGTGAAAGAACTGCCGCTTTTAATTAACTTGAAGCATAACATAGCAGTGAGTATACCCTATATTTTATCTTAATATAAGATTAAACATTTAGAAGCACCAGATGACTGGTGGTTCTGTTATTTTTTGTCAGGTTTTCTTTATTCTTTTTTCTTGTGAGGGCAGTGGAGGTGGTGTGAGGCATCACAATTAGGATTTCAAAGACTTTACATTGTTCTAAATAGTTTTTCATCTTAATTAAATTTTAACTTAATATGCGTTTGTATAGCCTGTGTGTTCTGCCTAAATATGTAGTAAAACACCAGAGTAATTGAATATAAAATTTCTTACTTTAAAAAAAAGTTTATATTTAGGTTCTATATTGCAAAAGCAAAGGTTCTTACAGATGCACTTTTCCCTCTCTTGAACCTGATGCGAAGTCATGCAAGCTTATAAATGTTTTTTGTCCTGTTGAAGTCAGCATTAAAGTTAAGCATATCTGAGTTTCTCTGCAGGGATGATGCTTTGGGAATTATCTTGAAATATCCTTTGTGCTACTGGTCCATTGCATTGACCTCGGGTGCCACTGACCTCACTGAGACTCAGCAAGATGCAGCGTTTCAGCTGCATTGAACTCATTACAGAGCTGTGGGGTAGAAATTCCTGTTCCTTTCCGAAAAGCTCACAATGCCTTCAGTGAGACCAAAATATTTATCTGAAAGTATGGGCTATTCAGGGGAAAATGAACAAGAAAATGAAGCCTCTAAAACTCAATCTAGGGATATGCTTGACTAACAAAATTATTTCTAAACAATTCTATATTTTAAACAATTTACATTGAAACTTACAGCATTTGTATTCTAATTTTATTTGGTATGGTATATTGGCATATTTTTAAAATAGACAATAATGTCACATACTCAGTATTCCCAGGGGTTTTGTCTTTTTATTTAATTTTCAATACAAGTATAGTTATAGATTAGTTTCTGATTTTCCTTTGTACTTCCACTATTTTTAAAATCTGAATTCCAAGTACCTTCCTTGAGCATAAAAAGCATTTTCCATATTAATGCAATTCAATGATAATTTATTTTAACGGTTAAATGTTACTGCTCACTGAGTTCTTGGTAGGCTGCATGTAGTGGAACAAGATCTCACAGCATAAATTTAAGGAAAGATGAACTCTTACTTTGATGTGTACACCATTTTTCATTTTAATTGTATTACATTGAAGAAAACAGCAACACAAACCTTAAGGTGAGAGATATAATCCAATGAAAATTAGACATTTTCCTTGTTCACTTGGTTTTCCTTAGTAGTAACTAAGTTACTACTTGCTATTAACTTTGGAGAATTGTCTTGTATAAAATAATATTTTAGCTGCCATAGGAAGAATTTTCTCAGTGGAGAAACATAGTTTTTATAACCCTGTCCATGCAAACATGCAGTAGATCCTCTTAGAGGAAAATAGCTGGTTTGTGTTTATGTTGCCACCTTAATGATCTTCCTTTTATTTTCATAGGGAGCAGGAATTTTGGAACACATTACCATAAAGGTAACATATAAATGAGAACCCATTACTAAAGTGGTGTTAATCAATGTCACATTGACCAATGAATTGTAACGTCCAAATATTAAAACTTAGACTTTTTAATTCACTTGAAGGTAATATACACAGAAACATAAGCCATTCCAAGTCAGAATAAATGCATGTATTGACAGTTCTTACCTGCTGGTATTGTGATATCCTGTAAAGCTATCTGGTCCATAAAGACCTTTACTTCTTAGTTTTTACAGCACTTTAATTTGGCTCCTATGACTTCTGATGAGTATGTCCATTTTCAGTTACATATCATAAGTCTCGTCTCTTTCACAGGACTATATGGATAAATAATAGAAAACACTAAAAGTTATTATGAAATGTACAGAGCTTCCTCTCTCAGTGCTGCTTAGCAAGAGATTACCAATGCTTAAGAAGACAAAGGGCAAAGATTGTTGCCAGGATAAGTGCTTGCTTTGTCCATTTTTTAAACCTGAATAATTATGTTGATAGCTGCCACCAAAGAATCCTATGGAAGTCCAGCTCCCCATTGCAATGGCAAGTCCTGAAGGAAAAGGCAAGATGGAGCCCATGTGCTCCTCTATTTATGCGCTATGGCCACCATGGCCACTCCTCCCAGGTGGGACGTCTGGCTCACGGACCCCTCAGTGCCTCCAGGCTGGAGTGAGGAGTGATGGAGCCAGTCAGAGGCTGGGTTAGGAGTTCCAGGGAGCACAGAGTGGGCAGGCTGTGAGGCTGCCCTTTGGACTAACCCTTTCTCCCTGTGGGCTCCCTGAGCCCAGCCGTGGGACTTCTGAGACTGCCATGAGGCTGCAGGCCTGGCCCTGTCCCCAACATGCACACACATGACTTGGTTCAGGGCCAGTAGTTAAAATACTGATAATTCAGTGTCTCACAGTGCCGGCGTGGTTTTGTTGGGAGTACTAAATTGGGGATACCACTCCTAAGCAATGACAATTTGTCAAACTCAAAACTCAGTAGTATTATTTCAGCCTTAGCAGTCAGAGGATATAAGCAAGACTGACATAGGGAAAAACACACAAGTTTGGGTGTAGAGTATTTCTTCAGATGTGAAACAGTAGCAAAGGAGATTCTTTAGCATAGCTGTTCAACAAATTAAGTAAAAACGTTTGTTAGCAATAGGTATTAATACAAGAAGTCAGTGAAAATGTAGTGATTTCCCACTGAAATATTGTCTTTCAAAATCAGCAAAGATATAAATTTTAAAAAGCAATAAATCACCAAGATCATTATTCATAAATCCCTTACCAATGTTGTTTACAATTTTGCAATGAATTGAATGAGTGTCATCTACAGCATAAACAGGCAGGAAAAGCAAAACAGACTGCATATTGAACTTATTGCTGCCCTTCATACATGTCTCTATCTCATTACAAAGTTACTGTCACAACATAGAAAAATCTCTAATACAGCAGAAAGGGAATGTAAAATAGAATTTCAACTTTAGAAAATACTACCAAATATTCTTAAATTACAGTCTGAAAGTGTCTTTCACTATCTTCCAAACTGATGTCTGTGTCCCATGTTAAAACAACCCTCTGGAAACCTCTTTACTTTTTCATTTCATGAAACAAAGACATATGTTCCAATATTAAGATTAGGATTCAATCTTACTCTGCACCTGACAGTACAGGATCTCATTTTAATTGGACACATCCTAACTGGCAGATGCAGGATTGATGAGGATAAAAACACAAAGCTGGTGATCAGGATTATGAAAAATAAGTATACCTGAAATACATATTTCAAAGTTTTATCCATCATCTGTCTCTTTTGTTTCAATTCACCCTATATCACTCATGTGAGTCCGACAGCATGGAATCAAGCATTGGTCTCCAGAGTTGTCCTTGACAAAGAAAACATTTTACAAGGGGAACCAAAGCCTTTGAGTCTCTCTAACTCATGTCAGCCTACACAGACTGCCTGTATATTTCACTACTGCTTTAATCCTCAGAGCATTTGGGGAAGTGATTCCTTAACTCCAGCTTCTGACTTACTCATTTTAGTTTTTTTTCTTACAGAAATCTAACTGGATAAGTCATTGTGTTTTCTCCTTAGCAAAAACATGGAATCTACCTGTCACCTAAAGAAAAAGTTAATCACTCTTCTAGAATCTGTAAGAGCACTGCATTTTTGCATTAATGTCTTATTTGTACAAATATTAATAATTAGATCTTGGTTTATTTACATTTTTGGTGAGTTTTTTTGGGTTGTGGGAGGGAGGTTTTTTAGAGTTTTTCTGGTGTTTGGTTGGTTTTTGGATTGTTTTTTTCCATTGAAGGGCAAAGAGGAACTTCTCCTTTCCTGACAGGAAGCCTTGATTTCTCCTATAATACAGGGATGTTTCATGTGAAATACATAAGAGGGCCTTCACATAGACTTTGAGATCTATCTAAGCCTACATAAGGTCACTCAGTGATGCTCAGAAACAAATTCTGAAGGTCTACTGACCTCCTTGAAACATTTGTTGTTATGCTGTTATCTAAATTCTGAAAGTCATGAAGACAGGTACAGCATACTAATGTATCTTGGTATAGACATAATATTCACTCTTCAGTGGAGTAAAAAGCATAGAAGATAATATGCCCTCAGGAGATGTCATACACAGGCAAGCTACTCCCTGGAGAGTCACATTGTTCTGTCTCTGTCTCCCAGATTTCAGCGAAGTTCTGTTTTCCTCTCACAGTTATTGTATTGAGCACTAATTCTAGACACTGCCTGGCTGCCTGCTAAATAAACATCTGTCTCCTGAAGGTACACTGCACTGTGTCCCCATAGCTGTTCGCTACGCAGATGTATCTGTTAATCACATAGTAAGTGCAAGGCTGCAGCACACAGACTAGCAGAATTCTAAATAAAGAGAAAAGAAATTCTTATACCCTTTTCTTCTGTGTTGTTCTAAAAACTCATTTCCTGAAAATGCTGTTGCATTTCTCAGCTGTCCTATAGGAGCCGTATAAAGAAGTCTTCTCATTTATGAATTGTGAGGTCTGTGGAATGAGCAAGAATGGAAATATGATTTCAACATAAAAGAGTAACATATTTGTAGAATTCATCCTTTTCTGCAGCAGGAACAATCCCACAGTGCATAGGACAAGGCAGCAGTTCAAAAGCCCTAACAAACGTATAGACCATGGTTGAGCACATGCTTTGAGATAAATTTCCCTCATATAGAAATAATAATTTGAGAAGTAGCATGCTTTGGCAGTTATCTCAGATGCAATTGCATCAGAGCAGTTACACTGCAGCTTTTGCTTCAATGCATCTCAGTTTTAGATAAACCAATTTATGTAGACATGCCCCAAGAGGTAACCATATGGTAAGTTTCTGAGGCTACGTGAACTACATAGTGGAAGCCTCAAAAATTCAAGCCATTCTTCAAGTGACAGCTGTGTCTTTATTTTTAATAGTCATCATTACCTTCATCACCAAATGCTCCAGGCTTCAGGTGCTTCTCCTTGGTTCTTGGCTGTTCTTTGACTCTGTGCATGCAGAGCCAAGTGTAGAGGAAGCTGAGGAACAAATAGGTATTTAAATTAGATTAAGGAAGTTAAGTACCTGTAATTTTATTTTATTAATGTTAATGGATTTGAAATAATGATCTTTGTTAAACACAGCTGGTTTTATTTTTTATATCCATTACATGGACTTTAAACACTGGTGTCTGAAGGGCAATAGTGTTTCTCCATGAGAAATTGCTAATTTAGAAATGTTTCTGAATGATTGTTGCTCAACATTATGCTTAAAGGAAAGCTGTGTGAACATTATGCTAACTTTAAGCAACAAAGATATGCCTTCGTATCACCTCCGTTTTATTGAAGCAGTAAATGTAATTTAAAAAAAAAAAGTCTGGTCTTTAAATCAACCACATCCAGTGTGTCCAGTAGTTCTGGAAGATACTCTACCCACACAATTTAAAACACAGCATTCAATTCCTTCACTGGCTGCATCTCTTTTAAAATTCCTAGAGGGTTCCTGTGTTTCTGTGATATATAAAAGCAAAAAAGATATGATAAGAAATCAAGAGCTCTTACAGTTTGACCTTGATAACAGTTACAGTCTTCTCTAAAGATTCAGAAAGTGTAGTTATTACAGTTTGTTTTTGAACATGTAAGTTGCAGAATTTAAAAGGCAATTTTTAGACATGAAAGCAGTCTGAACCGAACAGGTAGATGTGGTCACAAAATTATGACAGGAACTCTCACAACAAGCTTATGGAAAGGACTGGAGAAAAAAAAAAGAGTTCTCCCACCCTAAGACTAATTATTTCTTTTTTAGTTTGTTTGTTTTTTCTTGTGTGTTTTCACTTTCCTTTTTCCGCAGGCTCTGATTATTAGTCATACTTAGTAAGGATATGTATGGATCTGACCTGATTGCTCTTTCCATCTCTATTGGATTGCTGTTCTGAGTTAAAAAAGGAAATTGTTAATCCCCACATCAGATTGCCACTTGGGTCTTTGCCCTCTTCCGTAGAACAGATTTTGCAGATATCCTGAAATTACCTCAGAGTTTTTGTCAACAGGTTCCACTCTGAGAGTTTAGGGTGTGGCTCATAAAGTTTCTGCTCTCTTCCTACAGTGTAGTGTGGTTTCTGGTGCTTTACTGTAGGTCTTTCAGTTTTCTCCAAGGTACAGGGAAATTTTTTTTGTGCACAAAGAAGCATGGCAGGGTCTATCTTCTGTATTTCTGGAGAACGTTCTTAGTAAAATTCTTGTTAATGTAATGAAATAATGAAACTTGTGTATGTATTTCATTATTCAAGAGACTCCTTTAAAACCTTTTCTTCCCGAGTTCCTAGTTCCTAATTGTAAAATAGAGCAGAACACAGCAGTGGGAACCAAGATGAACAGAAACATTCAGAACACAGAGAAACAGAGACTAGATAAAGAAAAATGCTCTTAGATATGTGAATGTTAGTGGTTTATAAATGGTGATTTATAAATTCATTAGTGTTATTTATGATGCAGACCAAAGCAAATCAAAATAGCTGACACATAAAGAATAATGCCTTGGAAACTAGGAAGAAATATTTAATTGAAGAGTTGCATTTTTTCCTATTTTATTTACTCTTGATATCATAAAATGTTTCATTTGACACATGCAAATGACCTTGAAGAATAGAAGAGTTGATATGAAACAGTTAACTTTGCTAGATATTAATAATGTCTTAGGTATTTCATAGACCATTGCTTAGAAAACTGAATGACAATTATATGAGTATTCTTATATCATGCATAGTCAAATAGCATAACAGTTGAGACCAAAAAATTATCACTGTCTTTTGTTTTGAAGACATGATGTGAAACATCAGTAGCACCAGATTAATGGAACTTGAAGACTATCTTATTACCAGATCACATTTCTTTTTCAACTGAGACTCCTACCAGTTCCTGTGAATATCAGGTATAATTCTATATGCAGTTTCCTGAAAATTATCTTTTTGCATCTTAGAGCAAAAATTAACCTGAATGTCTTCAGAAATTAGCATTTAAAAAAAGAGACATAGAGATTTTGTATAGAACATGTGTTATTATTATTTTGTTTATTTTGATTTAGCCACCAACATTGAAATTGTTTACATATGTGACTGCTGCAAATTCAATAACATAGAATTATGCAGACTTTTCCCAGGAAAAAAAAGTGTTTGTAGTAGATAGAAATCTGAGACAAAAAGGAAATGCCATAGTTCTCTGAGGGCTGAATCATTGATTTTGACAACAAAACTCTTCTGAGGCATCTTCACACGTGGACAATATTTATATATGAAGTGTAGTATTGTGTAAAATCCTGGTAGTTTGTCCTTTTTAATAAAAACATTGGCATGCCTCGCTGCTATAAAATACATAATAATAAATAAATAAATTTGATGATGTTTCACATTTTAAACAGCGTCTGAGAGAGACTATGGCTGGTATTCTGCAGGTATACATATTGCTTCCATTTTGCCAGTTCAGATTCCGTGTCTGGAAAAAATCTATTGTCTAACAATTTCCCATTATTAATGGATGAAAGCAAGAGGGAAGTGAAAGGATGAACTAATTCACTTGGTTGTCAGCTGACTTTGATGACGATGGTGGTGGTAAAATGCAGCCTTAGAGGTGCTATCCCACAGACTGAATATGCTGCTGCTTCTCATTTGTAAGGAGGAAAAGACTGAAGCTGGGTCACAAAGTCTATAGAAATACTGTATGGCGTACCGTGGGGCAAAGCTGGGGTGCTAGGATGTAGTTTTGTAAGGGGTAACTGACTCCTTAAGAGGTCACAAGATGAAACGCAGCATTCTCTGGCAACAACTGATTAGTGGTCTTTGATGGCCAGGTTAAAGTCAGTTTATGAACAAGAGAGATACAAAAATTGCTTTCTTGTCCTCCTAAACTCTCTCCTATGTGAAAGCTTATCTTTTGTACTAAAGGTTCAACATACTTCTTGACTCTGACTTGGGTATATTCCGAATCCGCACTCAAGAATTTGCTCAAGCGCATCAAGAAAGGCAACGCAAAGAACACAGAAATTACAAGAAGGAATTCCTTGTTCGCAGCAGCTGAACACTTAAGGCACAAAAACTAGAGTGCTATGGAAACTGGAAGAGTTTCTGGTATTTTAGCCTGATGTGTTAATGGTGTTTTGTATCACACAGAGATTAAATTTATGAATCCATACAGTTTATCTGCACTTTGTCTTCACTGGGTGAATATTTAGCTGCCTAGTTTACTCCGGAGTCTTGGTCCTTCACTTGGCTGTATTATATAATGCTGCATCTCATCCTCCTTTGGCACAAACCAACTAATTTCCTTCAATATAAATCTTCAGGATGCTTCTGGAGATGGCTCAGACGTGAGGGCTCTTCTAGTAAACAGTATCCCCTGCACTGTACGTCTTTCTCCCCCACAGGTCTCTAGTTCTGTTTCAGCGGCTGAAATACCACGCTCTATTTTTTACTTCATGTGATTGGCAGGCAGAACATTACCCTGTCTCATGAGCTACTCTAGTGGGCTGTAGCACACTTATTTCAGATACTGTACACACACACATACAGACACAGATTATTTTTTAGGGCCGCAGGAAGACCCTATCAGATGCAGGAGAAATCTTTAATCAAATGCTGTGTCATGTGACTAATCTGCCACAGAAAAGACTATGGTGAGTTTGGATAACATTACTTTTTAACACTAGAAACACTTTCTGTAAAAAACATATAAATATGTCATACAATATACTATTTTTATTATCTATCAATAAATTTTCATACGCAACTTAATAGAGATCTTAAAGAAAATTCAATTATTAAATTTTTTCTTGAAATAAATAATCAAACAGAGTTATAATAAAAGCTATATTGCTGGGAAAACTTCAGTTTAAGGTCACTGTCTCTTAGAAGCCTGAAAATATGCAGAACAAGAAGGAGGTATTAAGATTCACATAAATTGGCATAATTCTTAATCACAGATTGTTAGATAGACAGTTGTTTTATCACAGAGTCATATAATCATTTAGATTGGAAAATACCTTCTATATCATAGAGTGAAACCATTAACTCAGTATTGTCAAGTCCACCACTGAGCCATGTCCCTAAGGCCTCATCTACATGTCTTTTAAATACCTCCAGAGATGGTGACTCCATCACTTCCCTGGGCAACCCGTTCCTATGCTTGACAACCCTTTCAGAGAAGAAACTTTTCCTGATATCAAACCTAAACCTCCCTTGGTGCAAACTGAAGCAATTTCTTCTTGTCGTATCACTTGTTACTTTGGAACAGTGTCTGACTCCCTGCCTCACCCACAACCTCCTACCGAGTAGTTGTAGAGGGCAATAAAGTCTCTCCTAAGCTTCCTTTTCTCCACGCTAAACAACCCCAGCTCCCTTGGACACTCCTCATAAGACTTGTGCTCCAGACACTTTGCCATCTGCATTGACCTTCTGTGGACATGTTCCAGCACCTCAAGCAGAGGAGCCCAAAACTGAACACAGTACTCGAGATGCCGTCTCACCAGGGCCAAGTACTGGGCAACAAATCACAAATAACATGTTCTTTATAAAGTCCATTTCTATAAAATTGAATGTATTTGGAACCAGAGATCAATTTGAGGATTTAACAAGCCCTTTAGTCTCTTTAGTCTTAGAATGTAGTGCAATGATTTGTGTTAAAACCAGCTGCCTCTAGTGTAGGACTGAGACTCTGGTCAATTCAAGGATATTACCTTTTCTCTGAATTTTCCCGATGATTTTGTTTTTTTTCTCAGATAAAACAAGCTATGGCACAGACCGTCTTGAGAACTGATGTTAATAAAAAGAAAGAAATAGCAGCCAGCTGTCACACTGTATTAGATCGGATTCTTGCCTCCACTCCCTCTGGGAAGTGTTCTGAATCATAATTAGTACATAATCAGTTTGTGGTTTTAATTAAGTAAAAGCCAGGTAGCCAAGTATCACAAATAAAAATGTTTTTGTTCTTGACCTTTAAAAATCAAAAAATGGAGAACAGTGATCAAACTGGTCTGTTAAATGAAAGTCACCAGTTGCTTAGGAAACATCTAGCATTTTTTTAGGTTCATTCAATTTGGTATCCATCTATATATCTTTCAGAAAGCTGTAATTTTAAAAACTGAGCTCTTTCTTTCAACAACTGCCAATAATTTCATAAAAGGAAATAGAAGCAGATGGTAAGTATTTAAGCATGTTATTTTTTCCAAGAATGAAAGGAAAATACACAATATTACTATTACTGTGAAAAATTAAATCAATACAATGGGGAATTGCATTAGGTGTCCAAAAGAGACTAGGGACATTATAATGAGCTTATTTCACACTATAGTCAATACATATTTGGTGTTGGTGAGCTGCCATTTAAATTAAACATGAAGAAATAAAAGTGTTATGTGCTCTTAATGTAGAGTCTAACTTTGTTAAGAACTCTGAAATTGAATATATTCTGTTTATTCTGTTAAAAAAATAGAAATGTCAGGAAGACATTACTTATGTGAAACATTCTGAACTTATTGTGAACAAAGATTTCTTTATTCCCTAGATTCCTGTCTTCCTTTTTTTTTTTTTTTTTAATCCCAAAACCTGTTATAGGAAGCAAAATAGTTTAATACACACTAAATATTTTAGTGTTTTCCCAAGAGACTTATTAATTTATAATATTGCGAATAAACCAGTAGGTGTCTCTATTGCTCTATTATTTCCAGAGGTTAAAAAGCAAAAACCCAAACTAAAACCGACCAAAGAACCCACAACAACAAAAACCCAAACAAAAACACCCTCCACGGCCACCACCACCACTGTCCTGCATCAGCAAAAACATTTCATAACTGGAAGGGACACGTGAAGCTTACAGAGGAAAGCAGGTGATACTGTGGCTCTTCTTTCTCTATCTTCCTTTTTTTCCTACACGAAGTAAAGACTTTACTGAATGTTATGTCACTTTTATTACATTATTACTACCACTGCTATTTATATTATAAATATGAGGTATTTCAGATACGCTTGTTTTCCTGGAATTTGTTATTCCATTTTCTAAGCAGAAGTTTGGACCTCATGGAGGCTTGTGTACCGAATCCACAGCTGGTGACAGGTCTCCTCAGGGTTATACTCATCTCCCAGACCTCCTTCTGTTTTGGTTTTCACATGGCAGGTCATCAGAAATTACATTTTTCATATTTAATGATTAAGTTCTCTGAACATCTACCAGGCTTATGACTTAAGAGTACTCATAATTACCAAATTTTTACATCACCTCTATGGAAAAACTTATTTTGTTTTAGTGACAGAAAATAAGGAGTTGTTGGAATGATGGGGGCACAGCTGTTCTGAAAAATTTCTGTTTGAGAAATGGACAAAAAGTGACACTCAGTGACACCATAGTGTCAAGAAATCTTATCATCACTTAAAAAAAAAAAGAAGTCTAATAAATAAATATAAGGGGAATAAAATTGAACACAGTTACTTTATTCTATGTAAGCATGGTTAAAAATTCTAAGGTAGCTGGCCAGAGCACAATAATGCAGTTATTCTACATTCTTTCTCACCTTCTTTTAGACCAGATATCTTCCCTGAAAACATAAAATACTGTTAAAAACTACAGGGAAAAGGAGAACAAAAAAAGTAAGAACTTATATTGGGGGGAAAAAAGGTTAAGTGTCCCTTGATACAGCATGAAACTTCATGAAGCAGTTTAAAAATAATCCCAGAAACCTATTGAGGCCCAGGGCAGTACTATACTTTTACCTTCCCTTTATTTTGTACATCTGGTTTTGTCCACCTAGAATCTGCTTGAATAAAAAACAGAGGGATCCCAGGTAGTATTCATGCTGTAATATCACATTCCTAATTTTCTCAGAGAAAACAGGGATATTATAGTTATTAGTTAAATATATGTGTTCTTACTAAATATTTGTATTGGTGTTTGGGAATACCATTGAACTCAAGGGCATTTTGAGTCAGGAAGCATTTGACAATAAGGTCTGCGTATAGTTACTGTCTCCAACATTTTGTCTTTGATACAGCACAGTGAAAGCAAAATGTCAAACAATGAGCAGTGATAAAAGACAAAGAGTACAAAGAACAAAATATAACTTAATCTCCCTCTCACATGAAATCATATCCTGAATTAATTTAAATATTTTATTTGTGTGAAAAATGTCTTTATTCTTAGCTTCTCATATTTGTGAA
>VWZG01001500.1:36765-53767 GCA_013396735.1 Grallaria varia
TTTGAGAGGGTGAGATTTAACTTTGCTTTTTTTCTTTTTTTTTTTTTATTCCCATTTGCAGAGAATAAATAGAATAAAATGAAATTCAGTTTTAAATTTGATAATTATTCTTCTCTTGATTGAATGATGTCTGCAGACTACCTAAAGCCTGTGAGATAATTTGAGATGCTATGAGATAATTTTAGATGTTATCTTTACCATTTGGTTTTTCTTTCTTTTTCCCTCCAGAACTTTTCTTTCTAACTTTCTTCAGTATGACTTTTTTCAGTAGTAGAAACATGGTAGGAGGAAAAAGAAGAAATAATATTTCCATTCTCCCAAACTTCAGGCAAGAATTTCCCCTGGCAAAAATTGGAATGTAAGTAAATCACTTATTTTATATAGAAAAGATTAATTTTATCATTGTAACTAGAAAGCAGGAAAACAACAATGAAGGTCATCCAGAAAAACTTAGTGTTTAGGAAAAAGAAAAAAAAAAGGAACATACAAGCAAAGCAACTGAGGGAGAAGAGGACATTTTGCTAATATGCAAGATTGTTCTACAAATAACAAAGCTATTTTCCTTTCTATTTACAAGCAGTTTGGGCAGTTTCCTGTCAGACAACATTGCACTAAACACTTTTATTGCAGGAAAAGAAAATGACAAAGGTGATATAGTACTCAGAAGAGGTGATATCTTGCAAGGACAATATCCTGCTTATATTTGTCTGTCTGTGCAGGAGAGAGATATATTAAAAGTCTTTGTAATACAAGGAAAACAATCAAATATGAAGCTTTCTTGAAATATAAATTGCTAGGCAGAACTCCTCCTCCTCTTCTGTGAAAAACAATCCATGAATAGCTAAAAAAGGTAAAACAAAAGAACCCTAGAATTCCGGAGTCAGTATATAAATAAGGCATAATCAATGGTCTTAAGGTATTAAAAATTAAAACAAAGTCCTGTCACCTCATATTTTTTAGTGCTTTAACTAGGCTGGATTTGTCAGCCAGGACTTTGGACTAGAAAGGATGATGTATCTCAAGAATATGGATTCTCAACAAAGCTGTGTCAGGGGAGGTTCAGGTTTGATATTAGGAAAAAGTTTTTCACCCAGAGAGTGGTTGGACACAGGAACAGGCTGCCCAGGGCAGTGGTCACAGCACCAAGCCTGACAGAGTTCAAGAAGTGTTTGGACAACACTCTCAGGCACATGGTGTGACTCTTGGGGATGGTCCTGTGCAGGGCCAGGAGTTGAACTTGGATGATCTTTGTTGGTCCCTTCCAACTCAGCATGTTCTGTGATTCTATGATTCATTTCTGTAAGCTTCCTAGTTTAAAAACATACAGTTTGAATCCAGTTAATATCTCTTTTAGAAGCTTATACATCTTTTGCTTTTGATCCCGCAATCAATTATTTAGAAACTGTCCACATAAGTTGTTTTAATTTTTAGAGGAAGTTCCCAACTGATACCTCTGCATTTCCCATTGTGACAAAAGTAGAATAAGATAATTACAAGAAGTAGTCTCTGAGGTCTTCCTCACAGTCGTCTGAATGCTGAATTAGTCTCTTGTGCTTAGTTCTGAAGTGTTCTCGGAACACCTGCAAGCTACATCAAAACAATACACTTGCGCAGTTCTGTTTTCTTTCCCTCTATCTCTACTGAACATCAAAATAATCTTACTTTTGTTAGTTCCCTAAACATGTCAATAAAATCTATTAGAAACTGGAGCAGCAAGAGAGTATGAACTTAACATGTGATTTGGATTTTAATAGAAATGTACTTGGAATAATTTCATGAATTAGAAGGAAAGGATTCTCTTCAAGAAACAGGAGAGTGAAAGCAAAGTTAAAATTATAAGGATCAAAGCAAGAAATATCACAAGAGGCTATAAGGAGGACATTTAAACCATTGTCTTCCTAAGAAAAGATAAAAAGCAATAGAAAATTGTCTCTGTCTTTTGACTTTGCTTACAAAAATATAATTGGAGAATAAAATTCAAGCAGAGGTATATGCTCCAGTAAAGTGTATTAGGAGACTCTGCCATGCACTAAATCATTCTGGGACAACAGTGTTGGTCACAGAAATTTTTAGAACAAAATTCTACTAGAATTTTATTATTTTCTGACAAGGAAATAATATAAGTACTTAAATATAAAGATATATATTGGCTAAAAATTTTAATTGTTTGGTATATTTATCATAGTATAATTCATAGAACAGATTTTTTAGAACTATTTCTTTTTAACTGAACTTTTAAAAAAATAGTACAGAATTTCTTTCTGAAAAAAATTCAAGAATCATTGAAATAATTTATTTGTCTCCTGTTTACTTCAAGTAAATTGCAAGATTTTGTTAGCAGCAGAACAAATCAAATGTAACTGGAAGAAAATTAACTAGTAGAATCTGAGAGAAATTTAATGAAGAATTCTTGTGGTCAATATAATAATTAATATTATGAGAGGTGCTATTTTAGAACCTTTGTTTGGTGACTGAATTCAGAAAATATTCACAGTACACCAGTGTTTCAGACATTGAGGAGTGTAATGAATCCTATGTGTGTTTTTCTTGTCTATTAATTTATTAATATACTGCTTTTATTAAATGTATGCTACTGATTTTTTTAAGGGCTAATTAAAGCTAATGGAATTAAATACTCAAGGCATTTAATATTTTCCTCTAATATTTTGGAGAATGTTCTGTGGTAGATTGTGTCAAGAGAAATTATTTAGCCATACCCTAATTAACAAAATGCAAGTGACATATATTAAATAAAGCTGTGAAGGGATACTAGTACATATTTTCACATTATTCTATAAGGCTTGTGTTTTCCTAAATATCTTCCTTCTGTGGGGATACATTAGTACTCTCCTTTTCTTGTTTCCTGTAATTCAGCTTCTTTTCCTGAAAACTAGAATTTATCAAATTTTGTTTTGGTAGTATTTATTTCATATTTTAAAAAAAATTAGAAGTGATTAGAACAATATACATTAATGGATTGATGGCAAGATTTATGCTGTTGTAGCTGTGCCTGCTGTTGAGTCTGAGGTATAAGTTTCTGATCCATCATGCTAGGACTAACCATTATAATTGGGTGATTGATGAAGATAACGGCAAGTAATCAAGAAAAAAATAACCTCCACAAAAAATAAAACGTAATGTTTGAAGTAACAACAGATTTTTCTGTTGGATCAAATTGGAAAAAAATCAAAAATTCCAAAAGACATTGCAGTTTATTAAACTCTTATACTACACATATTTTTAACTCTGTTCTAATGGGAGGCATCTCAAAAATTGTATACAGAGTGTTTTGGGTTTGTTTTTTTTTTTTTTTTTTTGAAGGGGGAAGGAAGTCTTTACAAGAATTATTTATCATATCTAATAAGTATTGTAAAAGATTCCAGGGAGGAAATGTAACCATTTAGTGTCCAGAGACTTGAGTTTTAGTTAGGAATAAGCTTTATGAAGGATACAAAAAGAAATGAAAGAGCCTTAACAGCTTTAAACACTATGACTTGTGTTCAGAAAAATAGAAAGATGCTGTTTAAAAACTTTCTCATGCATCCAAAATGAAAAAAGAGCAATTTACTACCTTTCTCAGTTTCCAGACAGCTACATATTTGTCACATTTTCAGAACACCCTGCGTAGAGAGGTGTAGTGTTCAGCCTGAGTTTATTCTCTCCAATTTTCCCTCAGATCATCAGGTATGAACTAATATCAACCATGAAAAAATAAAATCTTTATTATAGCAGCATCTTCCAATGTTGTCCTCTGCTTAAACTGAAAGACACAAGAAAATTACAGAATAAATCTTGAAAAAGTTGCTGTCAAACCAGAAAATGGTTTTTGGGGTTTTTTTTGTTTGTTATGATGTTAGACAACAGGTTAGCAAAGGCATACAGTGCCTTTGGAAATCTCAATTAAAAAAAAAGTATGTTTGCTGATGCAAAAATCCGATTATATTTGACCACGTTATGACCATCTAAAAATGCAGTTACGTATGTCATGTATCTCAATATTTATAGGTACCTCCTTAGTCCTTCGTGTGCTCTATTCTTGGTGCAGCACATCAGCAGATCAGCTTTCTTCTGAACTGCTGCTTCTGCCTGGTGTGCAACACTGTGCATGAACTGGGAGCATGGAGAGCAGCTGTGTTCCCAGCACACTTCCTCAGGCCATGCAGCTGGAAGCAGAGGGAATGTTCAACTAGAGTACGGAGTGGTATACTCACTTTTGAGCTGAGGTGAAGATCTTTACATATTTCTGAGTGCAAGACCTTGCAACCTTCATGTTCTTTAAAAGTGGTTTGGTCACTTTTCATGATCTTGCCAATATCAATGAATGGTGAATTTCTAAATACGTGGCTTTTTAAAGTCACAGCAGAGCTTTTTAGATGTCAAACTAAAAGTCAATGAGAACATAATTTTGCCTTTCCACCAAATTTTGCATTTAAAATAGGACTCTTATGTTAACAACAAAGAAGAAATTTTTTGAAATGTTAAAGAAAATACATCTTTAGATACTTCTGCCTTTCTTATCAAAGCAATGGGCATCTATGTAGATCTTTCTGGGTGCCCAACTCCACTGATTTCAGAAGTGCTGCACATTTTAAACAAACAAACATTTTTGTTACCTTCATGAGGGAAAGCAGGAGTCAGATCATTTGCTAAAGGACATACCTGCAACTTACAGGTTATAATGTAGAGCTTCAGAAGCAAATAGATGTGTTGGTTGAGGTGATGCTGAGGATGCATTTCAGCCTGTGCTGGTGTATTTTCCACGCTGCTGTGATAAGATATGCTTGAGGGTTGTCTCCATGATTTTGGTATTCAGCCTCAATACTATTAGAAAGATCAGAGGTTTCCCAATTGTTACCGAAGTACAGTAGAGATTTCTTCGAAAATCCTTTCCTTCATGCCTCCCAGAAGTCTCCCAGAATTTTGTTACACCCACCTTATTTGTTTCATTTTATTTCTGATTCTACATTTTCTTTCATATTGAAAGTTAGATCTGGTTCATGTGTGTTTACAGACGCCTAAAATATAAATGCTCCCTGTACTTTTATACCTATCACTGAAGCTTTATATATTATAGCCATAAGGAAAAGGGATAACATCAGTTTCAGGTGATGTGTGCTATTAATGAATTCTAATCCTTACCCTCTGCTGTGATACTCATATCAGCCAGGATGTGCTCATGGGCCTTGCCATACATGACCCTTCTTTACACTTGCAACAGTGCATGAGAATTTCAGCCATTCCCTTACATACCAGTTCGTCCAAAATTGCTGGCATGTACCAGTGGCATTACCTGCCCCTCAGTGTGAGATGACAACTATGACAGCAAAGGACACAGGTAGTGATGAAGAAAGCTATGCAATAGACATCTAAGTTCTCAGCCTCTTCCAGTTCTTCTTGAGAACTTAATTTTTCTGTTCCAGTTTACTGACACAGTGTAGAAAAAGTCACACAAAGTCTACAGGCTTGAGTTCCTTGAGTGCTTTAATTTAAAGTGTAGAGAGCTCATCCTCATAGTCCAAGAAGTAATGGCAATGTCATGTTCTGACCCTGTTCTTTATTATCTCTTTCTTATATGTTATTAATTGGGGTCTTTATTCTATCCTGCCTACAGGAGCATACAAAGCTTCTTGGGCTCAGGATGGTTAGGAAGCTCTATCAGGGACAAATGAAAGAACTGCAAGAAATTATACATTCATGCGTGAGCACTTTATTAAAACAGGCTGTAAAAGAGTTTAACTTCAGTACAAAGATGAAAAAAACAGCACTCTAAAGCCATATTCCACATCAAATTCAAATACTCATATTAATATATAAAACTTTGTCAATATTATATACACATGAAACTATTCTGCACATTGCAGTTTCTAAACTACACAATAAAATCAGTCAATCAAAGCAAAATGGACATTAAGTCTATCTGGAGATTAAACAGAAAGGGTCTGTGAGGCTCTGCTCTCAGAACCACTATCTGCTTTTTATATTCTCCACAGTCTTTTCAGTCATTACAACATTTTCTTCACTTACCAGGCTTGTGGCAGAAACAATTAATTATTCATATGCTTTCTCTTGTCAAGGTAATCTTTAAGAGCCTTTTTGATCATCTATTGAAGTAGGACACAGATATTAACCTGTGGAATATCAGAAACTGGTCTGTACACACAGATCTTTGACTTGTGCTTTGTTGATATTTTAAGCCCCTGTGCACAGGTGAAGAATGTAACCAGAAAATAAGAAAATGAACAAATGAACAAAAGCATTTTCAGATAAGTATTTCGGCAGTAGTTAAAACACAAAATTCGCTTTAGGATCCTGATAAAGGAAAGGGCTTCTGTTGATGAGAAAAGGGGGGAAATAACCCAAATACTTTCCTACAGTTGGAAAAATTCTTCCTTGACTTTTGTCAGCTCCTTATTGGGTCTTAATTTCTGTAAAAGAACTTTTTAACAAATATCGGAATTTATACCTTGCAGAAATAAAAATACATCTTCTTAGATAGTATCTCCTGCTACTAAAGCAACCTCGTTAGATAAAATATTGCTTGACAATAAAAATGAAGACTGATTTTCTTTCCTTTCCACAAATACCTGCAAGAAATATATACTTTGAAAATTAAAATGTTTTTTTTTTCTGATTTCTCTTTTACCTACAACTCATGAAGCACCAGATCAGCGTAACACTGTGCTGTAGGTTTAGGGGCCCTAGGATTGTAGTTCTATGCTAGGTCTTACTCTAGGCACCAAGCCCATGAAAATGCTGATCAGTCATCAAACAAAATTCTCATGTGAGTCAATAGGATGATGCTCATTTACTGAGAGAATAATATTCGTCATAAAGAAAGAGCCCTTCCTAATCTGACCACTCAGTTCTCTCTCATCACAGGTAAGGTTGTCAGCATTTACCACTTGAAGGTAAGTGATAAAGACACTGTTTAAACATTTCAGGAAAATGCTGAGGCAAAGCAAATCTTGAAAACTGTATGGTTTTGAACCAACTTTTTATAATCATTGGTGAGTTCTTAGTCTCTGAAACATGCATATGGATTACTAGTTTTAAATATGTTACTGCCTGCTCTGTTGACTCTATCAAATGTAGACCCTCCTCTGTCCTTTAACAACCATCTGATGTCTGTTGGCAAAGCATCGCTTCATCAGCTGTAGAATATTGTTCATGTGAGGGCCGTAGTCCTAAACCAAATCTGAAAATATTCATATATTCAATATGATCAGATTATTTTTTCTCTTGCAGATCTCAATTTTGAAGATTATTATTGATATATAAAGTGTCATTTTCAAGCAGAAGCATATTAACAGTGCTTCAGACCCTAAGGCTTAAAATTAGATATTTATGTCTCTATTTGGGTGCACAACATGAAGTCTGCTCAGGATTATGAGAACCAGCCACTACATGCCACTCCCACAGACTCCAGACCAAGTTTTCAGGTGTTCATCTGTCCTCACTGTGCTCAGCAAATCAGGTACGTGTTCAATAAGGTAATTATCTATAATGCTAAGTGTGAATTGAAAGTTGCAGTTTTAAAGAGCAGCTTTTAAAGCTATTTGCTATAGTAATTTTACCTGTGCTAACAGCCTCTGACAAATGCTTCTCTAATTATCTAACTGTTGCTTTGATTTTATAGTGCTGTCTAATAGACTATCACTAAGCCATCAGATTCAGTGGAAAAGAAATTATGGCCTCCCAAAATTTGATTTGGTGCCAAATTTTGTAATTCTGTGCAGGTACAATAAGACAATTATGCAGAGGTTCTGCCGAGCATATAATACTGTACAAATAATTTCAAATAATATCAGTGTTATAATAAAAAGAAATTCTTAAATCAGATTCTTTTTAGATGTTTGGATACAGTCATTGAATGTTTGAGGTTGTGTTGGGTTTTTTTTGTTTCAGTTCTAGGGCTTTTGGCTGAGAGTTGCTGGGATGTTAAAGCACAATCACAGTCTATTTTCTCCAGTGTAATTTTCTGATAGAACCTTGGGCAACTCTCTTGATTTTTCAATGGTTCTTACTGTGCTCAAAAATGACAATGTAAGTGCTTGCAGGCAGACTCAAGAAGTTATTAACCACAAATTTTGCCATGTGGAATTTTCTAGCTTTGGAAATATGCAAAAATATGTCTTAGGTACATTTGAAACCTATTATTTGTCACATTCAATGTTCTTCTGAAAAATGAATTATTCTGTTAGCTATTCAATGCCTGCAGTTTTTTGTCTTTCGTTCAGATATATAGCATAATCAGAAGTCAGTTGTCACTAGTAAGCAGATGAATGTTTGTATGTGGGCTGTAACTAATAATGTGCCTACCCTGCAGTCAAAAGGACTTGTGTATGGGTGGTGCTGTCATTATTGTATCTATAGAAAAATCAGGCACCGTATGTACTGCTGCTCAAATTGATTTAGCAGCTTCTGCTGAGTTTGGCTACAGTTCTGTGGGTAGTTAAATGAAACAGTTTAATTCTAGCTTATGTCTTTCTGACACCTCAATGTGCTTCTGTACTAAAAGTTACTAACTGTACTTAAAATTACTGATTTTCAATGCTTAAATTCTCTTGGGGTGGAATGGAGAGAAGACATCTAATTTTAAATAGCTGGCAAACCTTTTAGTTCTCCTTGGCTCTTACACTTTATTTTCCTGTTTAAAAATCTCAGCCTTGTCCTGGGTAATTGGGAATATTTTTAAGAAATTACTTTTTCTGTACTTATCTACATGAAGATATATATTTTGTAATGTGTTTAGTGCTAAGGTAGATTATACCGAAGAAGTCACTGTGTTTTTCTGAAGTCATTTCATGAATATTCATGGGGAAAGAAATTGTTTCAGCATTTTATCCTAACCTTTGGCCTTTCATATGTCCTGCTTGCTTTCGGATTAGCCAAATACTGGATAAGAAATTAAAAAGTTCTTGTTAAATGATGTTACTGATATTAAATGTTCAGAGGTTGGAACATTATTTGCTAAAATGAAGTTTTGGGTGAACCTAATTAGGAACACAGTGCAGGAATGGACTTGAGGTCAACCTCAATGCCAGACTCACCAGCTTTTCTCATTGCTTATTTAAGGCTGGTGCAATCTATGTTTAGCTCTCATACAAGCTAGCTGTACTGCTTTGGATATGAAGGGAAACCTCAGACAACAAGGCAAACTTAGATACAGATAAAGGCATTCTCAAATTCTTTAAGAGTGCAGGTATCCACTCTTGTGAAATGTGCAAGTTTCATGACATGATATAACAGGCTGTCACACCCATTTTGTTTGATTGTTTCTTTGTGACAACAGTAGGTGACCATCTCTGAACTGGGAAGATTAGACTTCTTCCTGAAAGGACCTTTGGGGCAATTTCTGACAGTGACAATTCCAGAAACAAAGTCAGATAGGATTATAGACACCCCAAATCCATTTTGTATCGTGACTTGTTCTCAGGATTTAAATCTCTTATGATCTGAGTGATTTTCCTGAACAATAGCAACATGAAGGCATAATTTTACCTGGAGTTTTGGAGAGACTGAATTAATGCTTCTCCTTTTGTCATTGGTAGGTCATTCTTCTTATAGTATTCCCTACAATATAGTGTAAAATGCCCAAGTAACATATTCAGACAGTAGGAATTGAGCTGACCTCTCTGAATTATCCAGCTCTATATTATAGAACAAAGCAAATCTTATTTAGGCATCAGGTCTGATAATATTCGGCCATATTATTCAAACTGAGCAAGGGATATAAGGAATTACTTTCTAATAGTTTATTCATTCTTCTACATCTTGTGATTGCAAATGACCAGTGGGCTGGTATTCCCACCCAAAGTTGTTATGCCAGCTAGAAACCCCAATCCTTGCTCTGATGTTGTAGCAGGATGCTCTGCCTTGATAGGGCCTATCTTGCTTGCCCTAGAAACCAGTCGGAGAATTCAAACAATGCAAGCTGTCTGTGGCGAGCTATCAGTGTCCCCATGGAGCTGTTTTTAGCGTTGAATAACCAACTGCAAACATGCGTCCCACTTTTTTGAAGAAAGATTTCACAGATAAACTGATAGCTGGAGATAAGTGACTGGCAGTCAATCACAAGTATAAAAGCCCAGTCCAACTTTCTTATGATAGAGCCTTCTACATATTTCCTTGGAGTGTGTGGAGCTTCTTCCATGAAGCAGGGACACCTCTTTGTGGTTACTCCCCAGGGGCTGAGTGAAAGATGGAGTGCGCATGACCTTAGTGTGGTGAGTTACAACAATCTCTACTCAATGTTTTTTTAGTTTTGCTAGCTTTGATTTAATTGTTTTAATATAATTGCTTTGACATAGAGCACTATACTATTCTATGCTATACTGTACTAGTAGTTTTTAGATTTTATACTGTGTAGTAAATAATTCTGATTAAGATATTTCATCTGTTCTTTTGTCATAATAAATAATTTATTTTATATAAATATATTGGATTTGCCGGCATTAAAACATACAGTACAAAGCAGTTCAATCAAATCCTTAAATTTAAACCTTTGACAAAATCTGTGGCTAAGAAAGGATTTAACTTCAGCTAATTTCCTTCTTGAGGAGTTTAAAGTGTAAGGGAGTCCTTTTTGCACCTTGTNAGCACTATACTATTCTATGCTATACTGTACTAGTAGTTTTTAGATTTTATACTGTGTAGTAAATAATTCTGATTAAGATATTTCATCTGTTCTTTTGTCATAATAAATAATTTATTTTATATAAATATATTGGATTTGCCGGCATTAAAACATACAGTACAAAGCAGTTCAATCAAATCCTTAAATTTAAACCTTTGACAAAATCTGTGGCTAAGAAAGGATTTAACTTCAGCTAATTTCCTTCTTGAGGAGTTTAAAGTGTAAGGGAGTCCTTTTTGCACCTTGTAGCTCAACGACAGGGCCTCTCTAATAAACTTTGTCTAAGCCTTCTACTCTCCCCTGAGAGAGTTCTTTACCTATTTGAGGATGTGCTTCAAGTCAAATTTTCCTTGAAGGTATATGGATACTGCTTTAGCATGCCTGAAGAACATCATAATGACTCATAAATGACTTCATGGCTTTTTAATTACTTAGTAAACCTGGGAAAAGACTTGTTTTTTTCCTTTGTCATGATATAAGAAAGTAAATTCAGCTTTCAAGGGCTAAGTATAGTAGTTAGGATGGCTGCCAAGAATGGATCCCTAAATACAGAATAATAGAATCATTGGACTCTTTTACTAATTGTATTCTGAGAGCATCTGATAGATTTAAGATTTAAGCAGAATCATATTGAATATCTGGATCCCCATCAAATCAGCACTTGGGTGCTTAGAAGTTACCTCTTATCTCTCAGTGGGAACACCCAGATAAACTATTTTTTATTTTTGGGTGTGTGGAAAACTTTTGTTAAGAAACATCAATAGATAATAACAGTGTATGTGCTTGTGATAACTTGAATGAACATAACCAAATCTAACCCTCCTTCCAAAGCCCTTCCTGGCCAGTCTAAGGCCATTTCTGACCCTGGTTCCCCTCACAAGGCCTGTTCCTGACCCCTACATGTGGCCTGACATCCTTGCCTGTCTTCATCCTGTGTCCCAGGACATGTCCAGGGCTGGGGATGCCCCATTGCCCCCCCAGCTGCCCTGTCTCTGGCAGAGGGAGTGGGATGGGTCTAGGCTGCCAGGTCCTGCCCTGCCCTGCCCTGCTGCTTTAGGCAATCCCTCCTGCTCCCAGACCCCAGTGAGCAGTTGTCCCACAGGGCACTCTGACTCCAAGAGTTTAAAAGCAAAATGAGTCAAAACGGTTCAGCCTAATTCTGGAATTGCATTCAAAGTGGAGTGTATTCAAATTTGTGTTGCTTGATGGGTTTTTTTTGGAGGCCAGACTGTTTTGGGTGGAAACATCTGTGTTTCACAGCTTTGAAAATATGTAGGGAGTGAAGAGGCCCTCGAGAGAAAAGGTGACATTATTCTAAGGAGCAAAACGAACTATGGCATTTCATACTTATTTTTTGCTTTTGCACGGCACAAAATGTATGGGAGGAATGGGACTGAAAATATGCTGGACAATTGCATTGTAGTGGGGTTTGGCAAAGCCTTGCAGGATATCCTAATTGTGTCAGACCCAGCTTCATGTGCATGGTGATGAGCCATTATGAGCATGATGAGCCAGTTTTCTATTCCATTTAAATGACTGCTTTTGGAAATTTAAAAGATAAGCAAGGTTGGGAAGACATGACACTGTACAGCTTTTTTTGTCCTGACAGACCTTGTAAAAGATTCTAGTCACTTTTGTAAAGGTCTAGTGCTAATTCTTTCTCATTCGTTAACTAAGAAATAACAGCTCATAAGTGCTTTTAGACATTCTCTCTGCATTAATGTGGTTCCTTGACTGTTCTCTAATGTGTCACTTTCTAAGCCCAGACTTTCCTCTGGGTTATAAAATTTCATTAATGGAGAATTTGAAATTATCCTTTTTATTTCTTCAAAAGCTTTTTCTTGTATTTCTGTCCATTCCTGTAAGATGACTTTAAATTAGTTGGCTCAGAGGCTCACTTTCTTTTTGACAAGTGATTTAGAAAGTCCAACACTATCCTTAAGGTTCTTTGACTCCAACATATTTATGGACCTGAGCATCTTCACGATTTTTTTCAGATCACAGTTTAGCTGCTTTTTGTCAGCAAAAGTATGACACGAGGCACTTTCTCTTAGGCAAATAAAGTGTAATTTCAGGTTAACTAGATTCTGTTTGATATTTTTCTCCCTAAGTTAATTTCAGTTTCTGCTCATGACCTCTTGTTCTCAAGTAATGAAAATGTCAGCAACTTTTTGTGTAACAGTCAGGCTGTCTTTCTTGACCTCAATTTAGTTTTGATCAAGTGATTTCTTATATGCATTATGCTTTTAACTACACAGTATCTAGCATAAAAATAATTATCTTGTTGAGATGTCCTCTGTAACTTCGATTTCTTGTTCAGTGATTTTGAATGCAAATATGTTATTTACAGTCTTATGGTAACTTTACCCCTAGGGATACATGGTTCTGACTAGTTGTTTGTTTTTTTTTTTCTCAAAGTTCATATTAGATTTTAACTCTTCTTTTTAAAGTTTTACAAATAATTTGATTTCTTATTATTCAATAAGCCTCACATATATGCCTCTACTTAGTATTCTGTACAGAAATAGTCTGCATCTTGAAAAACAATTTTCACCTTACTTTAGGCCATATTACCAATATATTTTTTCATCTTTCAGATACTGAAATACACGTGGAGCTTAACTTTTGCCTGCACTTTCTAAATAGCTTGGGTTTGTGACAATGGCATTGATACAGTCAATGCAATTTTTATTTCTACTTCTTTTATATACGAATCCAGGGTCCCTTATGTTTTTAATGTATATAAGGGATTGTTGCAAAAGAAAGTTTGGCCTATTAAATAATCACTGTCAAAGGTATTGGCAAAAAGCACATATTAATATAAATTTGTGAAAGTGTGATTTAACAGAGTTCAGTGACAGGTTCACTCGATTATTTGTTGCATAGATGAAGCATGTGTAGGAAAATGGTGGGGTGAAGGATGCAGGATGCACCACTACCTGGGGCTTTTTTATCTTCCTTCACTAACCCTGCTGGGATTACACTGTAGTCCATCTGTAACTTAAGTGAATTCACAGTTACTAAGATATGCACATAGATCATTATATGCTTAATGCACCAGATTATTATCTTCTGTACATACATGTGTTTTAACACAGATTAAATTCCCTTTATTAGTCCAAACATTTCCTGTAACCATCAAATTACTTTCCTTTTTAATTTTTCTAAACTTATTTTAAAACTAGGTGACAAGGTGATTTAATCATCAACTCATATTACAGGGAAATTTTCTCTTTCATGTTTTTCTGACTTGTTGAAGAGCTATTTCTGTGGAGAGAAGTCCTGAGACAAGGATTTGATCTGTCAAAACCACACAGATACATTCTTCCAATAAGTACAGTTCATGCTTAAGAAAGATTTCAACAGTGAGACACATATGGAAAAAATCATAGTAAATTTTCCAGTTTTAAGTACCCTGATGATGTTGCTGAGCACTGATTATGTGCTGCTCCATAGTAAATGGAATAGATGTTCTAATTTGTACTTTGTAAAAATCATTGCAGGTCAAACAGCAATTCTTTAGTGATAGTGATAAGGATGTTAGTTTATGCATCCTTTTTAATAAACCTGGAGAAAAATCAGTTCTTATTTTCCTACTTCTTTAAAAAAATGCTTGAGGTGAGATGATCCATGGCTATTCACCATTCTTTCCATGCAGCTCAGAGTCCTAAATAAGTAAAAGATTCTAACTCTTTCCCCTGAACCACTCTCAGTGATTTTCATTATTTTTTCAGTTGCAGGTTGGTGTGTCCTAAAATTTTAGCTTTTCAATTAACTTGTGAAGAAAAGAAATGCAAAATTAAAACTATGATGTTCCTATAATAACTGTGACACCTTACATTGTATAGAAATAGTTACAGCCTTTAAAGGAACATCATTGCATCTTTCTCTCCCCTTCATTTCACTGAATGCACACCAACTTCATGCTCACCTTGTTCAAGGGCCCTTATGTCCTTCTCTGCTGCTCCTCAGCCAGTCAAAGCCCAGCCTTTACCAGTGCCTGGGGTTAATCTGTGCTAGTTGTGAGGCTCTGTATTTGCCAGCTTTGAACTTCAGATGTCATCCCACTCCTTCAGCCTAATGAGATCCCTCTGAGCAGTAGACTCCAACACTAACGATTGTCCGCAGTTTGGTGTTATCTGTGAATCTGAGTGCCTGCATTTCTTCATCATGGAGACCAGCAGGGCCATTAAACAGTATCAGACCTAACATCAGCCCCTGAAGAACAATGCCACTAGCTGAGGGTAAGCCATGGATTTAATAGTGGCAAATGATATTTTCTCTTTTCTCTCCTGGTTTCTTTCACAATGCCTCTGAACAATTGAATTTCTATTTTGGATTTATACACCAGTTTAATGATTTACCTCTCAGCTGAGAACCTCACTCTGGAGTGGTTGTAGTCAGGTCATGTCAGATTTACAAGTGCACAAAAAATGCTTAGGTTTTTTTTCCCTATGTACCTTGCTCGATCATTTACCGGTGATTCAGAGCCATAGATACTTTTGAAGTCATAATTTGTTTTTGTCCTTACACAACCTATGGTGCATACACTGTTTAAGTGACTTATAACTATGCTGACTTACATAAACCCATGTGGAACACTTCTGGTTGCGTTCAATGTTGGATGAGCAACTGAACATTTATTCTTAGCTCATTTTTCCTGCATCTTATCCAATTGCTTAATGAAATTTTTTCCTACTCTTGACTTTGTTTGCAAGCCTCCTTTTATCCTTCATTCCTCTGTAGAGCCATTGAATCTAAATGCATCATCACAATTATGAAACTGTATTCTACTGTAGGATTTTTAACAACATCCCATACATTGCTTTGCATCAAATCAACAGTAACTTTTTTTGAGGGGGAATATCTCTTTATTTTACTGTCCCAGTGACTGACAACAAATATCTGGTGCATCTATTTATCAATGTGTTCATCTAGGGAAAAATATTCCAGCTTCTTTTCTTGTTTCTTTTTTTCTTTAAACATCTTATTTCCTTAGACATCTTATCTCCTTAGACATTTAATATTGGTATGGAAACATACTTGCCACTCTTTAGGCTTCCTTCTTGACATACTATTGACATGTTATTTAAGCAGCATGGGCTATATTTCATATTTCTTTCTCAAATACACCTTTTTAATTTTGTGTCCTATTTCAGAATGCAAAAATCCTTATGCATACATTGTTTGATAAATCTTCCCCAAAATAATGCTTTTCTACACCTTTATGCTGTTATCTTTCCTGGAATCATTAGTTTCTAAGCTCAGGCACAACTTTCATAGTTTCAAGTGTCAACAGCTTTGCTCTCAAAATAATGTCAAATGTAGGCCCACAATAAGAATAGGACAAGACTTGTAAGCTAAGAAGCCTTCTAATGGAAGTGCATTCATACAGATAGTACTAGTCTTGTGAAAACTAGGTGGCCTTAAGTAATCTCTGGAGCTAATATCAGGAAAAAAATGACCTTTCTAATGTATGTTATATGAATTTGGTCTATTTTATCAATTACATGATACCCCAGTATGCACAATGGAGAGAAATGGATGGCGAAGCATGCCCTTGTGTGTACTAAAATATAATATTTGGCACTGGTCAAAATAATTTAAGCAATTTTTCATTTTTTATTTTAGAGTTTGCTCATTTTTATTTCTCTTCTACATTGCTTTGCTATACTTATCTAATCTCAGTTCATACAGACCTACAGTAGGGACTGTGCAATATTTTGAACTGCATATAAAAATGAAATTCAAAAAAATCAGCTGTCTTTTCTGAAGATTTTTTCTGCCCTTGAGAGAAACCTACAGTCTATAACCTTCCCTTCTACTGTGAAGGCTTTTGACAACTGACATGGCATCCTGACAGAGCTGCATGGCTCAGAATATAGTTTACATTAAGACCAGTCCAGATTTAGGAACTATTTGCTCCTCTGCATAATTTCACTGACAGATTTCAGTCTACAGGGTTTTCTAGGATCATGTCAAAGCATGACATCAGGACCAGATCAGCTGAAAAATACAGTGAAGACCCTGCTTTCTTTTAAAAGCAGAAGGAANAATTCCTGACTACCGTACTCATGCTTATAGCCTGCAGACCAATATATACAGCATTGCTATTACTAGCAACAGACCACTGATTTTTACACTGAGGTTTTTTATTTTGTTTCTTTACCTGCAACAGCATTTTTTCACTCTTTTTTTTAAATTACTTTTTCTTGTCTTTTTATTTATTTAATTCAAATTGTTATAGTGTAATCATTATTTTTTTATAAACTATCAAGGAGTAATTGTTCTGTATAGAATGAAATATGAGGCCTTGACAGTAAAAGTAAAGCAGAGAACTCCACACTGTGGAGAGGCATACGAATG
>VWZG01001500.1:63674-85684 GCA_013396735.1 Grallaria varia
AATTTTAAAGTAAAATCTCCGTGGCCTCCCAGCTTGTCTCTAGGTGCACATTTGCTTTGCCCTTCATATGTTAGGAAATATCTGGAACTGTATGCAATGTAACTAACTGAAGTTAGAGAGTATCTGAAATGATTGTAGGTTTATATAACACATACCGCACAGTTGAGAGGTCCATTATGAAAAGGAGACATGGAAACCCTAAAGATATTGTCTTAATGACTCTTTCAAATCTTTGTTATATCGGACTTAACATCAGACAAAAAAATATAATGGCAGAGAAAATATTTGCATTTCATTGGCACTACAAAAAAAAAAAAAAAAAAAAAAAAAAGAGGNNNAGAGAGAGAGAGAAAAAAAAAGAACCCACCCACCACCACCCCCTAAACAGAATCTAAACACCTCTGTCAAAGTGAGCAATCCAGTTCAGAAAGAGATATGTCCGCCATCACTAGTTAAATGTGGATTCCACTTGGCACACACTTAGGTACACTCTGCACATAGCTATCCTTTTTAAATGTAACTGTCTTGTACCTAAAACTCTGTTGGATGCTTCTCTTCCTCAGATGTCATCAGAAAAAGTAAAGGTAAAACCCGGGTATCGGTCAAGAATCTTGTTCTTAATACAAGACAGAATTAACCAAATAGATTTACAGTGCCTGGAATTTTATTCTGTTGCAGTTTCAGCTATGCAATTTCCTTGAAGAACAGCTCTGACAGATATATGAGTAATTATCATTGAACCTCCAGTGTTTTCTTGAAAACAGAATTTTTGATCACATTTTTCTTTCACGAAACATTGAAATCAGCAAACTTTGTGTTTGACTGCATTATGCATTGTGGGAAAGGTGATAAACTCATGTGCAGTAGAAAATATGAAATTACCATTACTGTTAAGATGCTAATTAGACTTTTCTAAGCTACAAAGACATAATTAATTTTAACGTTGGCTACTGACTCACATTTATTCTTCTTACATTCTCAATGGAGACTTGTTCTACTTCTTCTTTGCAGTGTGTTGAGTAACAGAGTAGAATAATAGAATTCGATTAACATGAATATGAGGATTTTTTCATGTGAATGAATTTGAAAAATGATATCCATTGAATATCAGAGCCACTAAGATTTCTTTCTAAGCAAGCTAGGTGATATTAATGAGGAGCGTTTCTTTTTGCCTGGATGGTTTCTTTTAATGGCAGATAGAGTTCGAAGAGACACTGTGTTAAGAATTCTTATACATTTTGTAATCTTTTATTTCCTACTCAGAGGAATTCATAGAGCTAATACACAGAAAAATCTATAATTTCTAAAATATATATCAGCAAACAATTAAATTGACCAAATAATGTCAATAATGAAGACTTTACATGCTTGGATTTTAAGCAAGTGAATTTTCATACTGTGATAACAGTATAGATAAATATTATGTGCATACTCTCCTCTGAAGAATGGGGCTTATTGTTATTTAAAGCAACAAGATATATGTCTGTCTCATATTCTTTTAATGTGAATCAATCTTCAAAAATATTTCCTGGAAGTTCTTGGTTCAACTTGTTTGTTTGTTTGTTTGTTTACATTAAGAATGTCCCAGCCACAATTACTGTGCATGGAGATAAATTGATTCCATGATTGTCTCCAAAAGCTTTACATTGTTATGCAGAATTTGGATTGTTAAGAATAGATGGTTAATCAGGATGATTAAGAACTTTTTCACAAAAATCTTTTTATTTGCTTTTTGGAAGAATGAGATGGCTGTGACACATGGAAACATCTTGAGTTTGACAAGGAGGCTTTTCAGCCCAAATTTTGCTAGGGTGGTCCAGGCATCACAACAGACATACTGGTCTCCCTTCTAGTCAGTCTTTTCCAGAAGGTTTTAGCAGGCAGAATTTTTTTTCCCTTTTTCTTTTTTTTTTTTAAACAAACTTGAGTGGACACTAAAATGCTTCCCATGACCAGTCATTCCCAGGAAAGAAGGGCTCCATCATGCTTAACAGTGAACTGAAAAGACAAACATCATCACCCCAAATACCCCCCTATCCTCTTTCTTCTTCCCTCTTTATGTACTCTATATATAGTTTAAACTAAACCAAGAGTAAGTGGCCTATTGATTTACTAATGACACATAATTAATCAGCAATCAGTGAACTATAGATTCCAGATCATTATCTGCAATTCACCTTCAGAGGGTGCTCCAGCTTTAGGCAGATCTGTGCCTACTGAGGCACACTCTTGATCCCCACACCAGTTAGAAAGCGCTCCACAAGTTCGGGTTCAGATCCTCTGAGTGTGGATCTCTGTGTGCTGTGCCCCATCTCCCTGTTGCAGCCCCTGGGGCAAACGCTGCACATCAATTGATAGTTTGCGATGGTGGAAAGCCCCAAGTGCTGCTGCTTCCACTCCAAGGTCTCTCCCCACTGTTAAAAGGTATTTGTCTCTTTTATGTCCCTTTTCAAGTTGAATCCTCTGTTTCAAATGGCCCTGTGAATCCCTAGCTACTTTTTAATCTGATTGATGGTAATAATTTTCTTTCACATGATGAGGGTTAACACCCTCACAAAGAACTTTGGAAGTCCCATTGACATACACTGTGTATATTCACATTTCTGCCTTAACATCTGTTGTTATTCAGGCCAGAGGTGAGCCCGGAGGGCACTCTACACCAGTCTAAATGAATAAGTCAGTTAGAGAGTAATAAAATGTGACATTTTAAGAGCAGAATACTATAAAGCGAGGGTTCAAAAAAAATTCAGCCATTCAGAAATAGTTGTAGGAGTTTTTCATGACAGTTTCCTGGGGTTCACCTTCTCATAGTAGGTGGGATATGGCTTCCTCCCACTTCCCATGCCTCAGCTTTGTCTGTGTCATGCTCTTCCATTGCTAACTGAACTGTATGTTAGCTTTCACATCAGATGCCCTATTTTTCATTGTCATCTGTCTCATTTCTTTACATCAGAACAAAGAGGATGTAAAGCCTCATTAAACCAGAAACATAGTCATTTTCACCAGTTTGCAGTCAGAGCACACACATGTAATTGGTTACAGGTGAAAATCAGTAGGATATCCCACCCAAGCTGTCTACATCATACAGCTTAATGCAGAGGATTCCTCAAAGATGTGTGTATATGTTCCATGCACTCAAGTATATATATGCCTTCAATGAAGTAATAATATGCCTTCAATGAAGTAATAAATATCTCTACCTCTTTGAATAAATATATATATATGTGTGTGTGTGTGTGTGTGTGTAAGGGAAGTGGAAGAAAAAAAACCTCATTTTTTTCAGTGTCATTGATACATTCCCGGATTTTTAGGACAGGGAAATGATGGAGAAAAGAAACAGGCACAAAATCCACAATGAGTTATTTTTTCAAATTTAGAACTACATGTGCTATAGTACTTATGATTCCAGTTCCAGCTGGGAGAGAAACAAATGGGAGGGTGTCCAAAGGATCTGGAGAAAGCATAGATGTTGCTAGAAAGGGAAAGTTCACAAGAGTGGTATTTAGCAAAATGGTTATGGAGAGAAAGAACAATGGAAGAGACAGATCTTCTGGGAAATTGTTGTGAATTAAATCTGGCATTAGAAGATGCCCAATGTATTGTAAATACACCCATTTCCACAAAAGAGAAACAAAATTCATCACAGAATTGGAAAGAAGAAACCTATGACATTATGTTCCCTCACAGAAACAAGGCATATGGTTATCTTGAGCATTATGCAGCTCTGCTTTTAATGACTGGCTGCCAGAATTAACAAAGCTTCTCCTGAAATGCTGAGATTAACATGCTAAATGTGCTGGTGATGTTGTGTCTTGACCTGAAGCTTTTTCCTTGTAAGCAAGCTTTGCTTTTCCTCCCAGAAGAACTGCAGATATAAAACAGTAATAAGGGAAAACACTCAAGTAAAGAGTAAATTGCTTTTTTGAGAAAGCATAGGTTTCTCAATTAAAATTAAAACGGCAGCAGAATTGCCCTGGCTTTTTCTACTATTTTCAATCACCTTTTTTTAGGCAAATTAAAATGTATGCTTTTTGAATGGCCATTTAACCAAACACTGTTGCATATGAAACAATAGTCTAATAATTTTAGAGCAATAGCAACATTTGGTTTATATATACATTTGAGATATAGCAATATATTTCTTTAACTAAATTTAAAGAAGATATTTTAATTACATAACCTGATTTCATGCTAGTAAGTCTCTGAATCATCTTTTTGAGTTTAGTACTAACAACTTTATTTTTAGCTTAAATTCTATGCTTCACAATAGGACTGAAAGGAACTGATTTATCTATCCAGCAGATGATAAACTGACTAGAAATTTACTTTGAATTATTTATACAAGGTTCTATAACTTCATTAGAAGCTATAAATTTAATTTTGAGATTAGAATATTAAAAACCGATACGTATTTGTTTGCACACATCCAATGCTCACTTACATTGAAAGTATTTGCCATAAAGGCTGCAAACCCTGGTGCTTTCTAGGGAATTTCACAAGATATTCTCAGTGTCCTGATGCTGTTCTTTTGAAGTAGATATTTTATGTAATTGTGTAGGTTTCCAAGTGTATACAAGGGTGGGTCCTTGGAAAATTTCTAATCAGTTTTTGTTTTTGAAACTTTTTCAATAGCTTTAATAAGGTTTACAGAGTCAGAATTTCTGACTTTCTTTTTCCAGCAAAAATATATAAACATTGATCCTGGAGCCTTACTGACAAAGAAATATTTAGAAAATTACCTTTAGTAAGGTAGATTCATTATTCCACTATATGTATTCTCAATAGTAAAAGTTCAAATGTTTAGTGTATCAATTCAGTCTTTGAACAGCCATTCTGTGCCTCCAGGATCAATGTTCTGGGTTCTTCCAAGGGTTCTTCCTTCTGCCAGGAAGAAATGTGTTTAATGGAAATGCCCACTATGTTCTAATGGTGAGGGTAGATTAACCCAAGATCAAATCCAAACTAGGTTTCTGTGGAACCCGTGTTTCCTCGTTCAAAACTGCACTAGGGTAATT
The DNA here is from genome assembly GCA_013396735.1 of Grallaria varia. NCBI lineage: Eukaryota > Metazoa > Chordata > Aves > Passeriformes > Formicariidae > Grallaria > Grallaria varia. The sequence goes on from VWZG01001500.1 coordinate 68,690, forward strand.
TCATGGCAGTCTGCTGTGCAGGTGTACACCGAGTGAAGCAAAATGAACAGGAGTTAAATATAACTTTTTATATGCATAATAACCCTCTTTTCCTTAAGTTTCAAAGCTAATGCCCCTGTAATTAGCATGACCTGATACATGCTTTCACTGTCTTTCATAAATGGAACAGAACAAGATTATAAAGTGTGAAACACCCTCTTGGGTGCCCTTGATTAATCACCACTCAGATTCACTTCCTACAGATTATGATATAATTTGTGCTCTTTGTAGTGTACTCTCAGCTTCCCTCTTTTAAACCAGACCTTTTGTTCTAGGATAACATTCTTACATCGTTTCTTATGTGTAAATCACAACTCGATTTCTCTGGATGTGCAGAGTTGTCCGGTCAAATAGCTTAAAATCATTACTTTACAGCAGTAACCCTAGTCACATTTTGATAGATTGACAAATTTTATGGCCTGAAAGGAAAATTATGCATGTGTATTGCAGAACACAAGTCAGGCACAGATATGCAGCAAATTAATTACAACATTATGCCCTTACTTTTTTTACAATATCTGATCTATGGTTTAAGTGTTTACCAGTGCAAATTCTGCAACATGTCATGGCTAAGATGTGTTTAATAACCCTCCAGATAAAAGAAATTTGTTATCTAGTTGTGTCTGAGCTCCTTTCAGGGCTAAAATTCACATTCGTTGGGGAAAAAAAAAAGTTTTATCAAACTTCATGGCCACATTCCAGCTATTTCCTTAGCTTCCTACTGAAAGCAAAGCTGAGGATTTGCATGTAAAATTGATTATAATGATATAAACTTTTTTATTACCAATTTAGCATTCCCATTTTTGTTGATCATACTGATTAATGGTAAAAAAAGCCACAGTGAGCAGTATGATAAAAGAAAAGATGTGTAATTTGTGATGTGCATGTGAAATATCCCAGGTGGAAGCTGAAACTTCTTGCCAAAAGCAGTTCAGTCTAATGACAAAATTGTGCTGGAGTGCTGATTTAACAAGAATGTAATTTATTTAGTGCTGTCACTGCAGAGTAGTAAAACATTAGGCTCCAATTCAGCCTCCTTAGACTTTTATCATGAGACAAATTGTAGATGTAGTGTATTATTCTCAGCATACTTGCCAGTTGTTTCACCACTGGTTTAGAAAATGGTGCCACAAATGGGTATGTTGTCTCAGTTGTGCTGTCCTACTTGAGTTTACACTTACATGGATTGACTTTCTTTTAAGCCACTGCATTATGCTATAAACTCATTTTCGGCTGGTAACTCACTCTCTTTTTTAAGACTTTGAATAATTCACATGTTTTAAAGTATAGTTTTCCATTTTATATCCTTTTGGCTTTCTTCTTATTAGCAGCTGCTATACTCAGCCACTATAGTGTTTTGGATAGGATCTTCAAGAATCCGGGTGTTCAGTATAAAGTAATCACTATTGTTAATGAAGTTATAGTTAATTAGAAATTATCACTGGTCTATAAATAATGGGTCATGTTTATAGTTTCCTGAGTTTCATCAGGTTATAAATGAGTGACTGTGGAATTGCTTTGGTTACATTTTTTTTAAAAAAAATCTTTGAAATAAAAAATACTTCAGTGATAAATCATGTCTTTTTGATTTATTGGTAAGTCCAACAACCAATTCAGCCTGTTTCTGATTAACATATATCAAGAAAAATGAAGGGGTGGTTATTGAAACTTCTACCATATTGATGTAGCTTTCTCCATTGTAGTGTGGAGAAAATTATCATTGAAAAAGAACCCATAAAATTTACTACCAAATAGAGTGTTCTACTCAGGGTTTGTGGACTTGTATAGACTGCTAGTATATTCTCCCTTCAAAATATCAATGAACTGTACTGATAGAGAGAAAAATCATCTATCCAACCATTTTGTCTTCGTTGATTAACCTGATCTCCTTCTATATCAAAGTGGCCCACTTACTGGACGAAGGAAAGACTGTGGATGTTGTCTACCTGGACTTTAGTAAAACCTTTGACACCATTTTGCACAGCATTCTCCTTAACAAAATGGCTTCTCATGGCTTGGATGGGTACACTCTTTACTGGGCAAAAATCTGGCTGGATTACTGGGCCCAGAGAGGGGTGGTGAAGAAAGTTACATCTCCAGCTGTTGGTTGGTCAATAGTGGTGTTCCCCAGGGCTCAGTGCTGGGGCCAGTCCTGTTTAATATCTTTATCAGTGGTCTGGACAAGGGGATTGAGTTCATCCTCAGTCAGTTTGCAGATGACACCAAGTTGGGCAGAAATGATGATCTGCTTGAGTATTGGAAGGCTCTGCAGAGGGGTCTGGACAGGTTGGATTGATGGACCAAGGCCACTTGGAAGAGGTTTGTAAGCTCCAAGAGTACACGCAGGTAATCAGAGAGCTAAGTCATGGACTTTCAAGCAATAAAGGAAGTTTATTTCAAGAACACTACACAGCTGCAAGAACTCACAGCTGAGTGGTAAAATACACACACACAGAGGGCTTCTTGGCTGTATATATCAAAGGAGCTTTAGACACGCAGAGTGCTGCTTTTGAGTTGTTCCCTTCTTTCTGCACTTCCTCAGTTAAGGATTGCTTATTTTGTCTAGCAGGAAGACAGCTCTGAGGGAAAGACAAAAAAGGTAGTTGTTCTCTCACATTCTCTCAAGGTACGATTCTTCTAGCCACGAGGTTTCTTGAGCAAAGAGAAGTTTCCAAACAAATTAGCCTCCTCAACCATTTCTTGTGCAGGATCTCCTCAACCCCTACAGGTTCGACAAGATGAAGCGCCAGGTCCTGCGCTTTGGTCACAATGACTCCATGCAGCACTACAGGCTTGGGGAAAAGTGGCTGGGAAGCTCCCCATCAGAAAAAGACCTGAGGATGCTGGCAGATAATGTTCTGGTTTGGGCTGAGACAGAGTTAATTTTCTTCACAGTGGCTAGTATGGGGCTTAGTTTTGGATTTGGGCTGAAAACAGTATTGATAATATAGAGAAGTTTTTATTACTGCCGTGTAGCTTCTGAACAGTGTCAAGGCCTTTTCTGATTTTTGTACTGCCAACAAGGATGAGGGGACACAGCCAGAACTGGCCCCAACAGACCAAAAGGATATTCCATACTGGATGGCATCATACACAGTATATAGAGAGGGGGGAAGAAGGAAGAAGATGGGAATGTTTGGAATTATGCATGATGGAGCCCTGCTGTCCTAGAGCTGGCTGAACACCTGCCAGCTGATGGAAAGCGAATGAATGGCTTGTTTTTCTTTGCTGTGTGTGTACCTTTTTCTTTACTTATAAAACTGACTTTAACTAACCTGTGAGTTTTCTAACTTTTATTCTTCCAATTCTCTTGTAGTGGAGGGTGAAAGAGCATCTGCACAGTGCTTTGTTACTGTCTGCAGTTAAGCCATGACAGACAGACAGCTGAACATGAGCCAGCAATGTGTCCAGGTGGTCAAGAAGGCTGATGGCATCCTGGTCTATACCAGAAGTAGTGTGGCCATCAGGACTAAAGTAGTGATTTTATTTCTGTACTCGGCCCTGGTGAGGCCTGACCTTGAATCCTATATCCATTTTTGGGTCCCTCAATACAAAATAGACATTATGGTCCTGGAGCATGTCCAGTGGACAGCAAAGCTCCTGAAGGGTCTGGAGCACAAGTCTTATGAGGAACAGCTGAGAGAGCTGGGATTGTTTAGCCTGGAGAAAAGGAGACTCAGAGGGAACCTTATTGCTCTCTACAACTATCTGAAAGGAGGTTATAGAGAGGTGGGGCTCAGTCTCTTCTTTGGAGCAATAACTGACAGGACAAGAGGAAACAGACTCAAGTTGCACTAGGGAAGTTTAGGTTGGATATTGGGAAAAATTTCTTCACTGAAAGGATTGCCAAACATTGGAACAGGGTGACCAGGAAAGCATACCCTGGAGGTATTTAAAAGACATATGGATGTGACAATTAGGGACATGTTGAATTGGCAGTACTGGATTGTACTCATCAAACTTAAATATCTTTTCCAATCTAAACCATGATATGATTATTCTTGCACATGTGCAACTGTTTTTCTTAGTTTTTTTTTCATGTTAGAATTTCAACTAAATTCACTGAGAGATTAAAATAGGCCAAATTACTTAGGTATTTCAGTAGAAGGTTAAAGTATGACATGTGGATTTCAGGTACTAGACACAGAAGAAGCATACACTTCAATATCTTACAGATTAGGATTTCTCATATCCCATATCATATGTGATGGTATGCACATGTATATGACAAGGCAGATTAGCATACATATGCATAAGTGATAATTCCTACACAGTGCCAGATTTCTTCTGGGAAAGTGTACTTTTTAAAGTATATCTATTTAAATGAGATAAACATCTTCTTTTTTCCCAGATGAGAAACATGAGCATATTTTTGAGAAATTGAAGGTTTCTTTGCATCTGTCTATTTCTTGCCAAATCTATTGACAATCTGGATACTCCTCAGAGATTCAGATCATGACTTGACTTCAGAATGAGAATACAAGTGTCAGATTGTATACAGAAAAGACATGCTTTGTTGGGAAAGTACCAGCAAAAGATGCTAAAAATATAATTGTCATATCACTAGTGGTTTTTTTCCCATTGTATGTGTCAGCATAAACTAAATAATATTCTACCTTCTCTTGTTCTTTTCTGTTGTGCTATCAAGTTAAGATGCCTGGTGTTTAAAAAAAAAAAAAAAAGCTAGAAGTTTAGCAGCAGAAAAACCCACAATGATAAAAGTTTAGCAGCCACAAGGAAGTTAGACTTATTTTAGAAAAAGGCATTTTTTTCCCTATCCAGAATTTTAAATTAAAACACGACAGTGTCAGAGTAATGAATGTTAAGCAAGTGAGCTATAGCTGCTCATCCTTGACTTTCACAGTATCTAGTAAGTCACTTTGACATACTTAACCAACAAAAATTATTAAAAAAGTAAACGGTGTTACCCCAAGTCACAGAGAAATGTATATTGTATGTATACTGTATATATAGTTGCAGGCATTCTCTTCCTTTGTTATTAACATTTCATCAAGATTGCTGGTTGGTCATTTCTCCCTTTTCTCTCTCTGTGTACTTGCACGTGCAGTATTAACTTCCACATAGAATCATAGAACCATAGAGTTGTAGAATCATAGAATGGTTTGGGTTGCAAAGGGGCCTTGAAGATCACCCAGTTCGAAAACCCGTTGTGGGGGGGCAGGGACACCTTCCACTAGACCAGGTTGCTCAGAGCACCATCCAACTGGGCTTTGAACACCTCCAGGGATGGGTCAACTCCAGTTTCCCTCGGCAATCTGATCCAGTGCCTCACCACCATCACAGAATTTCTTTCTAATATCTAATCTAAACATACTCTCTTTCCATTTAAACTCATGCCCCCTGTCACTACACACCTTTATAAATAGCCTTGCCCCATCTTTCCTATAAGTTCCCTACAAATACTGTAAGGCTGCAATTAGGTGACCCTGAGGCCTTCTCTTTTCCATGATGAACAATCCAAATTCTCTCAGCCTTTCGTCATAGGAGAGGTGTTCTGCCCCTCTGATTAACTTGATGGCCCTCCTCTGGACTCTTTCCAACAGGCTAATACCATTCCTGTGTTAGGGACTCCAGAACTGGGTGCAGTACTTGAGGTATTTTCTAGCATTACATAACACTTTTTCACTAATTCTGTCTCATTTTATTTGCCTCTATTTCATTAAAATTTTTCCTCCTGAAAATCTATGCCTCAAGACTGTATATAATATTCTCTACTTTCTTCTTGGTACACTCCTGAAAGATGATCTAATGATATATGAAACAAAACAGTGAGGCACACAATTTGTTTTAAATGCTATTATGAGATACAGCTTTTGGTTTCTCATCAATGTGTGTCAGTTCTCAAAATCTCCAATGACGTGTGACTTCTGAGAGAATAAAAAACTTCTGGTTGGAGTCTAACAGCATAAAAACATGTGAGAGAGCCTTAACTAGTGCAATTAATTGCGGAGATTGTCAGCTTTCTTAATTTTTCAGTACATCAGTCATGACTCCATTTCAAGTACTTGAGCCTAAAGCAGTGATAGCTGATTTTAAGCTACAATAAGAATAAATTGAAAAGAATCGTAACTTCCTGACTTCCTGCAGTCTCTGTTTAACAACTGATACAAATATCACACACTTTTTGAGTGTGATGATCCAGACGATTCTCTGCCTATCTGGTTCATCCATCAAATCCATGTTTCACCATGTTACAGAGAGGGATGTCACTTGGGACAGTGTCAGTTGCTTTGCGCAAGTCCATGCAAATTACATCAGCTGCTCTTCCCTTATCCACCAATGTTATAATCCCATCATCAAATTTGTCAGGCACGATTTGCCCTTAGTGAAGTCATGTTGGCTGTCACCAATCACCCCCCTATTTTCCCTGTGCCTTAGCCTGGTTTTCAGTAGAATCTGCCCCACAGTCTTGACAGACACAGAGGCAAGACTGGCCAGCCCATAATTTCTTGAGGGTCTTCTTTTTATCCCTTTACAAAAATGGGGGTCACATTTCCCTTTTTCCATTCAGTGAGAACTTCATTGTACTGCCATGACTTCGCAAATATGATGGTTTAGCCCTCAGCATCCACAGATGCATCTTGTCAAGTCCCATGGAATTGTGCACCTTCACTTTCTTAGAAGTTCTCAAACTTGATTTTCTCCCACAGAGGGCTTCTATGCAATCTCACAGTCCCTGTCTTTGCTTTCTGTGACCTGGGGTAGTATGGCTGGGGCACTTGCCAGTGAAGAGTGAGGTATAAAAGTCATTGAGTATTTCAGCCTTCTCTCTGTTCAGGTTACCAGGTCTCCTGTTTCTTTCTGGACAGGGCTCACATTTTCCCTAGTCTTCTGTTTATCACTGATGTACGTACAGAAAAGTTTCTTGTCGCCCTTGATGGCCCTGGACAGGTTTAATTCTGTCAGGGCTTTAGCTTTCCTGATCTGATCCTCAGCTGCTCAGACAATTTTTCTGTATTCCACACAGGCTGCCTGTCCTCGCTTCCACTCTCTGTGGGCTTATTTTTTATCTTTGTCCAGGAACTTCATGTTTACCCATGCAGGCCTACTGGCATTTTTGCTCGATTTCCTCTTTGTTGGGATGCATTGCTCCTGAGCTTGAAGCAGGTGATCCTTGAATATCAACCAGCTTTCTTGCGTACTTCTTCCCTCCAGGTGTTTATCCCACAGTACTCCATCAAGCAGATCTCTGAAGAGGCCAAAGTCTGCTCTCCTGAAATACAGGGCAGTGAGCTTGCTGTGCACCCTCCTTGCTGCCCTAAGGATTTTGAACTCCACCATTTCATGGTCACTGCAGCCCAGGCAGCCAAATACCTGGGCAGAAAAAGCAAAGCTGAAGAGAAGTGCTGAGTAAATAATGGATTTTTCAGTTCACTGGAGGGTCTCAAAAGAGCAACAGGAGTGTTTCCAGTAATATTTAAAAGGATTTTTTTTTCTCTAAACTTTGGGTGAAAGAGAAAATAAAGGAAAAATCAATTAAGCAAACCTACTTGTTTTATATAAACTGGTTTCCCTAGATTCTGAATTCTTTTAAACTTTTAAAATAAAAAGTTACCTCCAATCAAATTATTTTTTGCATAATATAAAAATACTCTTCAATATTTTCATGGAAAGAAGGGAATAAATTTTTGAAAAATAAATGGGACAGTCTTTGTCTAAAAATGTACATACACATACAAGTAATGTCACATAAAGACTTTTCAGAATGATACAAAATCAATGTGATAGGTGATAACTGAGAAATTACATGGTTCAGTTCTGCATAAGTTGTCTTGTGTTAAAGACAATGTACGCCAGGGAAGCGGGAACCCTTGATGAATAGAGATCCTTCCTCTCAAAAATTTTGCAAGCTTGAAATTAGTATGAGGCTCTCAAGCAAGGTGTAGAAACAAAATAATAGTTCACTAAAAACAGGGAATGAAACAGAACAAAGACATCACCCACATTATAAAAGGGAAAAAAATAATAGTCACCAGGAAATTACTCTGTTCGCTTCTGCATTGCCAAGCTGTCAAGGAGTTCTGGTCATGCGGCCCTGGCAGTGAGGTGACTGCCACACGGAATCAGCAACAACATTGGCAGGTGGTGGGAAACCAGCAGGTCAGAGCCGAGGCTGTTGCAGTGAATCAGGAGCTGGTGGCAGCAGCAGGAAGAACTCTGGCATGCTGTGCCAGGGCTGGGTGTGCAGGATGAGTACCTTGCCTCGGGCAGTCGGCAGCGGAGGGTTGTAATTGAAGCAGTGGCTGGGTGGCTCCAGGGCTGCCATGAGTCTGGAGGTGCTACAGCTGGAGCTTGGGGACTTCATCAAACTGGCACAGGGCAGGCTTTGTGAGGCATGGTGGAGAACTCACCACTTGGCTGGCATTCCAGAACAAAGAGAAGCAGCAGCGGTGAGTTGGACCAGCATGGAGTTGCCGTCTGAGGTGGGTGCTGTCCGGGATCTCACAGGCTCTGCTCCAGCAGGTGGGCAGTTGGGTGGTCAATGGCTGTGGCGCTGTGCTGTGAGGGAGCTTCCCGGGTTCTGTGCAGGCATGGAGGCTCACCAGGCAGAGCGAGAGAAAGGCAGAAACAAAGAGGGCCTGTTCTCAGCCTGCCAATTGTTTTTATCCCCTCCAAACTCCTGCGTCACTTCCCATGAGAAACCCAACTCACCTCGCTCCCCCCACTCCCCTGCTTCTGTGGCTGGTTCCTTGCTCTGGTTGTGTGGCCAGACCGTGGTGCCATTTTCAGCACATGGTGGAGTGGGGAAGATTCAAGAAGAGACTTTAAACCCCCAGCAATTGTGATGATAAATTCATTAATCCATTATCTGAATACACCTTCTATGTTAAAATAGACAACAAAAATACATAACCATATGTTAAATAAATGTTGTATCCATTTGAACCTATTTAATTTTGAGGTCTGATATACAAACCAGATAGTAAAATAATTTCCAGTCATTGAACTTCTAACTGTGATTTGTGGTTTTGGTATTAACCACCACTCATTCCGTTTTGCTTCCAGATTCTTTGATGCAGCATGTGTAGTATGGATTCAAGAATAACTTGTTTTATTTTTATATGTTTAAAATTCTCCATTCTTTTCTCAAAGCTGTAGCTTAACTCTTAATTCTAAGTGATATCTTGACTCTTTCTGTTGTGAGATCCTTATAAAACCAATTGAGAGAAGACACACTTGACAGTTCAAGTAGGAACAGATAACAAAGAATTCTTAGGCTAATTTAGCAGTAGCTCTACTTTCACTGACTTTCTTTTAGTTCTAATGGGATTGATCTACTTTGATGATCTGGTAATCAACCTGAATTCATGAAAATGGAAGACCGTGGGCTTGAATAATATGACAACAACAATAAAGTCCTACTGGATTTTCAATTTACAAGTACTACCAAAAGTATAAATATTCACATAAGTTAATTAAAAAAAGTTTATAAAGTAATTTTAAACTACTATTCTGTAAATTTATGTTTGAATTTCACATTTTGTTTTGAAGAAAAAGAAGTTCTGAAAAGTATGTTAGATTTCACAGAAGTAGTGTTGTGCATTTTCTTTTATTTATTTTTCATGTCATGTTCTTCTGTTGTAGCCAAGTTGCAACCTGGGAAGCGTTTATCTGAATCCTTTAACTTCACCAGCTGTGATGGATCACTATTGTCTATTAAGAGAAGAAAAGAAACACAGTGAAAGGTAACTCTAACAATATGCTTCATTTAAGAATTCAGGCTCATGGGCATGAAAGAGGATAATTCTGGGTTTTTTTCCCACGTGGAAGATTTTGTAAGATTGCTATATGCTGAAGTTACTTTGGTTTAATTGTTATTAATTTTCCCCCCATAAAACTCATCATCTTGTCTCTCATGAGCATAAAATGTAACTTGCTTTTAGAATTTCACTGATGCCAACTTGGAGATGACCTACCAGAAGCTGGAGAGGAGGCCATTAATGTCACAATATGCCTCTATGTCCTGAGGTTTTCTATAATCTGTTTGATAATTTTATACTTTTTATATAATTTATCCTTCTGAATTCCAAAAACAAACCTTACTGTAAGGTCACAAGAGACTTTTTGTGCAGCAACTAAGTAAGATTTTTAAAAAAATCAAGAAGTTAGTTGCCATGTGATTCTACTAGTATTGGACCCTTCTGAGCTTTGCTTTCTAATACATTCCATTAAAACTGCAGGACCTTTCCACAAAACTCCAAAACAATGAAAGCTCTGCCTTTTCAAACATCTGTGCATGAGAACAGCAGGAGACGTTACCTTCCCCTCAACTCATTCTTGTGAGTATCTCTGAAAAATGCTGCCAGGGCCATGAAGCCCCTATGGATTCATTCATAAGGGTGATCAGGTTGTAGCATATTTATGCAGTATGCAGCATGTTTTGTTGATATGATTATGCCAATTCAGTTGTCTCATGGGTCCTATTAACAGAGGGTGCTATAAAGAAGCCAGCCAAAATAAGTGATATATTAGTTCCTCACTAACCTTGAGGTTAAATTCTAAGAGCTGCAGCCATTCAACTCAATAACTAATGACAAGGGCTCATCTTTCTTTGTAGAAACTTCAGAAAGAACAAAGTAGATTGGAGGAAAAGAATAGATGCAAAGTAAAATATCTATTGAACTGTAAAAAAACTCAGTCAATTTATCATTGGTCACTTCACAAATTGATATCTTCTTTGCTTGTCCTAAATGTCTAAAAAATTCTTTTCCACAAACTGTGATTCTTTTATGTGTTTACTGATATGAAATACACCTGGTTTTGATTTAGTTGCTGTGTTTTCTGAGTTGTTCAAATATATTGCCCATTCTGCAAGTAGTGAGGAAAAAGGGAAGACATTCACATGGAACTTTTTAAAAAAAATGAAAGTGTGCTTTAACAGCAAAAGTTTAATTTCTCTTTCACTCCAAGAAATCAAATTAAGAGAATCTCACAAGCACATCTTACAGACAATGTGCACAAATTCTCTTAAGATTTTTTTTCATGATTTTCCTCACTGGAATTTCATTTCAGTAATTTATTTTGGTTTTTTATCCACATTTCTGAAGTATTAAAAGTTATGAATGTCACAAAGGTGATCTAACTAACAAAGCAGAAAGATAAGTATTTATTTCTGTGAAAAAAAAAAAACCCAAAACAACAACTGACAGCCAAAAGTTGAAGCAACATTACTGGGGTAACAAATAGACAAGGTTAAAAAATAAGAAACCACTCCAACACTCCCCCCTGAAAAAAGAGCCCAACAAACAACCCAACCGAAAACTTTTTGAAACAAATGCAATATTTTTATGCAGGATAGGCTTTCTGGTTTCTAGGTGCTGGTAGCTGAAGAAGGTATCCCAATTCTAGATCATCTTTCTTCATATAGCATTTTTTTATGAGGAATAAGAGGCAGTTATTTGGAAAACAACCAATCTCTCTTTAAATGAAAGGATTCAATTTGGAAATAAAATCATACAGGTATACACTTATTTGAAGTATCAGCCTAATATTTCAGGGACTAGAGCAGCTCTTTTGCTTCAGAACTCTCAGTTGAAGGTTTCAGAGTAGTAAAAAGAGTTGGTGAATTGATTACCACTGTCAGAATCCTTCTTGCATTCTTCAGAAAGGAGAGATTGCCTATCACAGAGCTCCCAATACTGACGTTGATTGCATTAGCCTGATTGGCTGCCTCTTAGCACTTCAGAGTAGAGTAGCCTTGTGAAAGGAGTGAGTAAAGAAAGGAAAACACATGGTAGCATCAGACATTCCTTTACTTGTAATGTACACTACTGCAAAAATTCAAATCAGCAGGAATTAACAGCACAGACTTCATTTGCATGTTCTCTCAAGAAGTTTAATCTATTTTTTTTAAATGTAAGATGTAATATTGCTCAGTGTATTGACAATTTTATTAAGTTATCCTCTTTTTTTTCAATTTCTACCTCTTCAGCACCAGACCACCACCACCAATCACTATTTCAAGTCTGAGTTCCAGGGGATGTTGGTACTCTCTTATTTACTGTGCGGATCTCATGTTTTGTGTAAACAGAAGTTTTCTTGCCTTCCTTTTACAACTCTGTGCTTCTGTCTGACAGTTTAAATGCACATCAGCTTCTGTCAATCTTAGTCATTCTCTTCTACTGCTTACCTGTGTTGGTTTTATACAAGAATTCACCTACTATAAGCTGGTCAATAAAACATCATCATCTTTTTCAGTTTCATCACAGAGTAAATAATTTAAAATTTTTACCTGTTTTGAAGTTTTTCTTTATTATGACATGCATTTTGCTTTCAACTTCCACTAAAATCCCTGTCATTTGCCAGGATGGCAGTTATTTTAGATTTTGTTTTCAGTTTGCTTTGTAGGTTTGATTGGCCAGACCCTGATTATTTGTTTATCATTTTTACTGTAATTTTACATTCCTAAAAATTTAGACTCCTAAAAATTGATACAACATTATGTAAATTTTGACTTGGACTATTGATATAACTTGAAGCCTTATTCTACCCTTAATGGATTTGGAATGGATGCTGCATAATTTAGTGTTACGCGTCTCACAGGCAGAGGCTATGAGTGGGTGTCTGCCTTTCAGAAACACCTGCAATACAATTGATGATATATGCTCATCAGGCAGATGCTCATTGCCAACCCTTTTTTTCCATAACATTGTTTTTCATTTTCCCTCCATAAAATACAAGATTAGATGGACTTCTTGTACAGAGTCCTTGACTGTAGCCTGGCTTAATCAAGTCCTTCACCGGTCTTTGGATGACTCATTCAGTTTGTTCAATCTGATGCACTAATTTCTCAGTCTTCAGTTACACTCGGAGAAGTGCTATTTAATCTGTTTGCTGCCCACACTGCTGATCTATGACCTTTTTCTTTTCTTCAAGTTTTCTTCCATTTTATATAGCAACTATTCTGTTGTAGGTTTGGAGTGGAAAAGGCAGCCATTGGGGAGGACAAGCTAAAAAGAGCTGTTCCTTCTTCAGTGTCACTATGGCTGAGGCCTGATAGAACAAGGATAGACTTTGCTGTGTTCCGACTACTTTAAAATACTCTGATTAAGGTGCTTAATTGTTACTTTGTCATGGCATGAGGCCTCCCAGGTCTGGAGGCACTTCTCAGATATCTGAAGTACTGCAAATTCAGAAAGAGAAAAGACCTCCATCCATATCCCTGTTAACACCCGGCATTTGGCTAATTTGTCATTAAAATACAAGTATAAGAAAAAGACAGCACATTTTTTAATACAGTCTTCTTCCCCATATGAATAGATCATAAAAAAATGCTTGTTTTCAAAGATACAGGAAATTGCTAAATACTTTATTGTCAAAAGTGTGAAAAGTATCCTGATCCACTAGAGAGAAATGCTGGAATTCCTCTGACAGATTCAAGAAAATTTCCCATTTTAGAACAGTCTCCTTCAAGTGCTGCAGTATCTTTAATCTTCATCTTCTACATATTAGCATATACATATCAGACTGTGGGGGAAAAATGGTTTCTTGTGACCCTGATCAAAAGATTTCATGAAAAAAAAAAAAATTGCCAAATTTGTTGAAATAAAATGTCTACATAGGATATTTCACCTTAAAAATATGCTCCAAAAATTATTTTTTATTAAAAAAAAATAAAGATAGACCCAGTTAAATGGATGCGTTTCAAACACATTGAAACTTATTTGAAACTGTGTTTAAAAACACATCAAGTTGTTTTTAAGATATCAAATTCCCAGTTAAACATGCTATATTTATGCTAGCATACACAAGGAACTGATTCAAGCAAACAAACAAGAAAAAACAAGCTTGAATGGAAATATCATTTGATTTACTGAAATACTTTGGAAGGGAAACACTTTCCTTTACTCATATTTGTCTGTGTTAATGGTTATTTCCTTATGCTTTTCTATACTGACTAGTATTTAAGTGGACCTTTAACTAATGCAAATAATTTTTCTGTTTTTCTGCCTCCACACAGTGTTTCCCGCTACTTCTCATTATTTTACTCTTATTATTCATTCATATTTTGAGCCTTGGATGCCCACGCTTGTAACATTTTCTGCAGACTCAGTGTTGTCAGAATCTGATAAATTGGTGTTTTTATTTGGAACATACTCCGTACCTGCCCAATCCCTAATCCATCTGCTTATGATAGCTGTTTTTGACAGCTCTGTTGCACTGGTGTTTCTGTCGATATTATTTAACTGAACAGTATCTTCACAGCTTTTGTTATTTTATGACCATTTTAAGAATTTTGTCATAAGCTAAAATTGCCATCTTTAAAATGTACAGTCTAAAGTTGAATGTGTTATTTGTTTTCTATAACACAAGCAAATATATTTACATTAATTGATACTGGTGCTGCTTACATTTCAGCACTGATGTCCAATAATGTGACATCAATCAACATTAAACCAGAACTCAGATTTCTAAGAGGGTAAACCAGAGTAAACTCTTTGTCATTCCCCTGCGGTTTTAACTATATGTATTCCTGGAATTTGTTTTTCCTAATGCAGAGTGTAATTGTTTCAGTCTTTGAACAAGACGTCAATTTGAATTCAGTCTCAGATTTTTCTGTTGTTCTCAGAATCATCTCAAATCTGTGGAATGGTCTAATACAAAATAGCAGATAGAAACATAGGCCTTATGTCTGCAAACTGGCAACAAACTGGCTGAAACTGCAAAACTTCTAAAGGACTGATGTATTCCTGTTCGGGTTCCAGGAGAAAAGTGTTTCAAGTGGCAGGAGGACCTCACAGGACTGACCATTCTGCTCTGGCCTGTTTCCAGATGCCTAAGGAGCAGCTACAATGAGGTGAAATTACTGGTAATTATCAACTTCTTAATTATTTTCAAATCCCTCTACATTGTAACATAGTTGTAAATTCTAGAGGTTTTTTTTTAAGCCCTGAAAATTAAAATGTATTAGTCTATTGGAAATTAGTACAATTTCTTTAGCGGTAAATGGAGTTCTTTCAGTTATTCTTGAACAAAAACCTGGCACACTTTCTTGATTTTGAATTTTTATCTTTTACTAAATTGAATAATTGAGATGGTTCTGCTTTTGTAAAATGTAATTTCTAATCTGTAATTCAGACTAGTGAATTGGTTTTGCACAACCAGAACTACAGACTTTGATTCTCCTCCAAAGAGTTTAGCCTCAACGTAACACCTAGAAAAATAACTTTTCCAATTTTATTCCTCCACTGAGTAGTTTGTCTATGTCTATTACAGAGACTGATCTTAAATTTTTTCTCTAATTTTGTATCCTGCGATATCTGGATCACTGCCATTTTTTCCCTTGATGATCTGTTATACTTATTTTGCTGTAAAAATTAAGTTATTAGTTAGATGCATGAAAATATTTCCTCTATCTCACTTTTCACTGCAATTTAAAAAGCTTCTCTGCCTCTCAAAAAAGCTTTGAGGTGCCTTTTGGATTGTGGTAGGGTTTTGTTCTCTTACTACACATTTTTTCATCGGGACTGATTTATTGTCTTGAAGACACAAGTTTTGACCTACTCACACTTTATGTTTTTGCACTTGTAAGAGGACATACAGTCATCTGTGGGGAACTGAAGGACTGGCAGGACCTGTTTAGAACACAGGTGAAAGACAGATTTTAAAATTTTGAGAAATAATTGGAAAGCATGTCCACATTTGGGAGGTTCTTTTTTGGGCAGTAATATTATTTACAATCACCCTGTACTAGGACAGTTCCTATGGGAGAGAACATTAATGTAGCAGGAACATGAAGACACAGTAGCAGGCTTTTTAAATGCAGAAGACTCTGTAACATTTTAATCATCCTGAAAGAAGTCTGTTTGAATAAAAAAAAAAACAAAACAACAAAAAAACCCAAGTGTTTCAAGAAATTTAGGCTGAAATCAGGCATCAAAGGAACTCCTCATAATTTCCTGACTACACTTAGTTATTTGATTAATCAACTAAAATATTCATTTAAAGTTTCACTGACTATTCATATTGTACATAAAATATCAGCACCACTGTATTATATTTTCAAGCATCCAGACACTCAGCATCACTTTTTGCTTTGGCTGAAAATGCTATGGTAATAAATAAGCTTTGATGCAAAACTTCAGGGAAAAATTATTTAGACAATAAATTTCCTAAAAAGGAATTTCACATTGGTGAAGTCTGTTTAGAAACTATTTGAATACTTCTATCTCTACCTACCTTAACAAAGAATAACATGCAGTAGCCTGATGACCACATGGAGTGAAACAGGGACTGAGGACCAACATCCAAACTATATATGTATTGTCCGTGTATGTATATATATAATATGTATACATATATATATGCACACACATACAAACATAGACACAGACATATACTTAGGCATAGAAATTCCTCTGGAGCAGCGTTACCTTAGATTAAAACTGAAGGTCATCACTGTTTGGAACACTTTATTTGCCCTTGTAGTTTAGTTTCATACAAAATTAATTTCCAGTTCTTCTTATCTGAACTAGGACTCTGAAATGGGTGTACCCTGTGTAACAACATTTTTCTTCTTGAAAACTGCCAGTCTTTTCCCCTACTAAATATTCACATTTCAATGGCAGTTGCTCTCACTTTCAGTCTGATAGCTGCAAACATATATTCACCTTTATTGATGTTCGTTTCATGAAAATTATGGAAACCTAGTCTATAGTTAACTTGTAAAAAAAAAATAAATTTTCACAACCTTACAAAAATACAACATTTCTTTAAATATGGCCAGCTGGGATGGACAACTTGTATTTTACATGTTCATTGAAAACCACAACTTTTTACTCTGCAAAATTCACTTGTAGCTTGCAGCTTACTGTTATGGAGAAGAATGAAATTGTTAACATAAAAACATTCCTGTAATGTTTGTCATCTCTGCCATGTTGGAGCATTTAGTTTTTTACTTTCTTTGGCTCATTTAACCAATCAGTTTCAAGTTAT
>VWZG01001502.1:19287-61155 GCA_013396735.1 Grallaria varia
CCCCGCGGCATGCCGGCGGGTGGGCACGGAGGGCATGGATGGAGAGCCCCAGGTGCCCCTCACCGGTGGCAGTCGTGCCACACCCAGGCGTGGCGGCCGTTCTTGGGGCGGAAATCCGACTGGCCGTTGTTGTGGATCTGGGAGGAGAAGCGCAGCAGGCGCCGGTAGCCCGAGGTGAGCGAGGTGTTGGCGGCCGAGCTGGCCAGGCAGTTCTCCTCCAGGGCACACTGCAGCATGAACATGGGCCGGTCCTCCAGGTACGCCGTCTGCTCCACCAGCTCCGCGTTCAGCACCAGGTCGGGGGCGGCTGCACACGGGGGAAGAAGGGCATGGACTTGTCAAGGACACCCCAAAATCCGACCCCTTCCCACCCCGCGCCGCTCCTCAGCCTGCTGGAGTCATGGAATCGCAGTGGGCTGGGGTGGGAAGGGCCTAAAGTTCATTTAATTCCCACTCTAAGCTCATCTAATTCCCAGTCCTCCCAACCATCTAATTCCCTGGGTAGGGACACCTTCCACAAGACCAGGTTGCTCCAGCCTGGCCTTTGGACACTCCCAGGGATGGGGCAGCCACTGGTTCCTTGGGAATTCCGCCCCAGCCCCTCCCAGGGAGGAATTCCATCCCAGTGTCCCATCTATCCCAGGGATGGGGCAGCCAGAGCTTCTCTGGGAACTCCATCCCAGTATCCCATCTATTCCCAGGGAGAGGACAGCCACAGCTCCTCTGGGAATTCCATCCCAGCCCCTCTCCACCCTCCCAGGGAGGAATTCCATGCCCGTATCCCATCCATCCCTGCCCTCTGGCAGCCTGGGCAGGAACAGCTGCGGGTGTAACTATTCCCCATAGGTGAACAGCTGACCTCGAAGCTCATCCCCTTCCCCTTGGGAAGCTCCAACGCTTCCAGGGACGGGGCAGGAGGAGGAATTTGCTGCTGTTCTCACCCACCCAAGGCATTCCCCTGGTGCCAGGGCAAACCCCCATGCCCAGACCTGAATTACTCACTCTCCGAGCAGGACACGCCGGCTCCAAACCTGCCCCCTCCCCTGGGGCAGGACACATGGGCACCGTCGTGCCGACAGTGTGCCAGGGACATCTCCGTGCCCGAGCACTTCACCCCGCTCATGACCACGCTGTCGGCGCTCACGTCCCCGTGCCAGTACCACGTTTCCTGGGCAGAAAGGTGGGAAAAGCCATTTCACCCACTCCTCTCCTCTCTGGGGGAATATTCGCCCCATTGGAAGTCAGATTATCCCCCTGGATTTTCCCCCCGGATTTTCCCCCTGGATTTTTCCCCCAAGGAGTCCCACACTGCGCTGGAGGATCTCGCCCAGAGGACTCGGGGAAGCAGAGGGCTGGTCAACCCAAATTTTAACCCTGGTCCTATAATCCCTGCCCTACACACCCGACCAACAGCCAGTGAATCTTCCTCCTTCTTTCTGAGCTGCTTTAAATCTCCCCCCGTTTTTAATCCTGCCCTGCCTTGCCCATCCGAGTTGGGGAATTCATCCCAGCACTGGTGGAACTCTCCAGGCTGTTAATTGCCCAGCAATTAATCTACATCTGCCCTGTGACATCTGGGCACTTAGGAGGGCCACAATCCGTGCCAGGGGCTCTGTTTGCACAAGGAAGGGAGGCAGAGCTACAGCCAGGCTGGAAATGCCAGTGGGAACAAGGAATTTGAGGAGCACCAGGACTGACAGGATCTGCTGACCTGGGGCAGCACATCTTGCTTTTGAGATGCCAGAATTTCAGACTGGTTTGGGTAGGAAGGGACCTTAAAATCATCCAGTGCCACCCCCTGCCATGGGCAGGGACACTTCCCACTAGCCCAGGTTGCTCCAACCCGGCTTTGGACCCTTCCAGGGATGGGGCAGCCACAGCTTCTCTGGGAATTCCATCTCAGCCTCACAGGGAGGAATTCCTTCCCAATATCCCACTTAACCCTGCCCTCTGGCAGTGGGAAGCCACTGCGTGTCCTGTCCCTCCAGTTCCTGAAGAAGTTCCCTGCTCACTCCTCACCTTCACACGAAATCCCCCCAAATTCCTGGGAATGCCCCATAATGAATTCCCGTTTCCCAGCTCAGCGAAGCCCCCGCGATGGAGAACAACTTGGGAGAAGGCGAAGGGGGGGCAGAGGGTGGGGAAGAAAGGACTTTAAAAAATAATAAATGAGATCAGACCTGCGGGGTCTGACATTCCCAGGAAAAGCCAACCCATCCGTGCCGCGGCTCCCGCTGCAAGGGGCTGTTTTTGGGAGCCCCGCGGGCAGCGCCGCCGCACAGAGCCCGCCCTGTTCTGCACACTGGGGGCTTTATGCTCCTGCCCCTGGGCAGCATAAGGGCCTTTTCTCTTCTGAATTCCAGCAGCCTCAGCTCAAGGGAAAAAATGTCTCGTTCCCTGCCGGACTCTCGGGGCTGTTGCCAACGGAGCCGGAAAGGCCGGGTGCTCCAGGGATGGGGATGTTCTCAGCTCCTGGACCTGCCTGGGGGAATCAGCTGGAGGAGCTGCATTGCTCAGGGGGAATCCTTCCTCTCCTGCATTTCCGACCCCCTTGGGGGACCTGCACATCCCATCTCCAGCCCTAAATAACGGTTGGATTGGTTGGAATCTGCCCGGCGCGTGCCACGGATCTTGGATCACAGAACGGCCGGGGTGGGAAGGGATCTTAAAGCTCATCCCATCCCGTGGGCAGCAGCACCTTCCACCAGCCCAGGTTGCTCCTGGCCAGTCCAACCTGGCCTTGGACACTTCCAGCTTCTCCGGGCAACCCGTGCCAGGGTCTCACCACCCTCCTCCTGGACTTCTGCTCACTCCTTAAAGCCAAACTCAGCCCTCCAGGCAGGATTTAACCACCCATTCCCTCCAGGACTCTCCTGCTTTCCCAACAGGCAGCCCCAGGGATTCGAGGCTGTCGGACTCCTCAGATTGTTCCTCCCAGCACCAAACCAGCAGAGAGCCAATTCCCACTGGTTTTTCCCTGCATCCCATCGGATCCGGCTGCCTCGGGAGCGCCGAGCCCAGGCTGGGGGAAGGGACCAGCAACCACACGCCAGCCTGGTGCCCAAGTTCCCAGCTGCTGGAAGTTGTTTGGGATGAAGTTTTCTTTCCAGGACCACCCCAGGCTGTTTGCTACGTGCGGGTTTCCGTCCATGTAAACACATGGGAAGTTTATTTATCGGAGCCCCGGATTGCCCAAAGCTGCTGGGGATTGTCCACCCTCAGAGCAGCTGCAGTCCCACTGCAAGCCCTGCTGGGGGCTTTTCCCCTAAGGAGAAATTGGTTTGTTTTAGGAGCCCAAATCCTCATTTTCCCCATCTCTGGGACTGCAATAAAGGCCCAACAGTTCCATATTTCCTTTCAAACTCTGCTAGTATACATAGACCTCTTTCACCCCGTGATTTCTGAGGGACCAAAGGCTTTCTTGCACCAGGGCTATTAAACCAACTAATTAAACCTCATCCCGTTTATCCATCTGGGAACTTTTTGTTTACTCCCTTCTTTTTCCATCTCTCACCATTGTTATTTGCTTCCCTCCAGCCAGCTGGGAAAGAACACTTTATCCCTTTATTGTTATACCAGTCTTATTAGTTGGTGTTTTTACCACGGAATGGTTTGGCTTGGAAGGGACTTAACTATCCCCCAGTGCCACCCCCTGCCATGGGCAGGGACAACTTCCATCAGCCCAGGTTGCTCCAAGCCCTGTCCAACCTGGCCTTGGACGCTTCCAGGGATGGGGCAAAAATTAAGTGCCATCCAGGGAAGGTTTGGGGCGTTTGGCATGAGAGGAGCAAGGAATGCAAATAATTTGGGCAGCAGGAGGGAAACAACAGCTTTGCCCAGAGCTGCAGCAGCTCCTTCAGCTCCAGATTTCCTCCCTCGTGGCTGTCGGGCAGTGAGGTTTGAGCCTCAGGGTCTTCCCCCAGCTCATGCCTGGAAGCTCGATGCTGTGGGTTGGGGTTGGGTTTTTGAATAAACCTTCCTGCTTCTCCTCCTCCTCCTCCTCCTCCTTCTCCTCCTCCTGCTTCTTCAGCAGCCCCAACCCAAAAACCCAGGTACAGGAGGGCTCAGGGGCTCACCGTGAAGGTGTCAGATGCCACCATGGCCTTCCTCCTCCTCCAGCATCCCCAAACCCACCCTGAAGGTGCCAGATCCTGACCCACCACCATGGCCCCCTGAACTTTCCTCCTCCTCCTCCTCCTCCAGCATTCCCAGCCCCACCCACAGACCCCCAAACCCCAGCATGGGTGGGCTCGGGGGCTCACCTGGAAGGCGTGGCTGGCGAAGCCCAGCCCCAGCTGCCGACACACCACCATGGCCTCCACGGTGCCCCAGTCCTGGCTGCAGACCGTGCCCCACCTCAGGGTGCCGTTGCGCTCGGCCAGGACCTCCACCCTGCCCTCGTAGGGGTTGCGGCCACCGCTGAGGCGCAGCTGCAGGGCACAGACACCACAGGGCAGTGAGACCACAGGGGACAGCTCGGCAGCAGCTCTCGGGGGCTTCCCGAGGCTTGGAGACCCCCGGGGTCGCACAGCTCGGTTTGGGTGTTGGCGTGGTTCGGTTCATCCCCCACCAAGAACAGCCCAGCCAAGCCCTGCAGCTCAAAGGGAGCTGTACCAGCTGCAGGAATAACACATTCCCTGTGAAAACTTCCCTTCTCCTCTCCTTTAGCCCTCTGGAAGGAGCATTCCCTCCGAAGAACCCAGGGCTGGTTCGTGAAGCTCTCACAGGATCATGGAATGGCTGCGTTGGGTCGGTCCCTCAAAGCTCACCCAGTGCCACCTCCCATTGTGGAATGGTTGGGTTGGGTTGGGTCGCTCCCTCAAAGCTCACCCAGTGCCACCTCCCATTGTGGAATGGTTGGGTTGGGTTGGGTCGGTTCCTCAAAGCTCACCCAGTGCCACCTCCCATTGTGGAATGGTTAGGTTGGGTTGGGTCGCTCCCTCAAAACATACCCAGTGCCACCCCCAGCCACGGGCAGGGACACCTTTCACCAGCCCAGGTCACTCTGAGCCCTGTCCTTTCATCATTTCACCCTCCATTTCTAAGCCTCTGCTGCGCTCGGAGGAGCTCCAAGCTCGGCGTAAAAACGGAGCACCCTCTCCATTTCCCCTCCGAATGTGACACAGACGGTACAACCCCAACGAAACCCTCATGGCAGAGGCAAAATGACTCCTCCCCAGTGCTGGGCACCGGGAGGGGTGGGCAGATGATGCCCAGGGTGCCCACATTCCCTGGCACCCGGATGCCACCTGGTTCTGGAAGCCCATGGCCGGGACGTTGCATCTCACGGCGGCGTCTTCCTCGTGGTTGCAGCCCTGAGACTCCGTGTTGAACTTGCAGTCAGTCACCGACTTCTCAAAGCCCGTGCAGTCGATTTCGTTCAGGTGGATGGGACCCATTCCTTGGGAGGGGAGGTGGAGAAAAAGGGATGGAAAAAGTTCCTTTATTTTTCTGCCCTTGTGGGGAGGAAACGGTCCAACCCCAGGTTATTAATACACTGCAGACACCGCGCTGGCCTCCAGCGTTCGAAACACCTTGGAAAAAAAACACAACAAACCCCACTGATTCCTTGTGAAAACAAACCAAAAAAAGCTGCAGTATTATTATTATTATTATTAATACTCTCACTGTTAAATTCTTTCCAGCGTTCCCTGGGACTCTCCAGCAGGCAAGAACCCCAGAAAAAGCCAAGTTTCCGCTGTTACATAATTTACAAACTTCAGCTGGAGGAATTCACAAATTCTGACCTTCTGGCTGGCTCTGTGGGCTGGAATCTGCTCCCAGTCAAGCCCTGACATTTCACTGGGTTGTGGACGTCTTTTGCTGGGACAATAAAGCAGAAAACCCCAGGGGACAGACCAGGAGCAAGCAAAGTAAATCTGGGGCAGATGGCACGGGCAGAAGAGAACGTCAATTATTTCATGATACTGGGAGACAAATGGAATCATCTGGGGGACAAGGGGCATCCGAGATGGTCCTGAGAACGCCCAAATTCCCCGGGATGCACCAGAAGCACAGACCCGGCCAGGAGAGTCCCCCGGGCAGGGGAGAAAAAGCTCTCTTGGGCCAAAAAAACCCTTCTTTTCCTCCCACAGTGGAGCGAGGAGGGAAGCCCGGCCATCCCGAAGGACACGTGTGCATGGGAAAGGAAGGGAAGCTGCCAGGAGTTTCCAGGCTGTGGGAGACACCAGGGAACGGTGTGTCCCGTGTTCTCCTCCCTCACGTGGCAGCCTCTTCCCACCCCCGTGGTGGTGGTGATTTAAGCTGTTTCCTCCATGCACTTAAACACATCAGCAGATTTCGTCCCACCACAAGAGGGTTTTGGCAAATCCAGCAGGCAGGTCACATTTTAAAGCTTTCCAGATCCAGGACACCACATGTCCTTTCCTTCCCTCTCCTTCTCCGAGCTGCAAGACTCACCCATTCCTTTATTCCCCCACCAAGGGTTTGCTGTCATTTTCTTTCCATTTCCCACCATGGGAGTAACATGTGGGAATCACCAGGTGGTTTCAGAGGGTGTAAGTTCACTTCTGAGTTCCCTGTTTTGGGATTTAAACCAGCTCCCAAGCACAGGAAATCCAAACCCAAACCTGGCTCCGAGCTGTTCAAATGCCCTTCTTAAAATGACTTTATAAACGAGCGTTCTGGTTTAAATTGGAGGGTTTGAAGTCTGGCCCCGGGCTCGGTTTTGCCAGGAACCTTCTAGTAATGCATCACACCGTGTTGTGCTTCTGGAGGACTCAAAGGGAACTTCGGAGCAGCAGACGTGATAATTAACGGACTAATTAATGGAACAGCAGCCCGAGCAAAAGGTTAAACTCATCACCCCTGGATTTCCTTCAAGGAATCTTGAGCTTCTTAAGTCACACATTCCCATCCGGCCTCCTGGACTCTTATTAAGGTCAGGGAAGGAATTCCCATTTCCCCGAAACAAATATTGCATCGAAAACGTCCCGGAGGTGGAGGAGGCACCAGCGGCCCCTGGAGCTCCAGTTCCTCTTACCTTGGCCAAGTCTTGCCCCGGTGATGGCCTCCTTGGCGCTGCCAAAGCCCAGCTCCCGGCACACCACGCTGGCCGACACCAGGTTCCAGTTGTCGTCGCACACCGTGCCCCACTCGCCGTTCTTCAGCACTTCCACTCGGCCCTCGCCCGTGTTGGCCCCTCCCTTCAGCCTCACCAAGGGTTGCTGGAAGACATGAGATGGGAGCGGCGTCACCGCCCGCAAAACCACGGTAGGATCACGGGAGACACCTTCAATCAACCACCACAGAATTCCAGAGTGCTGGATGGGAAGACCCTCATCTGCAAAGGCTCAGATGGGTCCCTACGTTTCTACATCCCTACACATGGACAAGGAATAAAAAAATAGACATTTTTGTTTCTCTGCAGGTTTCAATGCTTGGATTTAAGAGCCTTTTGCTGCTCAAGGATAGAATGACAGGAGGCACCTTCAAACAACCACCACAGAATTCCAGAGTGCTGGATGGATGAAGGAGGATCCCCATCTGCAAAAGCTCATGGAAGCATCCAAGGCCACATTGGAGCAGCCCGGTCAAGAGGAAGATGCCCCCAGCCCGCGGCAAGGGGATGGGATGAGATGAACCTTCCCACCCAAAGCATCCCGGAATTCCCAGGATAAAGTGGGGCTTTTCCCCCTGCCCACCTCCTGCCTGAAGGCTTTTCGGAAGCCACCGTGGCCGCCGGGGGCGAAGGCGCGTCCGGGGACGCAGCTGACCACGGCGGGCATCCCATCGTCACACGTGCCGTTCTTCGCCGCCGCCGCCGCCGCCGCCGGGGGCTTGCCCAGTTTGCAGCTGGAAATGTGAGCCTCGTTGCCCCCGCAGTCCATGGAGTAAGGCCAGTAGTGCTGCTTCCTGCGGCTGGCAAACATCCTCGAGGGAAGAAGGGAAGGAGGGAAGAGGGTGGGAAAAGTCAGGGATCCGTAAAAAACCCCGCGGGGATGTCTTGGTGGAGGGGGAGTGCCCTGGAATAAAATGGGGATTGAACGGGATCGTTTGGAGGCTGAAATGGGATTGGGATTGAACAGGATCGTTTGGATGTTGAGATAAAATTGGGATTGAACAGGACTGTTTGGAGGCTGAAAAGGGATTATTTGGAGGCTGAAATTAAACTGGAATTGAACAGGATCGTTTGGATGTTGAGATAAAATTGGGATTGAACAGGACTGTTTGGAGGCTGAAAAGGGATTATTTGGAGGCTGAAATTAAACTGGAATTGAACAGGATCGTTTGGATGTTGAAATAAAATTGGGAGTGAACGGGATCGTTTGGAGGCTGAAATTAAATTGGGATTGAAGGGGATTGTTTGGATGCTGATCCACTCATACACAGGACTCTGTTGAGATGTCACTCAGAATCAGGGAATCATTAAGGTTGGAAAAGACCTCCAAGATCATCAAGTCCAACCACTTGGGAGCAAACGGGTCACCTGCAAGAGCTGAAAGTCAGCATACGAGCCAAGGGGTAGAAATCCCTGCACCATTCAGGGATCAGGGCAACAAACAGGGCAAATCACTGGGCTGGAGAGCCCCAAAATTCCTCTCCCTTTGCTGCTGCCAGCTGGGAAGTGATGGATTGGGAAAAATCCTCTCAAAGCTTCAGTGTTAACAACCCTGAGAACAACTTCCGAGCACGGGAGCGATTCCCTCGCTGACATGTTCACACAGAGGAGCTTGGCAGCAGCTCCTGCTCCTTGATCCCAAACTGCCTGGAGCGGCTCCAGGCACTCCAGAGGAGGAAAAGGGCATGTGTGATGGGAAGGGAAGGGAAGGGGAGGGAAGGGAAGGGAAGGGAAGGGAAGGGAAGGGAAGGGATCCAGCTCCATCGAGGCTGCCAGAGTGAAAAGTAAAGGAGGCAAAAAATGTGGGTCAGATCATCATCAAAAGGGAGATGGTGGAAGGTTCAGGCCCAATGCTGGGATCCTGACGTGGCTTTCAGGGACACCCATGGTGCTCCTTAATTCCAGGGCTCGCCGGGATCCGAGGATGAGCCGGGACAAACAGCACAGCCGGGTGGGGGGAACGCTGGGAGATAAATCACCAGCTCTGGGGACCTGCAGCACATCCCTGGGAACATGGAGAGCAGCTGGGGAGGCTCAGGGAGCCTTCCAGAGGGGGTTGGTTGGGAATCCAAGCGGACAGGTCCCGGTTTTCCAAGCTGACACCCTTTGGGGGGTGATTTGTGGGGTCACAGATGGTGGAGGGGACTCTCCTCAACCCTCCTGCTCACTGAGCTCTGCCGAGCAGCTCTCCAGGCTCACAGCCAGCCGCTAATCCTTTCTGGAGCCAAATTTCCCTGGGTCCAGGCTGGAGACAGAGATGCAATTGCATTACCTGACGCTGGGCTGGAAAGGATGGAGAGCAGGGCTGAGGTCCTGCCCTTCCCGTGGGTCAAACCAGCTCTCAAAACCCACACCTGACAAAGCAGAGCCATTGGAGACCCCGAATCGAGGGAAAGGGGATGGGAAACGGGAACAGAGGATCCAAGTGTTAAAAAAATAGACCCGTAGAAGCAGAGAGGCA
Organism: Grallaria varia; assembly: GCA_013396735.1. Lineage (NCBI taxonomy): Eukaryota > Metazoa > Chordata > Aves > Passeriformes > Formicariidae > Grallaria > Grallaria varia. Next base: position 28,830 of record VWZG01001502.1, read on the forward strand.
CAAAAGCCCCAGCCCCTCCTCAGCTGGGCTCAGGGGGGAAGTGAGAACCTAAAGGAGGATTTTCACCCTCCCCAGACAGGCCCAGGATGCTCCGTGAACTCCAAAGCAGACAAGAAACAGCTTGTCTTGGAGAAATAATGATGGGGATGCCTCAGAATAGCAAACAATGACCTCATGCTGGAAATTGCATGAGGCATTAACATCTGGTTGGTATTAACAGCCCTCGGCAGGCTGGGGAGAAATAAAACCCCACCTCGTTCCCCCACACTGAATATATATATATGTATAAAGCAGAATAGAGATGGTCTTCACAGGCAGAAGCTCAGGGGTGTTATTTTTTAGCACAGAAAGGGTGCAAACCCCTCTCAGTGGCCTCAGTGGGAGCCAAGAGCGAGGTCAGAGCAGGGAGAGCTCAGCCAATTCCAGGCCAAGCTGGAGGTCAAACCATTTCCAGGGATAAGCAGAGATGGACTTTGGGCACAGAGAGGCTCAAAAGAAAGCACAGGTGAAGGCCAAGGGCCGTGGGAAGTGGCTGGGAAAGAGAGGGGAGAGGAGGGTTTAGTTTGGATCTCAGGGAAAAGTCCTTTATCCAAAGGATGGTGGGCACTGCCCGGGGTGTGGGCACTGCCCCAAGGCTCCCAGAGCTCCAGGACAGCCTGGACAACGGGACAGGGATGGGGTGGGATTTCTGGGGTCAAGAGCTGGACTCTGATCCTCTGATCCCTTCCAGCTGGGGATATTCCATGACTGGGTGATTTGGGGAGCACAAGGACCAGGCAGGACCCCCTGAGCAGGGGCTGTGACTCCCCCCAGGGCTGGGAGGACCAAGTTTCTACCCCCCGAGAAACCCTTCAAGTGTTTGTTGAGGTTCAAGAGGTGTCACCTTCAGCCTCGGGGAGGCAGAAGGGATGCCAGAGCTGTGAAGCCCTGAGGATCCTGCCTTTTCCTGGGAGGAGCCAAACCATGAGGATTTCTAGAACTGAGGTGATGAAGTGCCCTCCACACCTGAGCAGGCTCAGAGTGGGATGAGCAGACTGGTTAAACTGGGAGCTGTTGTGCTCCTCCAAATCACAAAGGCACCGAGTCTATCTCAGGCATCCCTGATCCCGAATTCCTCCTCTCTCCATCAGCAAAACCCATTAAATTCTGCTCTGCTTTGGCCAGCCAGAGCAGGAACTGGGAGGAGGAGTTAACAGCAGCCCCTACAGAAAAACCACCTTGAGGAATGAACAAGGGCAGGGGAAACGACTCTGAGATGGGTTTTGTTTCCTCCCATAAATCTCCCCGTCGCTCCAGAGGCCAAGCTCCATTGAGGAATAAAAACCCTGGCACCAGCACAACGATGAACTAAGTTGTTTTCCTCTCGGGTGAGATCCATCTGCAAATCATTCCACCTCAGCAGGAGTTTTGGGGAGGGTGCAGTGGGAACTGGGATGTGAGAAGGGGCACTGGAATTCTTGCTCTGTGGAAAGCCATTCCTGTCCGAGGAGCAGGAGCAGGAAAGGATCCGCTCTGGGGGAGAAGGGAATCCCTAAACTGGGGAGAGCAAAGCCCAAGGAACAAGGAGAGGGGGTTCTGCTCCAGGAAAAACCAGGATGAGCCTTTCCCTGTCCAAAACAACAGGCACACGCAGAGGGATCAGAGGTCATCATTCCAGCCCCCTGACCGTGCAGCAAAGGTCACCTGTGGCATTCCCAGTCTGAAACTGGGAGCTTTCCTTCCCCACTGACCAGTAACACCGGTTGGGCACGAAGGATCCTCCCAGGACACAAAGGCAAATCCCCCCAGGGAAGAATCCAGCTTGGAAACTCTGCCAACCACCGAAACCACCCGGCTGCCGAAGTTTTTACCAGCCCAACAAAACGCCCTCCCATCTCATTCCGCCCTGGGATAAAAATCCAACACATTTTCCAAAACATCTGCAGGCAGAGGAACCTTCAGCAACCCAGCCCAGCAGCAGAGACCTCCAAGCGTGGAGGATTTGGGATCCAAGGGTTTGGGATCCGAGGATTTGGGATCCAAGGGTTTGGGATCCAAGGGTTTGGGAGCGCTGCCTCTTCCTGCCTGCATCCAGTGGGATTCTCCACACTGCACAATGGATGTTGGACAGCCCAGCCTCAGATTTTCCATCTCCAGGAGCACAAGAGACAGCACAACCACGGAGCCTCTTTTTTGATTGGAGGCTCCAGCAGCTCCACTTAATGCTTTTCTTGGAAGCGCCACAAGTGGAAGCAGTGGGAAAAATCCACTTTGTCTTCCTCGAGGTGATTGAATTCCCCACTCCTGCCCCCTCGCTGCAGGGCCCACGGGAATCTCAGGGGTGACTTCGAGGGATTGATGGGAGCGTGTCCGGGGCAGACTCTGAGCCCTCCTGGCAGCAGGTCTTAATCTCCCTGGGAATTTTGCCCCTGGGATCCCTTATTTCAGATCCCTCGAGGGCTGTGAGCCGTTCCCGCCCGAGGATGAGGGTTCTGCTGATGAAAGAACCAACACGTGGCCAGGCAGGTCCGGGGGGAGCTTTTGGGAAACAGCAATTCCAGAGGCCAGAAGGAGCAGGCAGGAAAACCACAGCTCCTGCCCCTGGAATTCTGACCCCCCTCACCCAGGCGATGCTTTCCCACCCCACAGGTCACGGCATAGGAAAGGAAGGAGGCAGAATTTCATTTGAACTGTTCTGCGTCTGCTTTAGGGTGGGTTTTTGGGTTTTTTTCTAGGGCAGAGAGAGGGAAGTGACAAAACCCAAGCTGAAGCAACGACGACAAAAAAAGGAGCAGAGCTCGTTGGCTTCCAAGAAAGAGGAAAAGCAGCCTCAACCTTTCAGCTGGAAAACACGACATTCTCCCTGTGGATCCCTGCTTTCCTCATTTAAAGGAAACCTACAAACACCCGGAGGAAAAGAGCCCTGGAATCCCAACTGCCCCACCGAATCCTTTCCACCAGCACCCTCTGGGATGCCCAAGGAACTTTGGGAAGGCTGGGCTGGAGGAATTTTTTTAGCTCAGCACTCAGTTCTGAACACACTTTAATGGGCAAAGTCACCCAGGTGGAGATCACTGGTAGAAATTCCAGCCTGGGATCCTAAGGAAGTCCTAAAGGAGCCGAGCTGGGGTCAGATTTACAGGGAATTATTCCCCCTGGGCAAACTGTGCCTTTGGGGGGTGGAATTTGGCAGCTGGACAGCCCCGAATCCTCCAGGAGAGCCGGAGCTGCTGGTGGATAACCATGTCCTGAGGGTGTGGGACCAGGAATTGCCCGTGGGAAGGAGAAGGAACCTGGGCAGGGTTCGTTTTATTCTGAGGTGGCTCGGTTGGAGCTTCCAGAACATCCAGAATGGATCCTATTGCTGGCTTTTCACAGAGGGATGGGATGAGCCTCCCATGGGACAGAGACCATTTCCAAGGGCCTGGAGGAACAGGCCAAGGGGGAATGGATTCCCACTGCCAGAGGGCAGGGTTGGATGGGATATGGGGAAGGAATTCCTCCCTGGGAGGGTGGGAAGGGGCTGGGCTGGAATTCCCAGAGAAGCTGTGGCTGCCCCTGGATCCCTGGAAATGTCCAAGGCCAGGTTGGACAGGGCTTGGAGCAATCTGGGCCAGTGGAAGGTGTCCCTGCCCATGGCAGGGGGTGGCACTGGATGAGTTTTAAAGTCCCTCCCAACCAAAACCATTCCAGGATTCTGTGATTTTCCCTGGATTTACTGGGGCAGCGTGAGCAGCTTGTTCACGTCCCTCCCCTGCACACACAACCCATCACTGGTGGGAGAAGCAGCTTCTCCAGGAGCTGGAATTCCAAGACAGAAACATCTCTTGGGCCAAGTGATCCCATCTCCCACTCCAGGCCCCATCAAACCCTCCAGCTGATCCTGAACCAAAGGCTGAGGATCAAAGGACCCTCCTTCCTGCACGAGAAAATTCTGGGCATTTCAATAGTGTAAAACCCAAAGCAGTCAGAGGTTCCTCCACCTCCAGCCCTCCGGTGGTGTCACCCCAACAATCTGCATTGTTGAATTCACCCCGGGTGTGTTTGGGGCTCACCCAGAGCTCTGCCCTTACTTGTACACGTTGGTGTTGTATTTCCTCTCGCTGGGAAAGCCGAACATGCCGCAGACGACGCGGGAGTTCTTCAGGGTCCAGTGCGTGTCACAGATCTGCTTCCAGGTGCCCTCGTCCTTCACCTCCACGTAGCCCTCGGTGACGGGGACACGCTTGCGGTACGTGGCGAGGATGGCCCTGATCCGAATGTCCTCCACCTGGATGTTCATGTTCTGTGGGAACAGGACACACGGGAGTCACCCTGGACAGGGAGGAAACCAAAAGCGGGACCAGGAGGCAGCTCTGGCCGGGCTTAGGGCACAAAGGATGGGCTGCACAGGGAGGGAGGCACCAGGGAATCAAAGAGGAGGGAAAGGACAAGGGGGAATGGATTCCCACTGCCAGAGGGCAGGATTGGATGGGATACTGGGAAGGAATTCCTCCCTGGTTGCCCAGAGAAGCTGTGGCTGTCCCACCCCTGGAAGTGTCCAAAGCCAAGTTGTCTTGGAGCCGCCTGGGGTGGTGGGAAGTGTCCCTGCCCGTGGCAGGGGGTGGCACTGGATGGGCTTTGAGGTCCTTTCTGACCCAAACCGTTCTGAGATTTAAGGAAATGAACCTTTCCACCTTTGTGCAAATCCATCCCTTTAAGGGGATGCTCCTCCTCACCAAAACCAAACGAGAACAACAATGTCATTTTACGAGCAGCCACGTAACAAATCCCCTTTTTAACTGAAATCCATCCAAACGCTGCTGCTTTCGGCAGCACAGCGACCTTAATTCAGCCCCAGCTCCTGTGGGAGTAACCCAAGCCCAGCTTCGTTAGGGCCACCCTAATGACAGAATGATTTAGGGCACAGGGGGCGGTTTCGTGGAGCCTCCACCGTCCACCCCGGCTGGAATCTGGGATCCCACCGTGCTGACACCAGCAGAACTTGGGACAGCAAATGAGTCACCGGGCTGGAATGGATTTCACATGCAGAGCCTCAGTGAGGGCACGGAGCAGCCAAGAGCCAAGGCTGGCTGGAAAACATCCGCCGTGGAGAGCTCCCGAAAATCGGAGGGACCCTCTGCCAGGAGCCCTGCTCCCCTCAGATACCTCCATGTTTTTGCGGTGGTGCTCGGGGGTTACAGCACAACTGAGGAATCCGACCCTCCCTGGGGATTCAGTGACTGGGAAAAGCAAAAATGCTGGAGCTCCAAAGGGCCCCAAAAGGAGCAGCAGCTCCCAGGGCTGGTGAAGGCCAAGGGGGTCAGAGCAGGACACGCCGAGTCCCGACCACGACGTGGCTCATCCATCCTCCAGATGCTCCCGTGGTGCTGCTGCAACAAACCGAGCCCCAGGGAAGGGGGGAACAACCCCCTGGAGCAGGGAACAGGGGCAGGGAACAGGGGTGGGAGAGGGGCTGGCATCTCTGCCCACACCACTCATTCAAGCCCTTCTTTCCCACCCCCCCTTTCTGTTTTTTTATTTAATTTGTCTCCATTTTTACAACAATCACCGATTCCTCCTTTCGGGATGAGCCCTCCAGCATCCCAGCTGGAGCATCCCTGAGACATCCCCCCAGGAACCCTGGAAAACAGGACACTGGGATTTCTGCCCTGAAAGCCCTTGTGACCCCCAAAGAATTAAGAACAACCCCTGGGGACACCCAAATTTGTGCCATCCGAGGCGCTCAGTGGTCTGGCGTGGGGCTGACCTTGGAACAGCTCCTGTGCAAGCCTGAGAAATCCATTTGCCAGCACCGAACACTCCCGACCTTGGCAGTTCCCTCCCCAAAATCCTGCAGGGGTTTGACTACGTGCTGTCAGGAAGGTGTCGGAGCCTCGGGGCTGGTTTCCAAAACCTTTTCCCCCCCTCTGGTGCAATCCCTGAAACGTTTCCAGCTTTTGCCCCTGATGGAGAAGGGGCATTGTTTACCCGGAGCTGGCAGGCAGAGCCTTGTTTTCCTGCTTCCCCCACCTTCCCTGAGTTTCTTCCCCGGGGGAAACAAGAAGGAATCAATCAAAGCCTTAAATCCATTTGGAAAGTGCCGGAGACCTAAAAGTGGTTTTCATAAAAGCCTGTTAAAAAGGCTTAACCCAAAGGTTCAAACTGCCCTGAAAAAGCACACGGAAAGGCAGGAATCGAGGAGGAAATGTGCCTTGACAGCTGAGAAACCAGGAGAGGGAGTTTTCCAGGACACATCCAACCTGGAGAAAGCCCTGAGTAAGTTTACTACATGTAGTCCCAGCCCTGGTAGGACCTGACACCATCCACGGGCTTAAAACCCACGCACGGTCTTCACTCGGCAGCCACTTCCATTTCCCTTGGATTCAGAGGGTCTCTGGAATGGCAGGGGGTGAGCTCACACCCAGGAATGGTGTTTTGCTGTTGAGGGGCCATTCCAGATGTTAAACATCTGCCCTGCAAGGGAGCAGGATCGTCATTCCCATGTCAATCATCATGAAACATCCCTGTCCTCACTGCTGGACCGTCACAGAGGATGGAAGAAATTCCTCCCCTTTCCCAGGGGTGGAAAAGGGGGACAACAAACCTGGCAAACCCCCAAGGGAAACAGAGGACTCAAAGCCAGATTTGATGATCCTGGAGGTCTTTTCTCAACGATCCTTGGGAGAGAGCAGTGATTCCCAGCCTCCTTCTTCCTAGACAAATGAGGTGCCGAGAGAGCCAAATCCCACCGGGGATGGAAATCACATCCAGCGTCCAGGGGATTCAACTCCGAGCTCCTCCTGCATCAGGGAAGATCATTGGACTTTCAGCTACAAAACACTCACGTTCTGACCCGGAATATTTGGGGGTTTTCCTCCTTTTCCTGCTCCTCCAGCCAGGCAGGAGCTGTGTCACACAAACCCCAAGACATCCAGCCTGTCCCTGCCGAGGAAAGAGCACCTGACCAGGGAAACACGGAGCAAACCTTCCCTGCCGTGTTCCAGGCCTCTCCTTCTCCTGGAATTCCCAAGCCAGAGGGTTTATTTTAATGTTCAAAAGCCCCGGATGGGTCTGTGAACCCCTTGCTGGGATTTATGACATCAGAGCAACAGGCAGAGAAAGAAGCTGAGGCTGAAAAGGAGAGAGAGGAGCCACAACGATGCTAAAAAAAAACAAAAACCCTGGAAAAATGGGAAGCTTGGGAATGCCGTGAGGCACCCTGGGATTTATCCAATATTTCTGCAGTTACTTCTGCAGCTTAACAAATAAAACCAGGGTGTTCCAATCCATTTCCAGAAGAGCTCTGGCCACTGCAGAAACATCCTGGGATCAGAGCCCTGACCTGCTCCGGGGCTGAAAATTCCTGCATTTTCCCCATCCAGGCTCAATGTTTTGGGCACGTCTTTTCCAGCAGCTGATCAGCTGCCCTTGCAGGTCATTTTACAGCAGGGAAAAAGAAGAATTTCTTGCTCTTGGACAGGGAAAAAGACCCTTCTCGGGGCCAATGTGACACCTCAACACTTCTCTCTTCCCCCAGAGATGCTGACGCAGACACAAAAGGAAATCCTGCTCCAACTTGGGACTGTTTAGTGAATCCAACTCTTTCATTTTTTGGGTGTTTTTTTTTTTTGGGTCTGTATTTGCCAAGAAAGGGATAAAAAATAAAGAGCAAACCAGCAAGAAATGAGGCGTCATTTCATTCCCTGGAGGGTTTTCATCTCTAGATAGTTCTAGCAGACCATGATCCGGCTGAGAGCAAAACCAACCCCCTCCATCCAGCCCCTTTTCCACTCCCGGAGTCGCTTTCGAACAGAGAATTCCCGACAGAGCAACTCAGGAGGCTGAACAAGCAGCAAAAGCAGAGAGCGGCTGGATGATGGTGAAAACAGACACCCCGGGAGAAACTGGGAGGAAAAAGACTCCCAAAATCCCCCCGAAAGGACACGAGGAGAGGGGAAAACCTGCAGCAAGGAAAACCTCTCCGAGGGCTGGGCTTAAAGCACGGCGTTCCAGGAAAGCAAGGGTGGGATGGAGAGGGATGTCACTGGGGAAAGCAAAGGTGGGATGGAGAGGGATGTCACCAGAGGGCCATCCCACTGCCAGAGAGCAGGGATAGATGGGCTACTGGGGAGAAATTCCTCCCTGTGAGAGTGGGGAGGGGCTGGGATGGAATTCCCAGAGCGTCCGTGGCTGTCCCATCCCTGGAAGTGCCCAAAGCCAGCTTGGAGCAACCTGGGATAGTGGAAGGTTGTCCCTGCCTGTGGCAATGGGGTGGAACAAGATAATCCTTGAGGTCCTTCCCAACCCAAACCATTCCATGCCCTCGTGATCTCAGCTGGGAATTCCAACACCCTACAATGCAAATTAGTAGAAAAAAAACCAAAGGAAAAACGTGTCAAATTATTCCACGCTGGGCTGTGTTGCCCTCAGCCCTGCTCCTTTCCTTGCCAGGAGCAGCACCCAGGACCTGCAGAGCTTCTCCTCTCCAGCCTGGACACAAAATGCCAGGAAGAGCCAACACTGTGTTATGAAACCACCGAGGGCCTGCCCGGAGACAGCGACCACGAGGAAAGGCTTTGTTTTTGAGCTCTCACAAAAGGATTCCTGGCTCTGGGGACAGTTTGCACAGGAGCCTCGGTGGCCTTTTGTTTCCACCCTCTGAACCAAACCCTGTCCCCGCCACGGCTTCGGATCCGAGGGCCAAAACCCCTGTCACAGTGTTCACTTTGGCCCTTCTGCCGTGGGGTTTGGGGGGACACGGCGTTTGTGTCCTCCTCCAGTTCCCAAACCCTCGAGGTTCCTCTTGCAGGAGCCCCGAGGATGCTCAGGAATCCACCCAGGGAGAAGATCCCCTTCCCAGAAACCCAAGGGCAGCTCCACAGGCTGCAGGTGTTGGTGAATCCCCAGAACCCTGGGATTTCTTTGTCTCTGACTAGTCCATATCCATTGCTCTCCTGCTTTAAGGCTCCCCGTGATCCACCCAAACTGCTCTTTCCCTCCTTAAACCAGACCTATCCCACCATACATTTGCAACATCATTTTTCCTTTACAGACAGAGCTCCAGGATTTCTTGGGCTCCCAAGCATTGAGAATTAAGGCTGAAACTTGGACAATAAATCGATTTTTTTCCTCCCCTTCAGTTAAGAACATAACACAAAATCTTTATTTTGCTCAGCTCAATGCCTCCTTCTCTCCCTCATTTAAACCTCCACTCACGTCTCACTCCCAAGCCTTCCCCCCCAGCCCCCACCAAAAATGACCCTTTTTTAAAGCTGTCACCCCCCCGATCCACTGGAATGGGTGGAATCTGTTTGGGTTTCAACATCTGGAGCCGAGCCCTTGAGTCGCCAGCTGGGGAATAAACACTGGGAGGGAGATGCTGACAATTCCCTGTTTCCTTTCTATTTCAGAGCTGAGCAGATTTATTGCCCGACCACCACAGTGTGGGACAGGAGGAGATGAGAATCACCGACTGGGAAAGACCTCCAAGGTCATCCAACCCAACCTTTGACTAACCACCACCTTGTCAGCTCCCCAAGCCTCTTCTCCCACCAACCACCAATGGGACAAGTGGGCACGGGCTTGAGCTGTGCCAGGGGAAATTTGGGATGGATATTAGAGAGAATGTCTTTACAGGGGCGGCGATCAGAGATTGGAATGGGCTGCCCAGAGAGGTGGTGGATTCACCAGCCCTGGAGGACTGGACATGGCACTGAGTGCCATGATCTGGTAAATGGACTGGAGTTGGACCAAGGGTTGGACTGGATGATCTCAGAGGTCTTTTCCAACCCAATCGATTCTATGATTCTCTGATTCTATGATCTGGAAATCAAGGGTTGGACTCAGAGGTCTCTTCCAACCCAGCTGGTTCTGTGATTCTGGTTCTAAACCATCGTGCTCTGGCCTTGGGAGGAGCTGAATCCCGGAGCAGAGATTGCTCCTTGAGGTCCCTGCCCACCCAAACCCAGCCTGTGAGTTGGTGATTCCCAACAACCCCAACTGCCACAAACCCTGGCAAAGCCACCCCTGGGGGACGAAGGCAGGAACGATCACACTCACTTTGAAACTGCAGCTTAATTAACACGAATTAATATTAATTGGCCAGGGTAAAGAGCTGCCAAAGAGCCTTCTGGGCGCACAAAGCAGCAGAATTCCATGTTGAGCTGGGCTTTGGTTTAGGGAAGCAAATCCCGTCTCCCTGAAAGAAATGCGCTCTTTTAAACACTGTTGTCATAACAAACAGGCAAATAAACCTTTGCTCGTCCAATCCAACGTTCCTGAGAGCTGGAGGACTGGAGGACTCGAGCCCGAGGCCGAAGTGGGGGTGACCCACTCTGAAACTCCCCACAGGGTGGAGTTTCCACCGGTTTTCAAGGCAAAAAAAGCTGGAGAGGGGGGAAGATCCCCGTGGTTACAAGGCACAAAGCATGGTCCTGTCCCCCTTACCCTCCATGCACCTTCCAGCTGGAGCAGCTGAACTGGGAGCTCCTGAGCTGGGCTCAGAACCCCAGGTTGGTTTGGGTTGGAAGGGACCTTAAAGCCCACCCAGTGCCACCCCCTGTCACAGGCAGGGACACCTCCCACCAGACCTGGCCTTGGGTGCTCGCAGGGATGGCTCAACCCGCTCTCCACCCACAGGACCAGAGTTTTGGAGCTACCAGGCTTTGAAGTGAGATTTTTTCTTTTTTTTAATGCTCCACGTAGAGCCCAAAGGGGAAAGGAAGGGCAGAAACAGCAGCCCGGGCCGGTGTGCTCAGCCAGACCTCATGTGCCCACTGTCTGGCCAAAGCCCCGGGCTGGCCTCAGGGACCAGATCTATTTTGGAACCTCTAAAAGCCACCGAAATTCAATATATTTAGAGCACGTCCTATTTGAAGCCCGGTGTGGCCACAAGGCAGGGGGGGCAAATATTTTGGTAAGGATGTTTTGGGGGAAACGCGTTCAATAAAACACCTCTGGGGCGTTTATTTAAGGGATATATTAAAGCAGGAGTTTGTGACTGTGGTCTTCAAATTTGCTGCCCGGCCCCGGGGAGGGAGTCACAGGTGGGTCTGGATAACACCAAGTGTACTGTTTGGAAAAGCAGGGGATGGCATTCCCTGCTCCCAGGCTTTGGGAACACATCGTCGGCTTCCAGGGCTTCCTGCAAAGACTTGGGAAAACACACCTTTCAAACCTCAGGCTTTGGCAGGGGATGAAGGAACCTGAAGCAGGGCAGGAGCAGCTCTGACTCTGTTCCTCCCAAACCCCGCCAGAGTCCCGGCAGGTTTCGTGTCCTCAGACGTGTTTTAAAAGCGATGGGATTAATTAATGAAACTTTTCTTTTCCTCGGAGCTCCCAGGACACCCCTCGCAACATTCCTGCCATGTTTAATTCCTACAAGAGCTACCAGAGGGAATAAATAAAGTGGGTAAAAACCTGCTCTGCCGGGTGGTCAGACCTGGGTTGTGCATCCAGCCATGAAATGTGAATTAAAGGGTGTGTAAATCAGAGCTTTTAGTCCAGGCTGGGGCTAAACCAGAAGGAAGAAGCAAAACCTGAGTTAAACAATTGGGTTATTTCAACAACTGGAGGGGCAGATGGAGGATTGAAACCAGCAGGCTCAACATCAAATTCCCAACGAGCCCCAGGGCTTTGGGGAGCCTCTCCATCCACACGTCTGAGCACGGCCACGTCGGAGCCAAGGGATTTACAGGCATGGAAAATCTCACCCTGTGCTTCTTATCTGCAGCTTTTCCAAGCTTGGGAAGGGGAGGAGTGTGAGGGTGTCCGATAAAAAGAAACTCTCCTCCGGGGCCCTGGAGTTGCTTTTAAGGGAAGTGTGAACTCCCTGCCGGGTGGGTTTGAGGAAGAAAGGCCAGATTTGGGCAAAATGTCAAATTGTGGAGCCCCCTCTGAGCTGGAGCTCCCCCCAAAATGAAGCCAAAGGTTGTCCAAAAGTGCTGGGTTTCCACGTTGAATCTCTGGCAGCCCCGGGGAATTTGAACTAGAGGAGCTTTAAACGACAAGGAAAGGCTGGGAGAATTCAGATTGTTCAGCCTGGAGAAGGGAAAACTTCAGAGTGACCAAATTGGAGCCTTTCAGGAACTGAAGGAGCTACAGGAATGATGGAGAGAGACCATTTCCCAAGGACCTGGAGGGACAGGACAAGGGGAATGGCTTCAGACTGCCAGAGGGCAGGGATGGATGGGATACTGGGGAGGAATTCCTCCCCGGCACAGGTTGCCCAGGGAAGCTGTGGCTGCCCCATCACTGGAAGTGTCCAAGGCCACCCTCAAGGTGAAGAACCTTTTCCCAACATCCCACCTAAACCCTATTTTTGCACAGCTCCAGCTGTTCCCTGGGATAAGGGTGTTCCCTGTTTGTCCTGTGATAGGTATGGATGATTCATGCCAATAGGGAAACAAACAGGTTAATTACAGCCCCATAAAGAAATAAAACAAAGAGATTAGTTCAACTACACCCCATAAAGAATTAGGGAGGACTGAGGTTAGGGGTCGTCGAAGCTTTTATCGGGGAATATATGAATTATGGAAGACTGGGGTTAGGTCAGCTAAGTCTTTATCAGGGGATACAGGAATTATGGGAGGACTGATGTTAGGTCAATTAGACTCCCAAAATTCTGGTAAATTTTTGTCAGGAACTAGATGAATTATAGTGAAGTCATGACTGAGATAGCAAATGAACATAAAATACCTATTCCTATGATGTAATGAATATGTGTGGTGGAGAGTCCTGACCACAGCTCGTAGGGATTTCCATGCCCCTCCTCACCCCAAACCCCATTCCAAAGGACAAACGCCACCCTGAAAGCTCCAGGCTGCAGGCTGAGGAACCCAGAGGCTCCCGGAGGGATGATGTTTCCCACCAGGAATGCCAGGCAACATCATCCCTCCAGGAATGCCAGGCAGAATTCCCAGGCACGTCCCAAAGGGCAAAGATTTTCAACACGGCTTCCCAGGGAGGTTTTGGACGTCACTCTGCTCGTCCTCCAGGGCTCCAGCTTTGGCAGGCTGAGATAAAGCCAGGATCAAGGGAAGGAAAGAGCTGAAATATTTGAGAGCCCGGCTGTGACTGCAAAGAGCTTCCACAGTGGCATCCTAAAAATTTCAGCATGTCCCCTTTAGCCTTAATCGTGCTGCGAGGAAGCAGCCAGGGATCTCCGGGGGAGAGAAAGAATCCCCTTGGATGTGCAGAGCAGGAGCATCCCCTGTGCCAGGAGTTGGTTCCAGAAGCTCACGCAGGGATGGAATTCCACAATGAGCCAGAAGGGACCTTAAGGATTGTCTTGTTCCACCCCTGCCATGGGCAGGGACACCTTCCACTGGCCCAGGTTGCTCTGAGCTGGCCTTGGACCCTTCCAGGGATGGGGCAGCCACAGCTCCTCTGGGAATTCCATCCCAGCCCCTTCCCACCCTGCCAGGGAAGGATTTCTCCCCAGTGCCCCATCCAACCCTGCCCTCTGGCAGTTTGGAGCGGGCAGGGGGAGAAAACACAACGCTCACCCCCAGCTTGGCGCAGGCACTTAAAAATCAAGTTATTTCCCTATTTTGAATCTCCTCCTCCCGAGTGACGCCGCTGTTGGATCCAATCTCCTGCCACATGAGCTGCCCCCATCTCGGGGTTCATCCTCCCTCCCAGCCCTGAGGTTTTGGGACCCCAATCCCTCCCCACCCAAACCCCAGCACTGAGCCCTCCGAAGCTTTCACCATTTAACACCCAAAGCAGCTCAGGGTGATGTGACATCCAGTCCACACTGAGGCAGCTTTTTCTTCCAGGCAAGGAGGGGGAATTTGATCCCTCCCACCCTCCACGGGAGCCCCCGTGGAATGCTGACCCATCACAGCAAATCCAAGGTTCTCCCACACGGAAAACACGCGCCCTTGGGTCCCCTGTCAGCTTAAAATCAGCCCTGCCTGAGGTTCTGGATAAACTCGAATGAATTCTGCCCAAGGTCAGTTCACAGCAGAGCATCCCAGACAGGGGAGGGGGGTTGGCTGAGTCACCACAAACCCTTTGCAGCCCGAAAAGCTGAAAGGACTAAAAGCCACCTGATTTTCCTTTGAGGAGCTCAGCCCAGCTGCCCTCCAGCCCAGCATCCCCCCCAGCCCTTTATCCTGCAGAAATCATGCTGGGATGTGATTCAAGCGCTCTGGTTCTGTCATTTCCCCAAAGCCTCCCCCCTCAGCCTCCCAGTCTGACCCAGTCCCAGCCCAGTCCCTTCCCCACAGCGACCAGCCCACGGTTTCCTTTCATCTCCCAGCACTAATTCCCCATTCCCACAAATATTTCCATACTTTCATCACAGTTTCCTCATCGGTGCTTAGTCAAACTGGGCAAAAGTGTCTTTATATTTTTTCCTACAAACCCACCCATTTCAAGCCCTGTTGCCTCCCAGTCCAACCCTGCTGACCCCCCTGTTATACCGGAGAGCTCCAAACTGGCCCCAGTACCAAGGGGAGGCACCAGAAGGAAGAAAACTCGGTATTTTCATGCTGTGAACCAACAAAGTCACCCAGATGGAAGGTTTGTGTGTACAGAACACAGTTTGCATCTCTAAATTAATTCTTCCAGATAATAATAAGCCAGTTTTCAGTTTTGAAAATCGACTGTGGAACTGCGGTAACTTATTATGACTTACTTACTTCTTATCCTTATTCTTAAGCCATAAAACCCCTTTAAATTGTTATTACATATAATATTCTCAACAGCTGAAACTCGAATCTGAATTTTGCCCCTTCAGCCCAGCCAGGGGCGAAGACTCTGCTTTAACCACTCAGCTCAGCTGGGAGAAATACGTGACAAAACTTCCAAGCTCAGTGATTATTTTTTTTTTAAAGGTGTGTTTACCTCTATTTGATTGATCAGTGAGTTGTCAAACTTGAAGCCGGGGATTCTCTTTTCACTGCACACCACTCCCACGTCCTCGGTGTGTTTGCAGTCGCTCACGCCCCAGCCATTGGAAGCACAGGCTGCCAGGGTGGTCTCCTTGCCCGTACAGTGGACGTTGTCCAGCCAAATTTTCCCTGAAGGGCAAAAGGAAAATAGAGCTGCAGACCCCGATGAGTCTCCTCTTCTCCAGGCTGGACGGACCGAATGCCCTCGGCTGCTCCTCCAGACCCTTCCCCATCTCAGTCCCCTCCTTTGGCCGCCACTTAAGACTTTTCTTTTAAATCCTTTTCCCTACCGTGGCGCCCAAAACCAACCCACCGGGAGACTCGGGACCGGAGAGGAAACCCCAAAACGCCCTCAATGGGATCGACACCCGGCGGGACTTGCGAGGCCGCCCCGGAGCCACCTTACCTTCGCCCTTGCCATACTTGGAGCTGGGCAACCAGGACACGGCCTCGAGGTAGCCCAGCTCCCTGCACGCCACGCGGGCGGCGTGGATGGAGAAGTCGTCGTCGCACACGGTGCCCCACTCGCCGCCATAAAACACCTCCAGCCTGCCCTCGTTGTGCTTCCTCTTCTGGCCCGCCAGGCGCAGCTGGATTTTGGGGACGTCGGGCGCCCTCGGAGGGGGCTGGAACACCTGGGCAGGGGGCTCGGGGTAGCCGGGCAGGTAAGGCCACTGGTCGTACTGGGCGAGGGTCAGGGGGGCGAGGAGGAGCACGAGGAGGCAGCGGCGGTGGCGCGGCAGTGCCCGGGCAGGTGCCATCTCTGCTGCTCAGAGCCCTCGGAGCGCCCGGCCCTCGGCGCCAGGCCAGCACGAGGAGGGGTCTGCAAGGAAAGAAAGAGGAGTCTGAGCGACCCTTGGGAATTGGGGAGGGGGAGACTGTGCCTGACCCGCACTGCGAAGCCCAAAGGGAAGAGAGTTATTCCATACGGGGATGGACAAACAGACCAGGAAAGAAAAACCCAAACGACCAAATCCGCCCCGTTGAAACTGCTTGGAAGTTTCGGACGACTCGCCAAGAGGTTCCAGCTGAAAAAAATCCCAGGGTAACACTGTTGAGGTCCCAAAGCGTCCCAAATCACCCCAAAGCATCCCAAAGCATCCCCGACCCACAGAGGGCATCCCAAAGCATCCCAAATCACCCAACCAAGCAGTTCCAGCTGAAAAAATCCCAGGGTAACACTGTCGGGGTCACAAGTACCAGCGATGGGTTTTCCCCCTTTCCCTGCAGGTCCCAGTGGCTGCAGAGAGTTACAAAAACCTCCTTCCAAACCTGGAGCCAAACCATTGTTTTTCCCCCACGGTTCCTTCCACAAAGAAGCCAAACCCACCACTCCAAGAGCAGAAAACCAGAAGGGTAAGGAAATAAATTCTACTACGGGGGATGGGGAGGGATTTATGGTGAAATCTGGTTTCCCAACGTGACAAAATGACTTATGTATGTTCCCAGACGGTTTCACCCGTAGGAAAATCAACACGTTACTGGACGCAGAAGTCTTGGATAACCATTTCCCATGGAACAGGGGGTAACTTATCAGGGTTTTTGGTCGCCAGGTCCAGAGAGGGACTCGTTGCCACCCATCCTTAAATAAGCCCAGTCACTGAAGGCACGAACAGGCACGATCCAGACCCTGCGTTGGGGCTGAAATCGTGGCCTTTCCCTGCCTGCTTCCCACTCGTGGGAAGTCCTTCCCAGCCTCCCTCCAAGGGGCACAGGGGGCGGCCGAGGGGCGCACGTGCAGGGTGGGCTGAGCACCCCAGAGCTTCCAAATGGAGCAAGGCCAGCACGCAGCAGGAAAATCCTCCCCGGACCTTTAAAGCTCCGTTTATTTCCTGGCAACCACACGAGGGGGGAAGGAGAAAGGGAGGGGAGCGTGAGGGGGAGAGACTTGGCTCCCAAACCAGATGTCTAGAAACTAAAATCCACCGGAATTCTCGCCGGGGCTGAGCGATCCCTGAAAAAAACCCACCTGAAAGTCACATCCTCACACAGCAAAAGGCATTACCCAACGTTTAGAGGAGGACGCGGGTCAGAAATCCCAGGCAAGGAGCCCAAAATTCCAGAGAGATTAATCCAAAGCTCGGCTCCAACACTGACCTCAGACTTCCAGGGCCGTGCCTCAGTTTCCCCGCGGGTTAAATGGGGTCGGAATGCTCTGAGACCTGGGAATGGAAGGCATTTGCCCAAGGAATAGGTTCAATTAAATAGGAGCACGTGGGTTAAAAAACTCCAGCACTGGACAGCAAGGAAAGCGAGGGGAGGCTTTACAGTCAGGATGGAGCAGGGCAGGGAAGAGGCAGCAAAAAAAAACCCTTGGAAAAATGAACACTTGGTTGTGAGATGATTTTTTTTTCTGTAGGTCAGGAGGTGAGGCTGAGAGAGGGGAATAAAATCCAGTCCTGCCCCTCCGTCACAGGGAGCTGGAGGAGGAGAGAGGAAGGAAATACAACTGATATTCCCTCCAGCAGCAGAGAGAGGGGATTTCCCAAAGGATCCCCGTGCCCTGTAAAACAACAGGCACCGCAGCACCGGCGACACATCCCGCACTTCAATGCACACCAAACCTCTGCCAGGGGTTTTCATGGATACCAGATGGATTTTTTTTAGCCCGGGGGATAAACACGAGCGGGCAGAGCGTGGATGTACCAAAAACTCCATTAATCCCCTCAGATGGGGCCGTGTGTGACTTGTAAGGAGAAATCCCAGAGGGGAGTGACTCAGCCTCAAGCCCCAGCAGAGCCACAAGCCTCGAGCTCCTTGGGGAAAAAAATCTGGATTTCAGTTTCCATGTTCCAGCATCTGTTTGGATCCCCTTCATTTGCTGCAGCTGCTGTAAACAGCATTTTTAACAGCACTGCTGGAAAAGGAAGCTGGGCCACTGCAATCCCCACCCCAAAAAACTTGGGATAAGGAGCAAGCAGGGCTGAAAACTCCCCGCTGGGTTCCCAAACAAGTCACTAAAGCTCTCCCAGCATCGTCCCCCATGTGCTTCAGCTCCCTTTGGAAATACTGTGCCCGTGTTTCTGGGGACCTTCTGAAGCATCCGGATGGTCCCGTGGCCACGGGAAGGGTGTTTGGGAAGGAAAAGGGTGGATAAGGAGGTGAGTGACCTCCCAGCCGGGTCCTGCTCTCCGGAGACAAGGTGGCATTAACACAATGCCTCAGGTTCCCCTCTGGGTTCCAGTCTCATTTCATGGAGGAGCCTCCAGGGAGCTCCACGTGATCCAAACCCAGAACATTTCGTGGGAGAAACGGATGGAAGAACCAGCTCAAAGCCAGCGGGTCCCACCCGCCCACCAAGGCAAAGAGTGCCCGGCCCAGGGGGTCCCTCCTGCTCAGAGCCCAAGGAACGGCTCCAGAGCCGTGGATTCCACTTTCCAGCCCTCCCCCTATTCCAAGCAAAGCTCCAGAGTCGTTTCACGCCAGAAGTCACGAGGATTTGGGGAAACCATTGAGGGAAGGGACGCTGAGCTCCCCGGAGTGTTCGTTCCCAGTGTGGACACAGCTCTGCCACGCGCCGGAGCCTTTCCAGAAGTCCCAGCCCTGGGAGACCTCGTGCTCCGGGAGCAGCTGGAAAAGTCCCAGCAGACTTCCAGGTCGTTTTAATTGAGCCCGAGATTAGTCAGGGAGACGTTAATTGAGATTATAGTGGTTATTGTAGGTGTAATTTTCGCTCTCTGCGGAGTCGGAGTCCCAAAGGAAACCGCGGGAGGGTTTGCTTTTGTTCCCCAAAATTTCCAGGAATCTCAGAATATCCCAAGCTGGAAGGGACCCACAGGGACCGTGGAGTTCAAGCCCTGCACAGGTGGGACTAAGAAAATCCACCATTCAGCACAGAACTGAGGAAAATGCCTCCTGGGAGGGAGGAGGAGGTTTCCTGCTCCGCAGAGGGAATTCTGACCAGCCAGCAGGAATTTCAACAGGCCTTGTATGAACGAGCACATTCCCAAAATTTCAGTAGGGAAAATGAGTGGGGACACAGAGCCAGAGCTCGGGTGGGCAGCAGGAGGGGCTCCCGAGGGGACAGCAGCTCCAAAGCCACTCACAAATCCCATTCCGCCTGCACCAGCACATCCTGGAGGAATCCTCCATGGGACCAGGAGAGCAGGAATGCTCCGGGAGGGGAGGCACCTCCCCCTCACACCCTCTAATAACCTCCGGGCTTCTTAATGACGTAATGTCGTATATTTTGGGCTCTCCATTCAAAAGAATCCAAGGGAGAACCAACTGAATGAAGTCAGCGGAGGAGCCAGGAAATACTCGGGGGCTCCTGGCTCTCCATCCTGTACTTCAGGCTAGAAGCTGATATTCCATCCCCACATGAACATGTCATTTAAGGCTGTGGGACACGTTCCCAAGAGCTGCTGACTCAGCCCTTCCCAGGACTCGGGTCCTGGAGGGAACAGCCAAGGAAACAACAGGTTCATTTCAACGCGGGACCATCGCAATCCCGGAATGGTTTGGGGTGGAAGGGACCATAAAGATCATCTCACTCAACCCACCCCCCACACCTCCCACCGGCCCAGGTGACTCCAACCTGGCCTTGGACACTTCCAGGGATGGGGCAGCCACAGCTTCGCTGGGAATTCCATCCCAGCCCCTCCTCACCCTCACAGGGAAGGATTCCTTCCCGATATCCCACCCAACCCTGCCCTGGGCAGTGGGAGCCCATTCCCCTTGTCCTGGCACTCTCTGCCCCCGTGAAGTCCCTCTCTCTCCTTTTTACAAGACCTCAAAAGCCCTTTGCCCTGGCATCCCTCCCTTTGCCCTGGCATCCCTCCCTTTGCCCTGGCATCCCTCTCTTTGCCCTGGCATCCCTCCCTTTGCCCTGGTATCCCTCCCTTGGCTATGGCATCCCTCCCTTTACCCTGGCATCCTTCTCTTTGCCCTGGCATCCCTCCCTCTGCTATGGCATCCCTCCCTTTGTCCTGGTATCCCTCCCTTTGCCCTGTTAATTAATGCACCCTAATCCCCCAGCTGGACAGACCGACTCCAGCCCAGCACGTTGTTATTCCTGCAGAACATCCCTTGGAATAACAAGCTTCCAGCGGCATCGCTGTGGGTCGGGAGTGGTACTTTTCCCTCCCCATCGTGTGTTTTTGTGGATGTTCTCAGCAAAAAAGGGCTCTGCAAACCTCCCTGAGCCGGGAAGTCATCCCAGAACAACCCAAATCATCCCAAAGCATCCCAGAGCATCCCAAATCATCCCAGAGCATCCCAGAGCATCCCAAAGCATCCCAGAGCATCCCAAATAATCCAAAAGCATCCCAAATCACCCCAACCCTTGCAACAGCAGCTCTGGTTTTACACCACACCAGGAGTTCTCAGGACCACAAAGAAGGAAAGGTTCAAGTGAATATAAAAGTAAGAAGAAAGGAAAAGCAGAAGAGAAGTTGGGCAATAAAATCAACGAGCTCGGGGGTCAAGCTCTTGGAAAAACCCTGAGCTCAGCACCAGGAAGGCTTTTCCAAGCTGCCGAAAAACTTCCTCCAAGTTTTTTTTTCCCACTGCCCCCAAAGTTCTCATCCCTGAGTGCCCACAAACCGCTGGGTTTGACTGGAGAGCAATTTCACCCCCTCATCGCTACCCGACTGAAGAATTAAACATCATATTGATTAATTCAGCCTCATTTTGGGGGCTGCTTTCCAACATCATCCCACCCTTTTCCCCCCTCCTGCTTCCCACCCCCAGAACAGGCAATGGCTCGGCTTTCATTTTACGCCTTTTTAAAGCCCCTTCACCTTCCAAGGGAGGAAATTCCACCCTTCCCCGCGGGTGGTTCGATCCAGGGGGAAAATCGGGGAGGGGGAACCTTAAAGCGATTTTTTTTTCCCCCCAGCCTGCGCTCGAAAGCCCTTCAAGGTCATCCCCGAGGGCTGGTTACAGAGGTGAGAGTTTTCCTGCCGCATTCCCAGATTGCGGGAGAGGGAGCTTTCCCTGCGGGGTCCCCAACTATCTTCATATACACATTTTATCGACACACAGAACGTCCGTTTGATTAAACCACCCAAAATCCGCCTTCAAAGAGTCATTTGGGAAGCAGCAGAGCCCAGCCGGGGCAGTTTTCCAGGCGGATCCCGCCGCGCATCCCGGAGTTATCCCGAGAACCAGCACGGGAGAGCGGCAGGAGCAAGCGGGTGGGGAGCCGCCCCCGGCAGGGCTGCGGAGCTTCCCCGGCGTTACGGACACTTTTCCCAAGGGGAAACATCGGTCCCGGAGGGGGTTTTTTCCCCTCGGAAAGAGCCGAGTTATTGAAAAAGGAGAGGATTCCAAGCGCCCCTCCGGCTCAGCCGGGTAACATTGACACAATGCCGATNCCCCGGAGGGGGTTTTTTGGGGTTTTTTCCCCTCGGAAAGAGCCGAGTTATTGAAAAAGGAGAGGATTCCAAGCGCCCCTCCGGCTCAGCCGGGTAACATTGACACAATGCCGATGGCATGTGCCGAACTTTTCCGCTCTAAATTCCGCGTATTTTGGGCAATTTCGCCGCGACGCGACTTTTTTTTGGGGGGTAGGGGGGGTTTTATGTTTCGGCTGAACGTGCAAAGAGGGGAGAAAAACCCCGCGGTCCTCCCAAAGCGACGCTGAATTGTGTGCCGAGGCCGGGGGTGGGATCAGAGGAGATTTCTCCTTCCCGGACTTTTATGGATAAACAAGACGGGAGAGAAAGAAAAGAAAAGAAGGGCGAGCGAACTTTTAAAGCCCGGAGCGAGAGAGTTCGAAACGTTGCACTGAATGAATGGAAGCGGCAATAGCAGCAAATGCCGGCTCGGGGGTGGATTTACCTGGCAATCAGCGGCGGGCTGCGCGCGGGGGATGCTCTGCCCCGGCCCGCTTCATGGAATTCCTCCTCCCGAGCCTCGCTGGTCCCTCCTGGGCACTGGAGAAAAGATTTCCCGGGAAATTTCCCCTGGAGCCGCCGGAGCAAAAAAACCCTTTCCCGAGAGCCGGGAAAAACGCAAAGCAAAGGAAGCGCTGCGAGGAGCGGCCGCTTCCCGGTCAATTTCAGCGGAGCCAGCGGAGCAAACCCCTCCCAAAAGCCGGCCCCTCCAGCGGTGAAATCACCGGCTCCTCCTGGAATTCCAGCGCCGGGAATGGGGGAGAAGGGAGGGAGAAGGGAGGGGAAAATCCAGGCGGAGCAGCGAGGGGGGAAAGGGTGTCCCCAGGGGTCAGGTATTGAGGATTATATGGAGGGTTTAGGAATGTCGGTGTTTCCCCGGGATGCTCCTAAAGAATAAATATCGGGATTATATGGAGGATTAGGAATATTAATGTTTTCCAGGATGTTCCCAGAGAGCAGGTATTGATAATTATATCAAGGATTGGGAATGTTAAAAGTTTTCCCCAGGCTGTTCCTAGAGAATAGGCATTGAGGATTATATGGAGGGTTAGGAATATTAATGTTTTCCCAAGATATTCCTAAAGAACAAGTGTTGAGAATTATACCAACACCACGGATAAAACCCACGGGGTTTAAGTCTCTGTCACAGAACACTTGAAATTTTGTCTTCTGAGCCAACTTTGCATGGCCTGAAATACCTGCATTTCCCAAATCCTCTCCCCAGCCTTGGCCTCGGCTCTTTAAATCCACATTCAGTGGGTTTTATCAAACAATTCAGCGGGAAGTTGGTGGGCACGGAAAACAGTGCTCCCAAAAGGGAACTTCTGGAGGAATATTCCCATTTATTCCAGCGTATTCCTATTTTTAAAGGATTTTCTAGCAAGCCCTTCCCTCGCACAGGCCACAGATGCCCTTCTGGGTTAGTCCTGCACACCAAATCCACCTTAATTCCCTTAATTAGGTTCCGAAGTTCCAGGGATGCCTCTGGATACATTTCCAGTGATGCAACACCAAGCCCTGCCAGGCTTCTCCCAGGTTTTCCATCACTTCCAGACAGGATTTATCCACACCAGGGAATTCCTGCTTCCTGCTCAGAGCCCTGAATCCATCTTCCCAACCCCAGGAAAAGCAGAGGTTGCTCTGAGTTCCAGCTGCTCTGGCCCTGATGTGCAGCAATTCCTCAACCCTCTGATGCCAGCTTTTATTGGGAAGGGACGTGGCATCGGACTGGGCACCAGAATGAAGGGAAACAGATTGGATATATGGAAGGAATTCTTCCCGGTGAGGGTGGGGAGGGGCTGGGATGGAATTCCCAGGCAAGTTGAGGCTGGGAGCGTTGGAGCAACCTGGGATAGTGGAAGGTGTCCCTGCACGTGGTGGGGTGGGACTGGATGGGCTTTAAGGTCCCTTCCAGTACCAGGAATGCTTGGGAAAGAGGAGAAACATGGAAATTCGAGATCAGAAGCAGCACAGTGACCTCCAGTCAGGCTGGACTCACCCGGCTCAGGGGGCAAAAGGTGGCCCAGCAGAAGCTCTTCCAGAGCTCTTCCAGACTGGCAGGAAGCTCCAGGGAGCTTGGCCAGGGGATGGAATGTGTGAGTGTCTGCTGTACAGGGCACGGAGCAACAGGGAGCCCAGCCTGGGAATGTTGGGCCCGGGTCAGGTGAGGATACGGATGCCATGGAGGCTTCCAGGGGATGGAAGAGCTCTCTGCTCGCACAAAACGAACCATCCCGCGGGAATTCTGCCAAGCTCTTGCCGGCGAAGGGCTGGATTCAGGGAATCTGCTGCCCCCTTCGTACTGTGGCCGGTTAAGACCGAAGGGAAAAGGAAAAAATATCTGAAAAAGCCTCAGAATTTCTCTCCCCAAAATTGGGCACGGTTGGAGCCCCCCAAAACTGGGCATGGTCGGTGGCCCCTGAAATTGGGCACAGCTGGCACTCCCTGAAATAGGGCACAGTCCCAAAATTGGGCTCAGTCAGCACTCCCCAAAATTGGGCATCGTCAGTGCCCCCAAAATTGGGCACAGTCAGAGCTCTCTAAAATTGGGCACAGTCGGCGCTCCCCGAAATAACTGGGCACGGTCAGCGCTCCCCCAAAATTGGGCACAGTCCCGAAATTGAGCACAGTCCTGAAATTGGGCACAGTCCCGAAATTGGGCATGGTCCCAAAACTGGGCACAGTCGATGCCCCGCGAAATTGGGCACAGTCCTGAAATAGGGCACAGTTGGTGCCCCCCGAAATCGGGCATGGTCCCGAAATTGGGCATGGTCCCAAAACTGGGCACGGTCCCGAAACTGGGCACGGTCCCGAAATTTGGCACGGTCCCGAAACTGGGCACAGTCGATGCCCCCCGAAATTGGGCACAGTCCTGAAATAGGGCACAGTTGGTGCCCCCCGAAATCGGGCATGGTCCCGAAATTGGGCATGGTCCCAAAACTGGGCACGGTCCCGAA
Source organism: Grallaria varia (assembly GCA_013396735.1). Lineage (NCBI taxonomy): Eukaryota > Metazoa > Chordata > Aves > Passeriformes > Formicariidae > Grallaria > Grallaria varia. The sequence goes on from VWZG01001502.1 coordinate 52,983, forward strand.
ACTGGGCACGGTCCCGAAATTTGGCACGGTCCCGAAACTGGGCACAGTCGATGCCCCCCGAAATTGGGCACAGTCCTGAAATAGGGCACAGTTGGTGCCCCCCGAAATCGGGCATGGTCCCGAAATTGGGCATGGTCCCAAAACTGGGCACGGTCCCGAAACTGGGCACGGTCCCGAAATTTGGCACGGTCCCGANTGGGCACAGTCGGTGCCCCCCGAAATCGGGCATGGTCCCGAAATTGGGCACAGTCCCAAAACTGGGCAAAGTGCTGAAATTGGGCACAGTCGGTGCCCCCCGAAATCGGGCATGGTCCCGAAATTGGGCACAGTCCCAAAACTGGGCAAAGTGCTGAAATTGGGCACAGTCGGTGCCCCCCGAAATCGGGCATGGTCCCGAAATTGGGCACAGTCCCAAAACTGGGCAAAGTGCTGAAATTGGGCACAGTCGGTGCCCCCCGAAATCGGGCATGGTCCCGAAATTGGGCACAGTCCCAAAACTGGGCAAAGTGCTGAAATTGGGCACAGTCGGTGCCCCCCGAAATCGGGCATGGTCCCGAAATTGGGCACAGTCCCAAAACTGGGCAAAGTGCTGAAATTGGGCACAGTCGGTGCCCCCCGAAATCGGGCATGGTCCCGAAATTGGGCATGGTCCCAAAACTGGGCACAGTCGATGCCCCGCGAAATTGGGCACAGTCCTGAAATAGGGCACAGTTGGTGCCCCCCGAAATCGGGCATGGTCCCGAAATTGGGCATGGTCCCAAAACTGGGCACGGTCCCGAAACTGGGCACGGTCCCGAAATTTGGCACGGTCCCGAAACTGGGCACAGTCGATGCCCCCCGAAATTGGGCACAGTCCTGAAATAGGGCACAGTTGGTGCCCCCCGAAATCGGGCATGGTCCCGAAATTGGGCATGGTCCCAAAACTGGGCACGGTCCCGAAACTGGGCACGGTCCCGAAATTTGGCACGGTCCCGAAACTGGGCACAGTCGATGCCCCCCGAAATTGGGCACAGTCCTGAAATAGGGCACAGTTGGTGCCCCCCGAAATCGGGCATGGTCCCGAAATTGGGCATGGTCCNTGGCGCTCCGGTTGGCAGCGCTCTCAGCCCCAGGGAAGGCTCATTGACTGCCCGGCCGTCGCCTTCGCGCCCCGGAGACTCTCTGGAGCCGCCGGATTGACTCTGACCTTTCGGGTTCCCCGGAGCGGATCCACCAAGATCTGAAGGGAGTCATTCCCGGCGACACCTGAGGAGCCAAAGGATCCCGGGGCTCTCTGAAGGTGTTGAGTTTTCACGCCCGTTTCCACTGGAAAGTTCCTGCGTTGTGTAATCCAAGAGCCAGGTCCCAGATGGTGAAGAAGTCCCAGGAATTCTGGAGGAGTTGGTGCAATTTAGAGACCGGTTTACCCACGTTTAATTCCTATGGGATTTGGAATCCTGGGATGGTTTGGGTGGGAATGGCTCTTAAAGCCCCTCCAGTGCCACCCCCTGCCATGGGCAGGGACAACTTCCAACCCACCAGGTTGCTCCAACCCGGCCATGGGCACTTCCAGGGATGGGAATCACGTTTCCAAGGATGAGGATCACGTTTCCAGGACTGGGGATCATGTTTCCAGGGATGGAGAATCATTTCCAGGGACCGGGAATCATATTTCCAAGGATGAGGAATGACATTTCCAGGGATGGGGAATCATTTCCAGGGATGGAGAATCATTTCCAGGGATGGAGAATCATTTCCAGGGATGGGGCTTCTCTGGGAACCCCCCCGTTAATCCCACCTATTGAGAGGCTCATCACCAAGGTGCGTGAAATCCCAAATCCCAAAGAAACCCTTCCAGCAGATGCATTTCCATGGCAGGCACAGGAATTCAGGGATGGGAACCCTTTCCTACAGCAGCTTCTCAGTCCCAGCCAGCCTGACTGGAGCAGCACATTCCCAGAGAAACCACTAAATTTTCCATGTATTTCCCTCCTTAATCCTTCAGGAAAGGGGTATTGGGGGGGGCCAGTTAGCACTGGAATCTCCCAGCTGGAACTGGTTTTCCAGGAACAAGGGCAAACCCAGCACGAGGCACTTCACAAGCACTTCCCATTCCCTGCCTGGGATTCCTCGGGGATCCTGCCTGCCTTTGGGCACTGCCTGAAGGAATTGGGGGTGGAAAGGCAAATTCCCACCAGGAAAAGTCCTGGTGTCTCCTGGAATCCAGCAAATATCCTTCCCCACATGTGCAGATTCCTGCCAGATTCCCCCTGGAGAACAGAGAGGTGGAAACAAAGTTCTGCTCCTTAAAAAATATGGAAAAGAGTGGGATTTCTAGGAAGGGAATGAGGGAGAAACCCAGCTAAAGGCCGTGACAACACTGGGAGGGAGCAGGCACTAAAAAATCTGGGAAATATTTGGATTTTGCCTTATCCTAAGGGACAACAGAGGTCCCATCCCCTCCCACTAGATGGCAAGAGTGGCCCTTCCAAAGCCGAGCTTTGTCAGGGATGGAGAGCCAGGGATGGAGACCCAGGGATCCAGGACCAGGGATCCAGGACCAGGGATCCAGAGCCCCCTCCAATCCATTGGGATTGATTTTGGGAAAGCTGCATCCAGGGAAAAAGGGAAGAAGAGAGGAGGAACCAAACCTGACTCCTGCCCAAAAGGCGGCCGGAATTCCTCAGTAAATCCAGGCGGGGAATGAAAAGCTCTTGTGAAGAGCAGCTTGGCTGGGTCTGAACTTGTCCTGGGCTCACATTCCAGCCGGGACACGAGGCTGTGGAAGGGGGAGGATGCTCCAGGACACGACCTTCGCTCCCAGGCAGACACCAAATCCCTCCTCAGCCTTAGGAGGTTTTTTTTTTGGAAGAGCTGGGGAAAAGGATGTGTCCTGACAGGGACAGACACTGCCCCTCGATCCATGCTGGGGCAGGAACTTCCAAAATTAGGTGAAGGACGGAGGCAAATCCAGATGCTGGATGGGCAGAGGACTCACTGCAAGGCTGGGGTGTAGGATCTCTGGGATGTGGGGCTTCCGTGGGTCAAGGAGCTACAGGAGAGGGGTCCAGTGGGGGCCACAAGGATGGTTTGGGGTCTGGAGCATCTCCCTTGAGAGGGGACTGCAGGAAACTGGTCTGGAGAGGAGAAGGGAGGAAGAGGATCGTGTCAATCCATAGGAATATCTCAAATATCCATAGAAATATCTGATCTGAGAGGGGATCCCATCAATCCATACAAATATCCCAAATACCCATACAAATACCCCATCTGAGAACAGAACCCATCAATCCATAGGAAGGATCACTCTGCATTTAGGAAGGACCACCGATTACTTAGGAAGGATGTCCCAGCATTTAGGAAGGATGCCCCAGTATTTAGGAAGGATCACCCAACATTTAGGAAGGCTCCCTCAGTATTTAGGAAGACACCACTAACACAGCCCCCCCAAAATTTCCCAGCTCCACTCGCTGCCAACCCAAAGCCCTCCAAGCCCAGGCAGGTGGGAAAGTCCTTAAGCAGAGGGCGGGTGACCTGGGAAGCCCTGCCAGGAGCAGGGACAGGCAGGGACAGGGACACAGCAGGTCCTCCCCAGGCTCCTTCCAGCCCTCAATGATCTTCATGCGTTATTTGGTAGCAACAATGGCCCAAACAATGGGCTCAGGACGAGGTGCCCCTGCCCAAACCACCACCAAGTCACTGCACCCCTCCCCAGTGCCCACAGCCCTCCTCCACCCTTCCACCGTGCCCCAGCACCTTCAGCCTTCCCCCAGCACCCACAGCCCCCCACCAGCACCCACAGCCCTGCCCCAGCACCCCCACCCTCCCCAGGTCCCTGAGACCCCCTCCCTCCCCATCCCCAAAAGGTTCACCCCCACCCTGATTCCCACACTAATTCAGAAGCAGGAGAGCAAATCCCTAGTTCTGGGCTCCTTTGGGCCCATTTATTTCATTTTTTTTCCATCCAGCAGCATTCCTACCCCCAGGAATCATTTTGAGGGGGCCACAATGCTCCATTCTCCCACCAGACCCCCCTTCTCTCCTCCAAACCCCTCATTTCTCTCCAGGCTTGGCCTCTGGGGGCTGATTTTCCCCATTTTGAGGGGTTTGGTCACATTCCCAGGAGGGACTAACCTTCCCCCCCTGCTCCTTGGAATACTCAACCCTCCTCTTCCTCCTCCACAGCACCTTTTTCACCCCAGTTTCACCCCTAATCAGGCTGCCTGCACTGCATCACCTCCCCCAGGCACAGAATCCATTGGCAAATCCAAATCCAAAACTCTTTTCCACCAAACACTCATTTCCCACCCTCTTTAGCAACTCCTTTGGGTGTTGACACTCCAGGGTGACCCCAGGGGTCCCCCCTGCTCCTGCTCCCAGTGAAGCTCCCACAGCCCAAACTGGGGGGTTATTCCCTTGCTTGGGTGCTGTTGGAGCCGGGATGGGATCCAGGAGCCCAAGCACCACCCCCAGCACCATCTGGGGAGGGTAAGGACCCAGTGGGACCCTGTGTTCGGGATGGACAGATGGACTATCCCAGTGCCAGGCTGTGCGATTCATGGAATCACCCCCATCCCGCTGCCTTTTCCTCCTTCACTCCCAGAGATTTCCACCTGGAGCAGGTGAATCCCGGCTCTGTGGTGACCTCTCCTGGCCCTTCCCAAGCTCCCACACCAAGGGGGACACCAGCACGTCCCCCTCCAAGGGCTGATCCGCCAGCAGAATTCCCTCTGCAGCATCCTGCTCTGTGTCAGATCAGTCGGGAATCTCCATCCAGCTCGACCCCAGGGTCGCAGATGCTGGTGAAGTGGATCTGGGAAGGGGAGGAGGAGGGAGGGGAGGAAGGGTGAAGGCCGTGGTTCAAATAGGCCTGCAGGGATCTCAGAAGCTGCCTCGGCTTCTTTTTGGTGGATAATTCCAGCTCTGGAAGAGTCCGAGAGGGAAAAGGTTGAGGGGAGTGAGGTCTGGATGGTGTCACGGGCCTAATAGATCCAGTGTCCCCATGTTTTTCCCTTGGGAAAGGGCATAATCACATTTTCCTTGGAATAAGGGAGCATGGGAAGCTCCTCTTCAATCCCAGCTCGGCGCTAGTCCGCCCCCCCACCCCGAGACAGGAATCCAGGGAAGATGGGGCAAAGCTGGAGCTTGGCAGTGCCAGCTGGATCCCAGTTTCCTGGGCATCCATTGGCTCTGCTGACACTGCTCCCCTCTGGAAAAAGCAACTCATGGACTGGGGTTAAGCCACATCTCCGTATGAGCCTGGGGAGCAGGCAATGTCCCCACGTGTCACCCACCCCAGCACAACATCCCTCTGGGCTGGAAAACGGAAGGGGAAAAACCCTTGGAGCACTGGGATAGGGAAAACCAGTGGAAATCCTCAGTGTGAGGATTAAACGGGGAACATTTGGGCTTCTTGGGCGTTACAGCCCTTGGAATTGGGCTCAGGTGTGCTGAGAACACTTAAGCAGGGGGTGTCTTCAGGTTGCCCTGGGGTTGTTTTCCCAGGAAAAAGAAAGGGAAGGGAAAGCCAGGATGACAAACCCTTGAGGAAGGACCCTGCATCGGCGACAGTCCCACGCCGCCGCTTCCAGAGGCGGAAGAGCCGCAGGAAGGCAGCGGCGTACAGGTCATTCAGCACCCCGATGACCTGCTGCCGGCGGTTGCATTCCCTGGGAAACAGGGGAAAAACAGGGGAAAAACAGGGAAAACAGGCTCGGCTGCATCCCGGGAAGGACCCTGGATGTGGTTTGAGAGCCCAAACCCAGCCCAGCCCTCACCGTGAGAGCCGCCCCTCCCGCAGCGCCTGGATGACGATCCGGGTGATGTTCACGGACATGACACAGAAGGGAAAGTTCTGGAAGAGAAGCAGAATTCCGGCAGCTCGGATGAAAAGCCCTCCTCCCCTCCAGCACCTCCAACCCTGTGGCACCACATCCACGTGGCTCCAAGGCCATGGGATGGGTGACAGATCCATAGACTGGGATAATACCCCTATGGATCCAGGTTTGGGTGGACATTTGGCTGGGCCGAGCTTGTATCCAGGCTTAAACATGGACTAAAACATGGAATTTAAGGACACAGGCTCCACTCACTTCCATTTTCCTGCTTCTCAACCCTCTCAAGTCCTTTTATCCCACTCTAAGGCAGGATCACACCTCGAAAATCCCATTCCCAGCACAAATCCAGCATCTGGAGTTCAGCTCCAGCCTGGATCAAGGCTCCTTGGGCACCACCTTCCCCCCTCACCCGCACGAGGGGGCTCAGCACCCCAAAGAAACCCCTGAAGAGGTGGAATTCCAAGGGAGACCCCCTAGCGGGGAGGAGGGGGAAGGCCATGCCTGGGTTTCATGCTGTGAGAGCTGGAAAATCTCCCGTGCCAACGGCAGCGTCCGGGAGTCCAGGACAAAGAAGAGGATCTGCATCAGCCCCAGCATTCCCGTCCCACGGAGGTCGGTCCCGGGATCCACACCTGGGCGAGCAAGGGACAGGATGGAGTCACTCCCTGTCACCTTCCCGCTTCCATGGGCTGTTTATTCCCTGCCACTGCACTTCCAGAGTGCAAGAATCCTGGGGATTTCCTTCCTCAAGGGAAAACTTCTAGGGAATTTCCCTAAAGGGGCCAGCACTTCAATCACCTGAGTATTAACCAGCCCCTGCTCCTCCCCACACCCCTACACTCCCATTCCCACACTTTTCCAGGAATTATCAGCATTTTTTAGGCACACGGCACTGGGATAACCTGGCCAACCAGTCCAGATCTTGTACTGGGGGCAGTTTGGTTTAATATCTTTATGGAAAACGGGATTGAAAGTGTCCTTGGGAATTTTGAAGGAATATGAAAAGGAGTGGGAGGACCATGGAATCAATTTTGGAGTCCAAGAAGGACACTGAGGTGATGGAGCATATCCAGGGAAGGGCAGTGGAGCTGGGGATGGAGCACAGGGAATGGCTGAGGGAGCTGGGAGAGGACAGAGTTGCTCCAGAGAAGGTTTAGTTGGACTTTGGAAAAGGGCTGCCCCAAAGCTTGCTCCGTGTCCTACCCTGGAAGCCCAGCTCCTCCCAGGGTGTGTTCCATGGTTCCCTGTCCTACCCTGGAAGCCCAGCTCCTCTCAGTGTGTGTTCCATGGTTCCCTGTCCTACCCTGGAAGCCCAGCTCCTCCCAGTGTGTTCCATAGCGGGGACAGCCCAGCCGGGATCGTGTCAGCTGCTGGTAGATGGTCTGGAGGATCCGCACGTGCACCCACTCCGAGTCATCGAGGGCGCCTGGCAGGAGGCAGGGAGGGAACACCCCGGGGGGAGGGAACACCCCAGGTGGCTAAAAACACCCCCAGGATCTAAAAAACAGCCCCCCCGACACCCAAAACCAGCCCTCAGTGCCCCAAAAACACCCTGTGGTGCCGCCAAAATGCTCCTCAGCACGTTCACCATCAACATCCTCTACAAAGTCACGCTGGCACCCAAAAACACCCCATGGCACCATAAAAATTCCCCTCCACTCTTCAAAAGATGCCCCTAGACTCCCAAGAAACTCCTCCCAGCTACCTAAAAACCAGCCCTTGGTACCCAATAGATGCATCTTGGCACCCAAAAGATGCCCTGCAGCACCTAGAAACATCCCACAGTGCCCAAAAAATACCCCTTGACATCATAAGAAATCCCACAGTGCCCAAATCCCAACCCACAGCCCACCAAAAATGCCCCTCCAGCACCTAAAAAACACCACTTGGCACCTTAAAAACCCCTTCGGTGCCTTAAAAAGGCCCCTCAGCCTTCAAACCCACAGACCTGGGGCTTCCCTGGGTGTTACCCACCCTGGGACAGCCAGACATGACCCCTTCCCATGCCAAGGGACTGGGGAATTCCCACCCCATCCAGTTCAGACAGAGGGGCAGGAAGGGCTGTGGATCTGGGGGGCTCCTGCCCAGAGCCATGTCCACGGAGGGCAGGAAGGGGGACGAGATCCAGCGATCCCAGCAGGGAGCAGAGGGCACCCCGGGGCCACTCACACTGTGCCATGGCCAGCGCCAGCTCCCGCTCCCCCCGGAGCTGCGGCCGGAGCTGGGGGGGCCCCCCGAGGCAGCAGAGCAGGATGGCCAGGCCCCCCCGGCGCCCCGGCCCCCGGACCTTCCTCTGCGGGAGAAACCCCCAGACCCGTCAGGGCTGAGCCCTGGGGGGACCCAGCCCAAGGCAGGGG
>VWZG01001502.1:69969-91482 GCA_013396735.1 Grallaria varia
CCCTGTCCCTGACACCCCCCTGTCACCCCCGTGTCCCTGTCACCCCCTGTCCCCAACCCCGCCGTGTGCCCGCAGTGTTCTCCCCGGAGAAGGTGCCCGCGCAGCTCGATGCCATCGTGGTGGGCAGCGGCATCGGGGGGCTGGCGGCGGCGGCGCTCCTGGCCAAGGCGGGCCGGCGGGTGCTGGGGCTGGAGCAGCACGGCAAGCTGGGCGGCTGCTGCCACACCTTCAGCGAGAAGGGCTTCGAGTTCGACACCGGTACGCTCTGGGGGTCCCCAAATTGCCCCTCGGATCCCGAGGAAGGGGCTGGGGTACGCTCGGGGCGGGCAAACCGTGGGGTGCTCGGCGCCCGCCCTGGGTTGGACGAGCCAATTCTTGCTCTTCGCCCCCAAATTCTCCGGCTTAAGGACACCAATCCCCCCCCAAATTCCCCATATCCAACCCCTGCGGGACTCCCAGTGCCTCAGGATGAACTTGGCACACCTTTGGAAAACTTGCAGCGAGATGGAGTCTGGCTCTCCATGTCCCCCCGGAGCTCCAGGATTAATTATTTACATCAGGAATTCAAATTATCAAAAGCGTAAAAAAACCTCCCGATTAAAAACGCTGCAGTGAATGCCACTCACCCCAAGGAGGAGGCAAGTGTGTCCCGGATTTTCCTTTTCCCTTCCGTATGGAACCACTGAGGTGGGGATGGAAAAATAAGAGGAAGGAAGGTCCTGTACATCCTGGGGTAGAAAAACTCAAGAAAAATACCAAAATATAAAGAAATTCCCCAAATTCCCAATTCAAAAGGGGACAGTGAGCGCTGCCCACCCCAAGTGGGAGCTGTGCGTGTATCCCGGATTTTCCCTTTCTCTTCCACGTGGAGCTGATGGGGAGGGGATGGAAAAATAAGAGACACATTCATCGCATCCCGGGGTGGGAAAATAAGGGGGAAATAAAGGGAAAAAGGGGACAAAAATGGAAAAAATATCTGTTTTAGGGATCCACTACGTGGGGGACATGCAGGAGAGCTCCCTGATGCGGTTCCTGGTGGACCAGCTGACGGATGGGCAGCTGGAATGGGCCCGGCTCCCGACCGTCTTCGATGCCGTGGTTTTGGGGGACCCCCGGGAAGGCAAGACCTACCCCATCCATTCTGGGAAGCAGGAGTATTTCCAGAGGCTGAAGGAGCAGTTCCCCGGGGAAGCCGCGGCCATCGATGAGTTCCAGCGGTTGGTGAAGGTAGAGGAGGATCCGGGTGGGATGAAACGAGGGGCTTTGGATCTGGGGGATCACAAAAAGAGGGGAAACCCCCCGGATGTTGGGCATCCCTAGGGAATAACGGCCTCGCCCCAAAAGCGTCAGGAAGCGCAGCCAAAATCGCCCTTTCCTGCCTCAAAAACCCGGCATCACAGGCCTTTTGGGGGAGGATTTTTTGAGGGACATTTTTTATGGAGCTTTTCAGAGGAGTTTTTTGGGAGGACCTTTCTGGAGGAGCTTTTTGGGAGGACCTTTTTGGAGGAGTTTTGTTGGGGGGAGCTTTTGAGCAGAGTTTTTCTGCAGTGGGTGGTGGGGGAGCTTTTTTTTGGGGGGGAGATTTTATGGGCAGCTTTTTTTTGGGAGGGGAGCTTTTCTCAAGGGAGGTTCTTGGGGGAAGCTTCTTGGAGGAGCCCACAGCTCCCCAGGACGCCCAGCTGGGAATTTAAGGCGCTTCGGTGCATTTTTGGGGCACTTTTGGGGCACGCCTGAGCCCTCCTGGGGTCGCCACGCAGAGCACCAGCCGCGGGGTCATAGTGATGGGTCTCCTGAAGATGCTCCCGAGGTTCCTGGCCGGGCTCCTGTGCCGCTCCGGGCTGCTGCCGCTCTTCTGCTCCTTCTCCCGCATGGGCTCGCGCAGCCTCAAGGAGGTTGTGGACGGTCTCACGGCCAACCCCGAGCTCCGGGCTGTCCTCAGCTACATCTTCCCCACCTATGGTAGGTGACCAGGAGGCTCCGGGGCGACCTCAGACCCCTTTAGGAACCAAAACACAGGGGGACAGGTGTTGCATCCTCATCCCCATGTTGCCGGTGGGTTGTCCGCATGTCCCCATTGGTCATCTCCATCTCTTTCCCTCCGTGCCCTTCACCTTCTCAATGGGGCAGCATCAGTCCTATAGAAGGGAATGTCCCCCCCTTGAACCCCCTGAGCCTCCCCCAGGGCTTTGCTTGGGGCCCCCCATGGCTTGGTTGGGATGGTGACCATGAGCTTTGCCATGGGGACACCCATGGGTTGGCCGGTTGGGGACACCCATGGCTTGGTTGGGTTGGTGACCACAGACTTTGCCATGGGGACACCCATGACCAATGTCCTCCCTGCTCCTCCAAGTTCCTCACCCGCACCCCTCCTTCCTCCTGGTGTCATGTCCAGGGTGTTCCTCATCCCAAAACCTTTAGGATATGCTGCAATCCCATGATTTGCCCCAAACCTTGGCTTGCCCCTTTCCCCAGGTGTGATCCCCTCCAAGGCCAGCTTCTCCATGCACAGCATCCTGGTGAACCACTTCCTCCGCGGCGCGTGGTACCCCAAAGGCGGCTCCGGGGAAATCGTCTTCCACACCATTTCCGTGATCCGGAAAGCCGGAGGCAACGTGTTTGGGAAGGCTCCGGTGCAGAGGATCCTGCTGGACTCCCAGGGCAGAGCCCGCGGTGAGCGCCAGCGCGGGATGGGGCGCGGGGCCGCTCCCCAAATCAGAGGTCCCTTCACCGGCACCATTCCTCCCACTCCGGATTTTCCCTCCCAGGTGTGAGCGTCAAAAAAGGCCAGGATCTGGTGGACATCTTCGCTCCCATAATCATTTCGGACGCCGGGATCTTCAACACCTACGAGAAGCTGCTGCCGCCGGAGGCGCGGGCTCTGCCGGGTGCGGTGTCGGCGCCGGGCTCCGATGGCATTAATCCCATCCTAAGACTCGTCCCAGGGCAGATTTGTCAATTAACGTTGGCAAACCCCCTGTCGCTCCCGTGCTGTGGCCTTGGAACCCGGCCCTGGCCACTCGTTTCTTCACAGGAGTTTAAATTAAGCCTCAATTTAATTGGCCCAAATTGGCCATAGTTAGCAAAGACCTGGTTTGGCGCAAGGATTCCCTAAAAACCGCAGCGTGGGGCCCCGAAATTTTGGGGACCTGGTGGGATGTCCACCTGAAGTTGGGTTTAGAGCTGCCAAAAAGTCTGCTGGGAGGCGCGTGGATAGCAGGGAGCTGGGATGGTTGGGTGGGAAGGGGATGGGGTGCATGGGAAGGGGGATGGTTGGATGGGAAGGGGATGGGTCCGGTGGGAAGGGGCCACAACTGGATGGGAATGGGGATGGTTGTGGGTGGGAAGGGGCAGGGTTTGGTGGAGAGGGGTCAGGATTGGAGAAACCACTTCTTCATAGCAGAGGATCCCAGAGAAGCCCAGCTTTCCCTGGAAAAGATGAATTCCTCTTCCTGTCTCCCAACTGCAGAGATCCAGTCCCAGCTCCAGCTGGTGACCCACGGCGAGGGCTGTCTCACCGTCTTTGTCGGCCTCAACGGCTCCAGGGAAGAGCTGGGCCTGGAGCCCACCAACTACTTCATCTACCCGGGCAGCGACCTGGATGGAATGTAGGTTTGGCTTCACCTTGGCCGTGCTCCCTTGAGCGTGAGGAGATGAATTCCTGGGCGGTGACTCAGGAAATGGGGATTCAGCCATGAGGAGGATTCGGGCAGGGGCTGACCCCCACCTCAACCCTTCCATCCCCCTGCAGCATGAGGTGCTACCTGGATTCATCCAGAGAGGAAGCTCCCAAGAACATGCCCCTCCTCTTCGTCACCTGCCCGTCGTCCAAGGACCCCACGTGGGAAATGAGGCACCCGGGTAAGGCTGGAGCCCAACCACAAGTGCTCAGGAGGGGCTTCAAAACTCTTCGTCGGGGTTTGGTGACCCTCCAGCAAGGGGGTTTCTGCTCAACTGCCCGTGGTTGAAGCTGCCGAGCAGGTGGCTCGTGGAATGCAGTCTTGGAGATAGCTGGGTGAAGGATGTGGAACCCCAAAGACCTGGGGACACCCCCTGGGTTTGGGTGGGGAGAGTTTGGGACAGCAGGATGAGGGTGGGCAGAGGGACAAGCGCCCCATCTCCTTGTCCTCCTACAGGTAAATCCACACTGGCCATCGTCTCCTTCGCCAGGTATGAGTGGTTCGAGGAGTGGAAGGACAAGCAGGTCCACAAGCGGGGGGATGACTACGAGGACCTGAAGAAGACCTTTGTGGACGCCATCATGCAGACTGTGTTCAGGCTCTACCCCCGCATCGAGGGCAGGGTGAGGAAACTCGGGGTCTGGGGGTCCTGAACGTGGGTTTCAGGGGTCGTCCAGTTCCTCTCTGGGTCCCCTCTGCCCACCCAACACCAGCTGGGGTTGGGGCCTGCTGGACATGAGCTCCAGCATCACCGGAACCTGTCATTGCTGCCTCATCGTGGTGTGAGGGATCAGTGAATCCTGGATCAGGGGATCATGGGATCATCGAGTGCTTTGGGTGGGAAGGGACCTTGAAGCTCCTCCAGGCCCACCCCCCACCACGGCCAGGGACACCTCCCACTAGAGCTGCTTGTTCCAAGCCCCGTCCAACCTGGGCAGACCTTGACCATCCCAGGATGATCCTGTCACCAAGGCTGGCCAGAACCACCCGACACATCCCTGCCAAAACCAGCTTTGTGGAGCACAACCCCCCCACTCCCCACCATCCTGGCACCCCCTGCCCACCCCGCGCCGTGCCCTGTCCCCACAGATCGAGTACCTCTCCGGCGGGACCCCCCTCACCAACCAGCACTACATCGGCAGCCCCCGCGGGGAGCTCTACGGCGCCGACCACGGCATCCCCCGCCTGCAGGACGAGGTCCTGGCAGCCCTGCGGGCCGAGACGGCTGTCCCCAACCTCTACCTGACAGGTGACAGCGCCAGCAGCGTTCCCAGACGGGGACAGCTCTGGGGGAAATGGGAGGGCGAGGGGAGAAAAACCTCCAATCCCAAAATGGGCTAAAGGGAAGAGCCACTGCGGGGCTGTGGAGGCAACGGAAGAGCTGTGGGAAAGGAGGAACAGGCTGTGCTCCTCCAGCTCAGGGAGGCTGTCTCCTTGCCCAATGTGGGATGTGGTGGGAAAAGTCCCTTTCCCTGCTGGGGAGAAGGAAAGGGTCAAGCAGGGAGGGGTTTGTGGGTTCGGACCCCGAGGGTGGGGTGGGGGCACCTGGAAGGTGGGCAAGGTGGTGCCCAAACCAGCGTTGGTGGGTGGATGGGTTGAAATGGGGATTGAGGGGCCCATGGCACCTTCTCCCTCCTTCCAGGGCAGGACCTGTGCGTGGGTGGCTTCATGGGAGCCCTGCAGGGTGCCATCATCTGCGCCAGCCACATCCTCGGGCGCAACCTCTACGTCGACGTGGCGAGGCTGAAGATGCGCCTGGAGAGCACCAAGGGCAAGAAGGGAATGTAGCGCCCACTGTGCCACCCTCGGGGACCCCCTGCTGCCCCCCAGGTCCCCACTGGCCCCATGTTCCCCGCTGGATGACACCCTGTAGCAGATCCACCTCCGTGGGAAACCAGAGGGTTTCAAGTCAGGAGGACGCAGTTCCTGTTCCCAGCCAGGTCATCTCTCGCACCTCACCCACCCAAAACGCACCCCCTTCCACCGCCACACCCAGTCCCTGTCCCTGGCCACCAGGAGGGTCCCCAGAGATGCCCCCTGGAGTCGTGCCCTGGAGAGGAATCACCCAAAATGGGTGGCACCGGCAGGGAACAGCATCAACCAACAGCACCCCCAGAACCAGCAAAACCCTCAGAACCAGCAACACCCCCAGAACCAGCAACACCCCCAGACCCAGCAGCACCCCAGAACCAGCACCCACAGAACCAACAGCACCCCCAGAACCAGCAACACCCCAGAACCAGCACCCACAGAACCAACAGCACCCCATAACCAGCACCCACAGAACCAGCAGCACCTGCAGCTGCTGGATCCCACCAGTGGAGCACTGGAAGATCATCACGCTCCACCTGCATGCCCCAGCAAACACCCACCCTCACCCGCAGCCCCCCAAGCTACTTGAGAGCCATGGCACGTGCCGGTTCTCCGGGACTCCCAGGATCACTGCTGGGAGCAGCAGGACCCCGACACCCCGACATTCCAGATGTTTGGGTGCTGCTCTGCCCCCCGTGACCCCCGGGCATCGATGGCAAAAGCACCCGCTCCTTTGCCAGGACAAAAGTCATTCCATGTCCTGGCAAGAGCTTGGGAATGGTGTCAAAGTCCTCTGTGGTTGGGAAAGGAAGCACATGAGGCTGGGAATAAATAAATAAAATAGTGATAATGATCCTGGGATTTGTGCCTCGTGATGGGTCAGCAGGACGGGGTGGTGGGAGGGGGAAGGGAAGGGAAAGGATGGGAAGGGAAGGTTTGGGAAGGGAAGGTTTGGGAAAAGGGGATGGGGAAGGGAAAAGGGGATGAAGAAGGGAAAAGGGGATGAGGATGTGGAAGGGAAAAGGGGATGGGGAAGGGAAAAGGAGATGAGGAAGAGAAAAGGGGATGGGGAGGGGAAGGGACTAGCACAGCACAAGGTTTATAGCAGTAGCTGGTATAAATCTGGTTTAATTGTGCATTTTGGTACCTCCCTGGGCCTTTCCTCACACTCCAGCTTCCCATCACAATTCTTTTATGTTCCATCCCTCTTTTTTATGCTTTCAGTGATTTTGAAAACCCCCTCTGCCAGCCTCCCACCATCCCTACACATGTCCCTCCATCGGGGGGGTCATTCCCAGTGTCTCCATTTCTCTCAGTGGTTTGGACAACTAGGGCTGAAATCCCACTGGACACCACGGGGAGAAAATATTCCTCCCAGACACTGCCTGCACACGGATGAATCCATAAAAGGTGAGTTTAAATCCCACCACGGTGACAATCTGGGGACAGCAAAGCCCCCGGGAGCAGAGCTGGGAGAAGCCTGGCTGGGAGCTGGTAACAGAGTAGGGGGGAAAATGAAACACCAGGGGTGGTTCCTAAGCAGGGAATAGTGTGATCGTGCTGGAAAGGAGCCCTGGGAATAGGCTTGAAGGCTGATCCAGCAAAGAGGATTAGATGGGGCAGCAGAGCAATAATCTGGCGACAGGACGGGACCCGCGGAGAGCGCGAGCTCTGCAAAGGGCCAGAGCCCCAGAAATGCCCCACAATCGGCCCCCTGGGGCATTCGTGTCACTGTCAGGGGGTGGTGACAGCTGGGGAATGCCCCAGGCACAGCCCTGCAGGGCTGCTCGGGGCACCCACAGGGTGGGCAGGGTGGGTTGTGCCCCTGTGACCCGCTCAGGTGAGACCCCACCTGTGGAGCTGCCCCCGGCTCTGGGATCCAATGGGAGAGGGACATGGAGCTGTTGGAGAGAGTCCAGGGGGATGCTCCAAGGGCTGGAGCCCCTCTGGAGCCAGTCTGGGATTGCTGGGGGTGTTCCCTGGAGAAGGGAAGGATCCAGGGAGACCTCAGAGCCCCTTCCAGTGCCTAAAGGGGGTCCAGGAGAGCTGGAGAGGGACCTGGGACAAGGGATGGAGGGACAGGACACAGGGAATGGCTTCCCACTGCCAGAAGGGCAGGGTTAGATGGGATATTGGGAATAAATCATTCCCTGTGAGGGTGCACAGGCCAAAGCTGCTGATTTTCTCACCCCCAAAGAGCTCCAACTCTGCAATTGCCATCGCGCCCATTTTTGAATCCAAAAAAAAACCTCCCCGGGCCATGGAATTTTGTCTCAGGGAGGCAGAACTGGTGTGTTTGCTTGGCTGGTGCCCTGCCCCATAGGAAAATAAATACCTGCTGTGAGATCAGCTCAGGGCCGGGTGTTTGCTTACGAGGCTGTGCGAGATTCAAAGCTCTAAACGACAATACCAACAAAAAAAGAATCAGATAAAATAAATTCAGGGGCGGTTTGGAGGTTGGGTTCACTCGGGATCCAGGGTGAAGGTCGGGCAGTGGATCTGGGACCATCCCACAGAATGGTGGAATCGTTTAGGTTGGAGAAACCCCCCAGGACCATCCAGTCCAACCAGTCCCATAGCACTGCCACTGGCACATGTCCCCAAGTGCCACAACAACAGGGATGTCAAATCCCCCCATGGGGACGGGGACTCCACCACCAGCCTGGGCAGCTGTGCGAGGGCTGGACAACCCTTTCCATGAAGGAATTTTCCCAACATCCAACCTGGCACTGCTCGAGGCCGTTGCCTCTTGTGCTGTCCCTTGTCCCTGATCCCCACCCGTCCCAGCTGGCACAGAAGGGCTGAAGAGCCGAGACCCAACCCACCCCTCAGTGCCCACTTTCACCCAGTTTTGCCCGGTTTCACCCAGCTTCACCTGGTTTCACCTGGTTTCTCATGCACCAAACATCCTCCACGCCCTCCACCCTCCGGGCCCCTCTGCCAAACCACCTGTATCAGAACATGTGAGTGGCCCAGCCCCGATAAGCAGAGCCCAGCCCAGGCCTCCAAGCTGATTTTATTTCACAATATTCCCAACCCTGCATGTTGAATCCTGGGCAGTCGCCCCGACACGGCCCTGGCTGGCCCTCACTGCACTTCAGGATGTTTCCTGCCCTGCCACACCAGCTCTGCCTGTCACAATAAAACTTTCTGGGGACCTTTCCAGCCCTCTCAAATCAGGGTGGGAGCAGAGGGTTTTTGGAGCATAGTTCTGTGGCTTTTTTTGGGAAATCACCCCAAGGAGACAGAGCAGAGGTGTTTTGAGCCCCTTGTAGCAAGGGCTTGACCCAACACTCAACCCCACACACCCCTATGGGAATTTTTATTTTAATCCCCCCTTTTTCCCTCCCCCAAGTTCCCAGGAAAACCAGTGGCCTTCCCTGTTCCCAGCCCAGCCTCGGCACAGCTGCCAGAGAGAGCAGGATGGGGAATTTCCTCCTTTTTAGGGAAAAAAAAGTGGGGGAAAGGAGGAAACTTCTTCCATTCACAGCAGGAAATGGTTCTGAGGCAACTTCATCACCCACCAGCACCTTCTCTGCCCCTTCCCACGGCAGGCTGGCAGCACCAGCTGCAACCCTGGGCTCTCTTTATTTCCCAGTCTCTCCCAGTTCCTGCTGCTCCAAGGAGCTGGGATGTGCTGGGATCCTCCTCTGAAGCTCTCCCGGAGGGGGAGAAAGAAATCCCAGAGGACTAAGCCGAGTTTAGAGCAGTTGAATGTCCTCAGGCCACCCCTGGCAGCAGAACTGGGTGATACTGGGAGCGGGTTAAGCGGACTGGAAACTGCAAATCCGCTCTGGGCTGGGCCTGTCTGGGCTCCTTCCTGCTGCTCACGGAGCCCGAGCACCAAGAGCTCCCAAAAAAGGGCTGTTTTTATCAAAATCAGTCGTGGTTTTGCACAAAGAGGAACCAACCCCCCACCAGCTGCCGGCAGAAACCACGCAAGGAACACCAGAAAAAAACAAAAAGCAAGAGAGAAGTGAAAACTCAGTGATTTTTAAATCCATTCATTGATGTCACCACACAGAAAAATCGAAAACCTGTACAAAGAGCTATAAAAATTCCGATCCTTCCAAGCAAGGTGCGTTTCATTGCAGCAGAAAATGAATCATGTGCTGGTTCAAGCCTTAATAAGCAGGAATGTTTGGCAAAAACAAACTCCTCTGTGCCATGGAAAACATGGGTGTCCAAAGGGAAAAGGTTCTGTGCACCTTGATCCCTCTGGGACACGTTGCATAAATGAAATACCATAAACCTCAACAAAACTGGGAGCAATTCCCAGAGGTTTTGGACAGCCTGGATTGTTTGCCTTGGGAAGTGCTGAGGGGAAGATTTTGGGGCTTCCTGGAGCTGGGAGGTACATCCTCATTTATCCCAACGAGCTCATGCTCGGTCCAGCCTGGGGATCAAGGGGTTTGAGGTCCAAAATATTCCCTTCCCTGATGGCATTAGGGTGGGATTCCCAAAGCCTGGAGCAAGAGAGGATTTAAAACAACTTCCAGGGCAGAAAAGTAAGATGGTGAAAAAAACCCAACCTCTTTCTAAATTATTATTCAATTAAAAAAAAACCAAACAAGACAAAGCATTGAGCACACACACTCCAAAAAGCACACACACTCCAAAAAACCCTTGCTGGAGCAGCCTGGGAACACACGGAATTCCACACGCTGGAAGAGAGTTTGTCCCCCTGCTGTCACCAGTGGCCCCATGCCCACACCCTGCCCTAAATCAGACCCCCAGTGAGCCCGGATGATGCCGTGGCATTCCTGAAACAGGGAGGTTTGGTGCACAAATTCCCACCCTTCTCCCCAAGGGTTACATTCCCAGCCTCATTTCCCTTTCCCTCCCGTTCTCCAAAACAGCTCCTGGAAGTACTTTCAGCACCCAGGGAAACCTTTAAAGCCAAGAGGACTCTCTCCCCCTCCTTGTGCTTGTCAACAGTTGGCAAAAAGGGAACAGAGTGGGATTTGGGGGTTTGCGGAGGGTCAAGCCCCCTCTTCCCTCTTGGAATGATCCATGAGGAAATCCAAACTAGAGCTGGAGCTTTCACAGTAACCAGGAAAAGGCTTTGCCCTCAGCCAAGGTGACCAAAGGGCAGGTAACCAATTGTTCCCAACGCTGGGAAGGCCTGGAAAAGGCCAGTCCCATCCCCCCAGGAGGGAAGTTAATTCCCCTGGGATTGTTCCCCTGCAGTCAGTGGGCAAGTGGAGGACTGGCATGTGGCTGGCACCGGCCCTGGGCACAGGTGGGTGCCCACGTGAGGAGCTCTGAATTCCTCAAATCCCCTTCTCTCCTGCCTGTATTGGAAAAACCCAAAGCAAGAGCCGGGCAGGCACTTTGTGCCCTCTCCAGAACAAACCTCTTGGCAGTAGAACTACGGGAATAAAAACCTTCCAGGTGTAACTGGGGCACCAACACCTCGGTGTTGATCCAACCAGCACCTTTGATCCAACCAGTACCAGCCCAACACAACTGGGGGGAGGAGGCTCAGGGACTGGAAATTCCACTCATCCCAAATTCCTCAGGGATTTATGTTCCCTCCTCCCTACGTTTGACAAGGGGGAGGGAACGATCCCCCTCAGGTGGACCCTGCTACACCAACACTGGGAATGGAGCTTTCCCAGCCTGACCCCTCCTTCACAGCACTTCCAGTGCCAACAGCTGAACTGGGAGGACTGGGAAGAAAAACACCCATGTGGAGAACGAAGGGTTTGAGCTACACCCCAAAAACTGCTCCAGAGGGGTCAAAGGCGGGGCGTGAAAAAGGGAATCAGGCTGTGAAACTGGAAAACTGCCCTGATCAGGGAGGGAAAACCCAAATGTGGATCAATTCCCAACGAGTGCAATCACCACGCTCCCAATGGGAGCATCCAAACCCGGTGGACGGAGAAGGAGGAGGTGACCAGAGCAGCTCCTCTCTGGGCAAGGAGACAAGTCCATGGCTCATTGCGCAGCAGATCCTGAATTTCCTCCCCGAGAGGAGGGGTCAGTCCAGCAGATGGCAAATCCCACTGCATTGGGACACAGAAGTTCTGGGAATGCTGGGGCTGGCTTTTCCTGCAGCCAGGCACCCGAGGGGAAAACAAGGCAGCTGGGAAAGGAGGAATTGAGGGAAGGTTTTATCAAGGTGCAGGTGCAAAACAAAAAGCGTTTCCTCTCCTTCCCGTGCATTGAAATCAACCGTGGCAGCACAGCATTCCCATCGCTGGCTGTTGTCATCCCACTGAATGTTTGAGGAGGTACCTAGATCTGGAATGACAAAAGGAAAAGTTTAAATTACTTGAAATTGCTTTGCTGCTCAGCCCAGACCTCGGGACTGGAGAGGGACGAGGAGCTCCCAAAGCAAACATGAGCTCCTGGCTTAATTTTCTTCCCTTTCCTCTTCCCGTGGCAGAAAACAACGTCTGCCTTGAAGGACAAGAGGTGAAAAAGGTTTCAAGGGGGAGAAGGAAGGGATTTCTCCACAAATCCTACCCTTCACCCACTAAAAACCTCTTGGGAAAGTCAGTTGAGGCAGTGACAAATTCTTTCAGCACAACGGAGCTCAAGGCTCTCCCACCTCTGCCCTGGTCAGCTCTGCCACCATTTCTCAGTAGTCTTATTTCCATTTCCAGGTAAAACCCTGTTCCTTGAGCAAAATCCGCTTCCCAGAATAAATGACTTGGGGCTCTGGGACCATTTCTACTGCAAAGGGACGATAATTAGCATTTCCAACACACACCAGGCACCCGGACCTTCCCCCTGCTTTGGGCTGGGTCTCACCTTTTGATCCAGTCTCTGATAATCACCAGATTTGGGCCGACGGCCAGTCTTTGATCTTTTTCCTTCCAGGGCAAAAGCAATGATCTTAGGAGAGAGAAAAACAGGGGCAGGGTGAGTGGGACAGCAGGTTTGTCTCCCTTCCTGTGGTTTTTCACTCACCTGCTCCTATGACCCCATTTCCCGTGAAAAGGCACTTGATATAAATAAATAAATAAATGCCAGTACTTGACCCCAGCTAAGATGGATAATGAGGTTTGCTCAACAAGCAGAAAACAGTAAGAATCTGTTTCCTTGCTCCCTCCTCAAAACCAGCTCAAAAACAACCCCGATCTTGTGCAACCTGCTGGAGAAACCTCACAGTCAGTGACTGGGGATTTCACAACCCTTGGTGCTTTCACCTCTCAACTGAAAATCAGCAGACTCGGTTTCCACAGGGCTCCTTTCCTGCCCACAACCCTCCCTGCTCCTCCCACTGCTGTCAGCCCACAGCAACACGAACCACACCGGGCAGTACTGGTGAGAAAGAGGGGGGTGGGGAAAGGACTGAGGGGCTCCCAATCCTCCAGGGGGTGGGGATCAGAGGGATAAAGGCAAAGCAGGGCCACTCACCTTGCGTTTGTTGTGATAGGCCACGTAGAGGGCCGCGACAATGATGGCCGTGGTCACCAGGTAAGCAAAGAAGTGGCTGCTCTCCGAGCGGGTCCTGGGCACGGAGGGGATGCTCTTCCCTTTCTCCCCATTAAAGGAGGAGTCCCTGTGCTCCTCAGCCTCAGACTCTTCCTCTCTGGGGTTCTCTTCATTATCCAAAGAGTTGTCGCCGTCGCCAGTGGAGGAAACTGACTGTGATGGGGCATTTTGGTCCGTCTGGGAGTTCTTTTCATGGTCTGGGTTGCTGGGCTGCTGGGCACTGTCATTGCCCTGGTTGTCACCAGCACTGCCCTGGTTGTTACCAGCATTGCCTTGCTTCTCTTCAGCACTGCCCTGGGTCTGGCTTTGGGCCTGCTGCCCATCACTGCCACCCTGGTTGGTGTTCTTGTTTTCAGTGTCAGTGCTCTTGTTTTCACCCTCGCCAGCCCCTTTCTCATCATGGTTGGCCTGGTTGGTGTTCCCGTTTGGGGGACTGCTGTTCCCTTCCCCGCTCTTGCCAGGCTGGGTGCCAGCCCCGTTCCTGTCATTGCTGCCCTGGCTGGTGCTCTGGTCCTGGTTGTTGTCCCCATTTGTGTTTTCCTGGCTCTTTTTGTCGTTCTCGCTCTTTTTGTCGTCCTTTTCCTTGCCACTCTCAGTCTGGGCGTCAGACTCGTTGGTTTTAGTGCCGTCTTTGTTCTCGGGGTTGTTCTGCTTGTTGGCCTCTTGGTTGTTGTTGTCACCGCTCTGGCCGTTGTTCTTGTCACTGTTCTCCTCGCTGTTCTGCTTGTTCTGGCCATTGCTCTGTGTCTGGGTGTTTTTGTTCTGGTCATTGGTGCCATTGCTCTGGTCACTGCCACTGCTGCCGTTGCCTTGGTTGTTGTCCTTGCCATTGGTGCCGTAGTCCTTGCCACTGGTGCCGTTGTCCTTGCCACCAGTGCCGCTGTCCTGGCCACCACTGCTGCTGTCCTGCTGCCCTGTGTTGCTGCTTGAGGTGCCCGTGCCCTGTCCCTGCCCACCCCCGTTGCTGCCAGCACCAGCCCCACTGTTGTCGTTACTTTGGCCTGCACCGTTTTGTGCCTTGGTTTTCTCCTCCTCCTTCTTCCTCTTCTCCTCTTCGTTCTTGTCCTGTTCACTCACATATGACTCCTTCTGGTTGTCAGCTGACTCTGCTCCGTTGTTCGTGTCCGTTTTGGGGCTTTGACCCTGGTCAGTCTGCTGGGATTGCTGCCCTCCATCCTTGTTGGGTGCCTCACCCTGTTTCTCATCGCCCTCTGTGGATGGTTCCGAATGCTGGTCCCGTCCGTGCTCCTGGTTGCCTCCTCCTCCTCCTCCTTGTGGCTGCTGTGCCGGCTGGTTTCCTGCAGAACCTGCAGGAGAGGGAACCCCAAAGGGAAAAGGAACCCCAATGGGAGAGGGAACAACCGGGAGAGAGGGGAACCCCAGGGGGAAACGGAACCCTATGGGGAAAAGGAACCTCAAGGGGAGAGGGAACTCCTGGGGGGAAAAGGAACCCCCAGGGGGAAAGGGAACTCCAAGCGGGAAAGGAAACACCGGGGGGAAAAAGGAAATCCCAACGGGAAAAGGAACCCCAGGGGGGAGAGGGACCCCCAGAGGAAACCCCCAGAGGAGAAAAGGAACTTCAAAGGGAAAAGGAACCCCAGGGGGGAGAGGGAACCCCCCAGAAGGAACGGGAACACCAGGCGGGGAAAAGGAACCCTCAGAGGGGCAAGGGAGCCCCCGGTGGGGAGAGGGACCCCAATGGGAAGGGGAACCCCAGGGGGAAAAGGAACCCCAACGGGAAAAGGAACACGGCGGGCCGAAGACGGCGGACCACAGGGAGCCCCTCCAGCCCCGACCCCGGCAGGGCCCCCAGGGCAGGGAAGCCCCCCCAGGCCCAAAGGCTTCGCTCCCCCTCCCAGCTCCCCCTCGGCCGCCGGCCCTGCCGGGGGCTCACCGGCAGCAGAGGACGCGCTGCCCTCGGCCCGTGCGGCGCAGAGCCCGAGCAGGAGCAGCAGGAGCAGCAGCGGCCGCGACACCCGCACCCGGCGAGGCCGCTCCATGGCAGGCGGGCCGCTCCCTCACGGCCCCTCACGGCCGCAACTCTCGCGAGAGCTGCGACAGGGAGTGGGGCTTCGAGCGGACGGGCGGTGCCTATTGGACACAGGGCGGGCCGTGAGCGTGGGCACGACGGAAGCGGCGCGGGTTGGTTGAGGGGGAGCGGCCTGTGCGGTGGGCGGGTGTGTCATAGTGTGGGGGCGTGGTCGCGCCACTGTGGGCGTGTCTATAAGAATGAGGGCGTGGTTTTTGGGTCGAGTGTGGGCGCGGTTTGCATCGTTTGTGGGCGTGTTTTGCGCCGTTGGCGGGCGGGTTTTTTTCCGTATTGTGGGCGCGGCTTGTACCGATTGTGCTCGTTGCTAGCGCCGGTTGTGGGCGTGATTTGACAGGTTTGGGGGCGTGGTTTGTGTCGACTATGGGCGACGTTTAACTGATTGTGGGCGTGGATTGTGCGGTTTGTGGGCGTGGCTGTGCTGATTGTGGGCGTGGCTTAGCGCTCCCCCAGCGGCCCTTGGCGCCCCCTGGCGGGGAGACCGCGGCTTTTTTTTTGGGGCCAAACCCGGCGGTTTTGGGGTCCCTTTGAGGGCCCGGGGCTGGGAGCTGCGGGGCGCCCCCCGGGGGCCCTGGAGTGGGGCGGGGTGGGGGGGCCACAGGTGGGACATCAGGGCAGGTTTCTCCTCCTTTCCTTTGGATAATTTCAGAAAACCCCTTATTTTTGCATAACCTCTTATTTTTGCATAACCCCTTATTTTGGCATAACCCATTCTTTTCGGTTAACCTGTTATTTTTCGAATATTATTTAATTTTTTGATAACCTGTTATTTTTAACATTTTTTTGACACCCTGTTGTTTTTCAGATATTACCTAATTTTTTGGGTAACCTGTTGTTCTTCCCTTTGGCCCGCCTGGACACATCCTGTCCCAGGGGCAGCAGGAATTCGGCTGGAATTCCGACACCCAGGGCTGTTCCCTTCCTTTCCTCTGCGGGCTCCAGACTGAGCTGAGGCCGAATCCCCCCTGGATTTAACAACAATGCCTCTGGGCACGGCATTCCGCCCCCAGTTCCATGGGTGAGGCAGACACCAGCCCCCAGTTCCATGGGTGAGGCAGACATCCATCAGCCCCCAGTTCCATGGGTGAGGCAGACACCAGCCCCCAGTTCCATGGGTGAGGCAGACATCCATCAGCCCCCAGTTCCATGGGTGAGGCAGACACCAGCCCCCAGTTCCATGGGTGAGGCAGACATCCATCAGCCCCCAGTTCCATGGGTGAGGCAGACACCAGCCCCCAGTTCCATGGGTGAGGCAGACATCCATCAGCCCCCAGTTCCATGGGTGAGGCAGACACCAGCCCCCAGTTCCATGGGTGAGGCAGACATCCATCAGCCCCCAGTTCCATGGGTGAGGCAGACACCAGCCCCCAGTTCCATGGGTGAGGCAGACATCCATCAGCCCCCAGTTCCATGGGTGAGGCAGACACCAGCCCCCAGTTCCATGGGTGAGGCAGACATCCATCAGCCCCCAGTTCCATGGGTGAGGCAGACACCAGCCCCCAGTTCCATGGGTGAGGCAGACATCCATCAGCCCCCAGTTCCATGGGTGAGGCAGACACCAGCCCCCAGTTCCATGGGTTAGGCAGACACCAGCCCCCAGTTCCATGGGTGAGGTAGACACCAGCCCCCAGTTCCATGGGGACATCAAACGGGATACACAGCCCTGGTGACCTGACCTCACCTCACCTCCTGTCCCTTGCCATGTGACCTGAGCCAACTGGTCCTTTACTCATGGGACCATGGGAATATCCAGGGTTTGGAGGGACCCACATCCAGTCCCACTCCCGGCCCTGCCCAGGACACCCCAAAACGTCACCCGAGCGCGTTGTCACCTGAACAACAACCACAACAACTCCACATCCCAGCCCAGCGCCGCCTGTTCCCATAAACCCCGGTGAGACGTCGCTCTTGGGGGATGACTGTTGGCACAGCCACCAGGAACGCACAAACCCGCCCTTAATTAACACTAATTGGGGGGTGTTTTTCACCTGCTGTCCCAAGGTCTGGTGACAAGACAATAAAGTCCTCACCTTGTCCGACACGTCCACATCCCCCGTCCCACCCCTCTTCCCCCCATCGAGGGCTAATCCGGGCAGGATAAAGGATCAAAAGGAGAAACAATTAGCAAATGGAAGAATTTAATGACGCTAATTAAAATGTATTAAGTGTAGCCGCTGCCTCTGCACCAGCTGCTTTGGCAGGAGCTTGGAGAGCGGCCTCATCCCAGCACGGAGCGGGATAACGGGACAGCTGCTCCACCCTCCTCCCTCCAATCCCAAAAAAGAGGCTCGAGGAAAACCTCCGTGTTCCTCCTGGAGCCCTTAATTAGCTCCATCTCTGCAGGAGACCCCTGGGACCTCATTAGGCTTTTCAATTAGTGCCTGGCCAGCCGGAGCGGTGGGGGCGGGGGGAGGTGGCTGCAATTAAGCAATCGTGGAGGGGGGGGAGGTGGCAGGAGTAATTCCAGGTCCAAAATCCAGCCGGGAAAGCTCCAAGCCTGGCTCCAGATGCTCCCAGAGCCCGGAGTTTGCTCCCGAGGAGCTCCCTGAGCAGCAGCTCCTGGCAATGGATTCCACGGCGGGTCCGGCCCTGGAAGGTTTTAAACCTGCTCGTGGCATCAGGGAATGGTTTGGGTTGGGAAGGGACCACCCTCTGCCATGGGCAGGGACACCTCCCACTGTCCCAGGTGGCTCCAGCCTGGCCTTGGACACTTCCAGGCATGGGGCAGCCACAGCTCCTCTGGGAATCCCATCCCAGCCCCTCCACACCCTCCCAAGGGGAATTCCTTCCCAGCATCCCAGCTCACCATTCCCCTTGTCCTGTCCCTCCATCCCTTGTCCCAGGGCCCTCTCCGGCTCTCCTGGGTCCCCTTTAGGCACTTCCAGGGAGCCGACACTGCTGGGAAGCATCCAAGGCTTCCCACATTTTGGGTGGCCCGGCTCCATTTCCCCTCCCAGCTCTGGGAACAAGTGAAATCCTGGGAAACATCATCAAAAACTTGTCCCAAACGGAGCAGCGGGGCTACCAGACCTCCTTGTCACATCATCCCCAATGGAGACATGCCAGATATCCAGGTTTTTTCTGCAACAAACTCCAGAGGTTTCCTCTTCCAGAATCATGGAATCGTTTGGGTTGGAAGGGACCTTCAAGATCAACTTGTTCCAATCCCCTGCCATGGGCATCGAGAACTCCTCCAGAAGCACCTCCCAGTGGGCAAATAAAACCCAAAAGGACACGTTTTCCAGGGAAAACCACTCCGGATCCAGCATTTTCATAAAGCTGCATTGCTGCAGGCATGATGGACATGTTGGTCCCATGATCCAGTGGGTCCACCCAAGACTGGAGCGACACGTCCCTGGTGTCACCCTCTCCCCCAGGAGCAGCGAGGCCAGGAGGGGTGGTTGACCAGGAGGGTTTGGTGGCCAGGAGGGGTGGGTGACCAGGAGGGGTGGTTGACCAGGAGGATTTGGTGGCCAGGAGGGGTGGGTGACCAGGAGGGTTGGGTGACCAGGAGGGGTGGGTGACCAGGAGGGTTGGGTGACCAGGAGGGGTGGGTGACCAGGAGGGTTTGGTGACCAGGAGGGTTGGGTGGCCAGGAGGGTTGGGTGGCCAGGAGGGTTGGGTGGCCAGGAGGGGTGGGTGACCAGTTGCTTCTCCTCCAGCAGGGATAATCCCATCCCGTCTCAGCTCTGGAGCAGCGTGAGCGCTCCCGAACAGATGTTCCTTCTCCATCTGGGAAAACACCGAGTCAGACAAAGGAATATTCTCCTGCTGAAGCCCAACATCTGTTTGAAGCTGTCTGGCTCTGGTTCACATTGAATTCTTGTGACAGGTCTCTCCATGCCTTTAATTTCCCATGAAATCCAACTCAAGGAGCTGTTTGTCCCCGGCGTCGGCGAGAGCTGGGCCAAATGCCATCCGGGCTTTCCTCGCCCAAAACCTCTTCCTTGGAACACTTTCCCTGAGAAAAAAAGCTCCGTTTTGGCCCTTTCCAAGCGACGGCCACGCACGGTGTGGGTGACACCCCAATCCCCCCCACCCCGACGCGTGGCTGGTCCTCCTGGGCGCTCCCAGCAGAGGAACGGGGCTCCATCCCAGAACTTCCACCTTTTTGTTTGGTTTTTTTTCATTTTGAAAGCGAGGAATTTAATTAATTTCGGGTTGCCGGATGGAAAATTCCTCCCGGATTTAGGGCTGCCTCAGGTGCTGCAATGGGGACAGTGTCCTGGGGCACTCGGAGGGTTTTGGTGGGGGGCACTCCCTGCCCACAGCTCCCAGTTAGCCAGGAGCCCTGGGAGCAATGACTGTGGGAGCCCTGGGATGCTCCAAGGTGGGAATTTCAGCCGTCCAGGTGACGGTCCCGCGCCGGATCAGGAAGAGCTGCTCCTGCTGCTGTTTGCATTGGGAGCTCTCCCGAGGTTTTAGGGAGCTGCTCTTGGCCCCAGGGCTCAGGTGGGAGTTTTTGGGAGTTCCGCCCGGCTCTGATAGGAAAATCTCCCAAAAAATCCCCAAATCCAGGTGTCATCTGCCGGAGTTTCACATTGCCATGTAGAAAACAGATGCATCTTCCTTGAGGACACCGAGGCGGTCCCTTTTCTCCTCCCGCTGCTCCAGATCCCCAAAAACACTTCCCTGGAGCCTTCCCAGCGCTGGAAAGGGAAAGGGAAAGGGAAATGTCACGATGGGAGAGGAGGAGTGTCATTGGTCCCCACCAGACCCAGCAGGTGGGGGACAAACTCACCCATTGGGACGTCACCACCACCACGGCCACCAGGAGCCGAGGGACACCACGGTCCCAAAAACACAGGAGGGGACACGGGTAGGGAAGGTCCTGGGAGACGGGAAATGGGGCAGGAAATTTGGGAAGGGAACGGAACGGGGCTATGAAAGCCACAAATCAGCTCTGAGTGGGAACAGCTCGGAGAGAACCTGAAACAGACACAAAATTTTGAGTTCCTGGGGGAAAATTGAGGGGAGTTTTTCCAATTAAAATACAGGAAGAGGGAAGAGCCCTGATGGGCCCAAGGACTGAACTCACCGTGGGCTCCGAGAATCCACCGGGTTGGTTTTGTGCCGGTCCTTTTGCATCCCAAACCTCTCATCCCTGTGTTGGAAGAAGCGGGCGTGGAGCGCCCAGTACACACCAGTAACTCCCAGTCCGCGGCTCCTCCAGCGCCCCCCTGAACCGGTTCCCGCAATCCCCCACGTCCTGCTGCCTGGATGGCTCCAAACCCACCCTGTGCCCGCTGACGGGGCCGTTTGGGGGGGCTCTGGAATTCCGGAGGCGCATCCCGAGGTGTTTCCCGGGAAGGCGGCGGCGCTTCCCGCACGGACCACGCTCACGCAGGGAGGTTGCAGCTGCAGTTTTTATTTCCTTTTTTGTGAAAAATAACAGGTTTCCGAGGTGATAAAAAAAAACCCCAACACAACAACCCTGGCCGGGGCTCAGCCCCGGAGCCCTCGCCCACCCCCCTGGCACCACCATGGGCAGGGTGGCACCGACGGAGCAGTGTCCCCAGGGCAGGATCCCGCGGCTCCTCCCTGCCAGGACGGAGCGAAGGCAGGAGCCACGGCGGTGGGAGGATGTGGGAGCAGCAGGAGGTGTTCCTGCTCTTGGATCCGGGATGGAATTCCGGCTCCATCCAGCACCAGGCTCGCCGCGCTCGGTGCCAGCATCCCCACGCCGGTGTCGCCCCGGTGCCACCGTGGCAGCGACAGGCACTTGGCTCATCCCACGGGGATTTCCCGCCGTCGGCAGCTCGTGGAGGGCCTATTTCATTATTTTTTTTTTTCCATTTTTTTTTCTGTTTTTTTTTTAATAAAAACAGTCTTCAGGTCGACTGCCGGCAGCAGCTCGGAGCAGAAAGCCCCCCCTTTCCTCCAGAGTCTGCTTCCAAAGAGTTCACAAAAGGGTCAAATATTGACCAATAATGGTTTTGGCTGCGTTCGAATCTTGATTGTGGCTTCTGCAATGTACAGCGGGGAGGGGACGGGGAGGGACAGGGCAGGGGGACAGCAGGGAGGGGACAGGAGGGGTTTTTCCGCCCCCCTAGTCAGCAGGTTTGGTGACCAGGGAAAGGGGCTGGGTCTGCAGCGCGGCCAGGGCGGCCGGGATGGAGCCGGGGGGCGAGGGCAGGAGAGCCGTGGCGGGCACCGAGGAGAAGGGCACGGCTCTGGAGAGCAGCGAGGAGGGCGGGCTGCCGAGCCCGGAGGAGGAGGAGGAGGAAGAAGAAGAGGAGGCTTTGCCGCAGAGGCCGCCGGAATGCGCGGCGAGCTGAGCCCTGGCCTCGGGCTTGGTGGTGAGCGAGAGCGGCTGCGCCTGCTCCGAGTGCGTGGCGGCCGGAGCCGCCGGCGAGGCCAGCGCGGCCGAGGGCGTGGCGGGCGAGTCCAGCATGCTGCCCTGCGACGAGGCCGGGCTGGCACACGGCTTCTCGGCCGCCGGGTACGGCACGCACGCCTTCTTGCCCTTGGCGGGCAGCGAGCCTGGCGAGGGCAAGGGCGCGGCGTCAGCGGCGGGCGCCGGAGGGGGAG
>VWZG01001503.1:0-31961 GCA_013396735.1 Grallaria varia
TGCTGTGCACCCTCCTCACTGCCTCAAGCATCTCTAACTCCACTGTTTTGTGGTTACTGCAGTCAAAGCTGACCTTGAGCTTTATATTCCCCACCAGCCCCTCCTTGTTGGTGAGAACAAGGTGAGAAAGTCCAGCACAACACTTTTCTTGTTGGCTCCAGAGTCCCTTGAAGAAGGTAGTTATCATCAATGCATTCCAGGAACATCCAGGATTGTTTATGGCCTACGGTGTTGTCCCTCTAATAGACATCTGGGTGGTTGAAGTCCCCCATGAGGACCAAGGCTTGTGTGAATATGAGGCCACACCTATCCATCTATAGAGGGTCTCAACCACTCAGTCTTTGTGGCTGGGTGATCTGTGGCAGACCCCCACTATAATGTCACCTATCCCTGCCCTCCCTTTAATCCCTCGATCAGCTCCTCATCTATCCCCAGACAGAGCTCCATGCATCTGGTTAGTCACTGACAAGGAGAACAAGGCCTCCTACTTGTCCCCCCTCCCTGTCCTTCCTAAAGAGCCTGTATCTTTCCATTCCAACATTCCAGTAATAGGAATCATCCCACCTCGTCCCCATGATCCAGTAAGATCAGAGCACTGCAGGTGCATGTCTCTGGCTCTTCTATTTTATTGCCTATGCTCTGTGCATTTGCATCGGTGGACCCCTGATGAAGCCAACTAGAGTGACTGGAATTCCCTTGTGCTGCTCCTTAGGTGGTCTCCTGCTGACCTGCAATCCCTCTCCGTGCTCCGGGCATCTTTTGCTGGTGCTGCATCATCCTCTGCCAGCAACAGGTTAAGTATTATGCTGAATGACAGAGTAGCCTGCATTGGGAGGGGCCTTCAAACATCATCTGGTGCAACCCCCATGCTCTGGGCAAGGACACCTTCCACTAAATTAGGTTGCTCAAAGCCTCGTCCCACCCAACTTTGAACACTTCCAGTAGTGGTGCATCTGTAACTGCTTTGAGAAACTCATTCCAGTGTCTCATCACACTCATAGTATAAAATTTCTCCTTTATATCTATTTGAAATCTACAATTTTTCAGGTTAAAACCATTGCTCCTTGCCCTTTCACTACAGCCACCAATAAAATGTCTTTCTCTATCTTTCTTATAAGCCAGCTTAAGTATTGAAAGGCCTCAAAGAAGGTATCTTTGGAACCGCTCTCATCTCCAGGCTGAACAACCCCAACAACAGGACATGGCACTTAGAGCTCTGACTTAGGGAGTGTGGAGGTGTTTGGTCAAAGGTTGGACTCTATGATCTTGGAAGCCTTTTCCAATCTTAATGATTGTATGATACTATGAAGTATCTCAGCCTTTCTTCATAGAAGGATGTTCCTGCTCTTGGCCTGCCTCTGCAACCACTCTAACTGGTCCAGGTCCTTCTTGTACTGGGGACTCCAGAGCTGGCCACAACAATGCAACACTGCAGTTGGCATCTCACAGATGGGCAGAATTGCTTCCCATTGCCTGCTGGTCACACTCCTTTTGATGGATATTTTTGATGTTCTGGGCTGCAAGCACACCTTGTTGGTTCATGTCCAATTTTTCATCCACCAGTGTCCCCGAGTTCTTCTCTGAGGAGCTGCTCTTGCCTTTCTGTTGAATCCTGCTCCTTGTGGCACTTAGCAAGTCTGTCTTGTGCAGCGCTGTCAGGCTGGGACAAAGTGCCCTCAGGATGTGCCTGGATCACCAGGGACTATATGGAGAACCTCTGAGTATGACTTCAGGGACTGAAAATCTTTGTCTTCCCAGTGGCCAGTGACAAAGCCAGTGCACTCAAAATGCTCATCTGGAGTTTTGCTGTTGTGCTGTGCAGGATGTGGACCCATCCTTGCCACAGCAGTGCAACACATGGCCAGGCAGCTCTGGGCAGGCAGCTGAGGGAAGGTCTGGTTTGAAGCACCTGGTGAGTTAAGGTGTCTCTGGGTGTTGATGGTCACTCAGCAGGGTTTTTAGGATGGCGGTCTTAAGTGAAGCATCAGGTCTGCTCACAAAAGAGACTAGAAACCCAGAACCTTCCATGGAAAAGGTCCTAAACCCAAGGCAACTTCTCACATGTGAGCCAGGCTCTAGGAAAGAATTCCTTCCTTGCTCCCTAATGTCATCTCAGTACTTAGATGATATTTCCTCCAGCTGCAGATCATTCAAGGTTTATTTAGTTGAAGTTCAAGTGGATTTGGTCAGTGTTCCCAGGAGGGAAGCACATTGTACCCTGTGTGCTTTCCACATCTATATAGCAGAATATATCCACATGGACTTTGTGAAATTATTGCAGTAAAGGTACGTGGAAGATATGTCCAATTCCCAATTTCACTTAAGGAAAAATTACAGTATTGTGCACATTTTTGTGCAGTGTATTATGAGTATCAGGTAAGATAATTGAAACAATATTCACAAAAATTCTGAAAAAATAGTGTAGATATTATATCCCTAAGTGCAGTACACAACAGTCCTACAATATATGTAAGTATATACAGATAATCAGGTCTTAATTCTTACATTGTTTTACAACTCTCTGTACATGAGCAACATGATTTTTCCCAATATATTTCTCAGTCCTACACTCTGAAGACACCCTCTATCATTAAAAATAGTTACTCTGAATACTTTAATTATCTTTTTTACTTAATTATGTTCTCAAATTCAAACCAAAGGCAACTTTCCTTGCTGTGATTGTCTTATATTGTCCAAAGACAATGCAAAAGAAATTCAAAGTACATAATTACGAAGAAGTTCTGGTTAGCTTATGGAGCCTCACACAATTTCTACACATTGATCAAAATGGATTTAGATGAAGTAATAACAATATAAACTTAATGATATATATATATATGCACTCAGGCGCAATGTCAAATTCAGGTAATTTTCAATGTACAGAGAGAAGTACATAATTATCTCTGCTCTGACAGGGAAGTTGAGAAAAAATGTCTTTGTACTGAGCTCACCTAAAATATGAAAGTCTGTCATAAAAGAAACTGTCCTGCTACATTTTCCAGAAGCCACGTGGTCTGGTGCAGTACTGACCTGCCTTCTCATTGTGACCTTCAAGGGAGCCCTTTGGGGCTCTTTTCAGGTTACAGCAACAGCTGAGAAGACACGCCGCAGATTCCCACTGCTGCCAGGACTTAGTGGAAACTCAGCAGGTGATGGCTAGAGAAATTAATTCCTTCTTATGTGTTCTCTCTGATATTAATGTCCGCTGCTCTTTGCGGCCATTCGCAGGGCGACATATACCTGAGCCCTTTGCCTTGTCCCTCTCAAGTCTCTTTCCATGCTGAACTAGCACTGAAACAGTTTGTAGTGCAGCAGTCTTTGCTTCACAATGTCCAGAATCCAAGGTGATGGAGATAGCTACAGCAGGATATGTTAATAAAATTGAAATTCTCAGTGAGTTTATTCCTTGCCTAGCTCTGCTCCTACTCAACAGCAGCTAATTTTTGTTCCCTCACACATCTGGGGCAGTATTATGTGTATTGAAGAATGTGGTCTTACATATGAGTTAATTCAGTAAATTCAGAATTCAGTGAAGAATTAGAAGTATCTCCATGATGTTCCGGTAACAGAACACTGTCCACCTGAGTAGCAAGGAAAGTCATAGTTCCCAAAGATGTATCACATGACAGAAACTGTACCATCTCGGTGGGCAATGCTGTATATGTGTTCCTGCAAAGCCTCCAGAATTATGGCAGGAATGGAAAGCTCCATTTCTTTGAAAAGCAGGTGATTTAGAGTGAGTTTAACTAGGGGCTTGGGAGGACATCAGCCACATGTCTTGTAGAAAACATCATGGCTCAGCTTTGCAAATGAAGATTTGGGCAGGGCTCTCCTCACGCTTGCTGTGAGCGCTGGTGGCTAAAGAGGCCAATGCGAGATGAGCAAGGCCGGTTGTGAAAGGCACAGCAGAAAGTCATTCAGGATGCTCCTGAACTAGGCTGTCATCTCCTGGTCAGTCTTGAGTGACCAATGTCCTGACCCGCCTGCATGCAGGGTTGGGTCTGTGGCTTCCAGAGCACCTTCTCACCTGCCCTTTCATCCCTCTCCTGTCACTGCAGGGCTTTGCAAATGTGGGTGAATCCTTCGAGCCTGCGCAGGGGATTTGTTAGGTGAGGCACAGCATGCGTGGAACTGGCCCCACCCTTTAGTCCTAAGGTTCATCTGCCAGGGCCTGGCAAGCTTGGACGGTGGCAGTGAAGTCCTCAGGATGTAGGTTTAGTTAGAGTGTCCTTCTCTTAGATGGATGGCCTTACAGGGCTAAGCGAGCTCCATCTGCCTGGGTTTGGAGTTAGAGTTGTCCTTCTCCTAGGATGGTTGCCGGAAGGCCAGCGAGCCCATCCTGCCCATGGACACACTTTGTCTGACCCTTCAGCTGAGACCTGACTAGCATGGGAGACCCTACCGGAGGCACAACCACCGCCAGCACAGCTCACAGCCTCATAAGGGTATGCAAGCTTCTCCCCCACGACAAGGGGGTGTCCGTGGAGAAGTATAGAAAACATACAACTATCTAAAAATTGCAAGGACTGATTAAACTCCAATTCCCTACATCTACAAGTACTTCCTTGTGGAATGAGATTTAAATAATGATGGTTTCAATGTCAGAGCAAAGAAACAGCATAATTAAATAGCTGGAATGCAAAGCTGCTGATCCAGAATTATTTTATTCAACACTGTGTGGCTGACAATGCTAAAGTCATCATCAGTTCCCTATAAGTTCCAAGAGACGAGTAAGACAAAAGGCATGTGCAGCAGCATAATTATCTTTTCACTGTGAGCATGATAAAGGAAAAAGGCATTAAGTGAGTGTTTTCTACTACCACATAATTGCATCCCAAGCTGCTAGGAAAACTTTCAATACAAGAAACATTTGAAAGTCTTAGTTGTTGTGTTGGACTGTCATTAGTCCTTGCAAATCTGGTCTTCTTGGTCTCACAAATCCCAGCTGATAGCACCTGGTGACATCTCACAGTATATTCCCTTGCTGACATTACATTTGATACACTGTAAAAATAAACATACTAACAATTTTCTAATTGTCTTCTACCTACACCTAAATAAGAATATATAAAAAGGGATAATTCTTTAGCTGATATTTTAGTACTCTGCTGTAAAATACCTTGTTCATTAAAAGAAAGAGGTATAGGCAATTGAAGGACATTGTCAGCTTTCAACATTTTGACTAAACAAAACAAAAAGTATAAAGAAAGAGAATATAGATGCAAAATTTTGGTGATCTACATATCTTGCTTCAAAGTGCATTGGCAAAATCATTCCAGACCAGCATGATTTTCTGAATGACTTAGTTCTATGTCAGAAGTTTAGCAGATGATACAATCCATGACATTAGCACAGTGTTGTATAAGTCTAGCAAGAGAAGGTTTCTACATTAGCAAAAGCTTTGCACGGACGTGTATTGTCATTAGTGCTTTGAACTGGGAGAACACATAAAGACAATAGAAACACAACTAAGAAATACTGAAGAGCAATTTAGCTGAAAAAGTTGAACTAAAGCACATGGAAACAATAATCTGAAAATTCTTAGGTAATCTTTGACAAAATACCAGTGTTTTGGGTTTTTTTCCGTCTCTGCTCCTTGCTCAAGGGAGGAGGATTTCAGGAAGATATTGTCAAAGAAAATAGACTAAATAGATTTAGTACTGCATTCAAGTTTTGTGGCAAAGTGGGCAGAGAAAAATAATTTGGACTATTTTTATAGAAGTCAAAGATGTAGATAAATATCACAAGAACACAACGGAAAATCACCACATATCCAGGGCTTTTGTGTCATTGAAACTGTCAATACGAACAGCACATCTTTGATTTCCTGCAGCTGAATCAGAGAATCAATCATAGAATGGCTTGGGTTGGAAGACTCCTGAAAGAGCCATGGGCAGGGACACCTTCAACCAGCCCAGGTTGCTCCAAGCCCCGTCCAGCCAGGCCTTGGACACTTCCAGGGCTGGGGCAGCCACAGCTTCTCTGGGCACCCTGTGCCAGGGCCTGCCCACCCTCACAAGGGAGAACTTCCTCCTGATATCTAATCTAAATCTCTTCTCTTTCAATTTAAAACCTTAACAGCTTGTCCTGGTACTTGACATGGTGAAATCAAAGCAAGTTTGTAACCAGCCTATTCTGGAGTGCTCTTCTTCTGTAAGAAGCAAAAATTGCAAAGACTCATGTTCAGTCATTTGCCCACTCATAAGAACATACCCTGAAGAATCTGAGCTATTTATCCTTTGTGGCAGCTTTATCTTCTTTCACAAAGCTGACCTTACTCCCACTGATGATTAATTTATAGTTACTGGCATGTTGGCCTCTAAGCTTCTTGCAAATAATCCAAAGTCCTCTATTCTATTGGTTGTCTGCTTTACCTTAACAGACATTAGTGAATTACGCTGGAAAACAGTCCAGTTTGTCATGTCTTTGCAGTACACTGCACTGTGCCAGGGAATGTCTGCAGTCACTTATTCTAATTAGTTGATTTCTTGTCAAGCCTGTGCCAGCTACACATCTCCTAAGCAGATCTGAAAGCATAACTGGACAGCTGGCATTTTCTGGGACCATTCCCAATAGAGCCTGCATCCAGCCTCACCATTCTTGGTACAGAAATAGTTTACTTCTATAAGCATAAGCAGCCCCGTGCCAGTTGGCCTAAGTTCCTGGATATGTTTAATTTACTAGTGTAGCTGTAGTGCTTCTCTGGGAAGTTTTGGAGACATGACAGTGAAATCTGTTCTTGGGAAAGGAAGGACCTGCTGGAAGAAGGAACAATACCTGGATGGGAAAATGAAATTAAAATTAACTGTGCCTCTACTAACTTTCTGCCTATGTTTCCATCTCTTCAGGGCTGGACTCCACTACAGATGAATGCAAAGCACAGAGGAGAGAAGAGGCAGAATGAGGGTAGACTCTGGCTACAGGCACAGCAACAAGGCGTGGGCAACGCTCTGCAGTGCTGACATTCCCATGGAAGAGGGAGGATTTTGTTGTGCTGAAAATAGATCCTTCTTGAGATGGAGACCAGGCAGCTGCTTCACTCTCTGCCACCCCTTAGCCACGGCTTCCCCTCCTCTGTGTTCTGTGACTGTGAATTCAGGAGCAAGAATCATATCCCAGCAAGGCAGCACAGGTTGAGTGGGAAAGGGGGAGCATCTCAAGAGTACTGGCCTAGCATCCTGTTAGGACACCCCATTCTGCTGCCCCTATCCATGTTTTTTTCTTGGTGCTGTTCATCTCATGAACTGAAAACTTTCCCTTAGTGTGTGGATGAGGAAACGGGTGGAAATGACACACACTTTGAAATATTCTGCTAAGCATCTCCAAGCTCTGTAAAGCTGTGTTTTCATCGTGCATCTTGCAGGTGTCTCACTTGGAAGCTGAGGATGGGCTGCACAAACGGGCGGTTCTGACCTTAGAAAATTGTCTGAACTGTTCAAGGCGTAGCAATCAGCAGCTAATTCATAGCTGGCTGGCAGCTGTTAATGACAACACTATCCCTGTAGTCCACAACAAGATTCTTATCTTTCAAAGTCTTCGTCAATACCATGTGAGTGAGTCACAGATTTGCACCTTCAACAAATTTTCAGGTAACACTAATCCATGGAAGTGGCTGAAAATGACAGATGGCAGAGATTCAGTCCAGGGGGTCCTTGATAAACCTGAGGGTGAGGCCAACAGAAACCACCTGCAGCTCGTTCAGGAGTAATTTCCCTGTTGGGGCAGACTCACACTGTGTGGACAGGGAAGCAGCAGCCTTGCTAGAAAGGATGGGGGGGTTTGGTGGGATGTCAGTTTGACTCTAAACTAGCAGTGCTTTCTCATCCTGAGGAAAGCAAATCCCAGAGTGGGCTGGCTGCATCAGGAACAGTGCATCTAACAGGCTGAAAAAAGTTACTTACCTTCCTGCACGTGGGGTTGTTGCAGTCACACTGGAATACAGTATTGCATTTTGAGCTCTGCAGTTCAAGTGGGATGTGGAGAAACTGGAGAGGATCCAGCAAAGGGCTACCAAAATGGCACATGACCTAGAGCACGTTACCTGTGTTGCCTAAAATAAAGAAAAAGCTTTCGAGACAATATTAGTATAGGGAAAGTAGAGAGCAGTTCTTTAATGAAAGCTTTCAGGTGCATGGAGTATATAGGCACACACACAGTGTAGAGTTCTTACAAATTCATAACATTACTTAATTATCATATCTAATGGGTACATCCAATCTGAGAACCATTTGCCCCTGTGTAAAGGTTTTGGTTGGCTTCCAGCCAGGCCCTGAGCAGCCTGAAACAGCCTTTCCCCCCTCCCAAAAACGGAGAAAGGGAAAAAAAAAGTAGCAGAGGAAAATTGCAGCAAAAATATATTTCTACGTAGATATAATTATATACAATTAAACANGTTACGGGAGGGAAACAGGATGGAACACTGCCTTAGTGTTTGAGCCCAGTTGTTAAGGAAGGCCTAAAGAACAAAAAACCTCACCAAAGCCTAAAATTTAAACTGCCACACCCTGGTACCACCCTGGTACCACCCTCAGAACTGCCCCCTTGGAGCACCTCCAAGGGTTTCTCGGCCTTCTGTCTTGTTTTGCCGTGTTATTCCACTGCAGGTGCACGTGTCCCAGACACGATGTCCTTGCTGCTATCTTGTCCACTGGAAAGACAGTTAAACAAAATTCAGTAACGTGGCACATACCATGAGAAACTGTGAGACACTGTTAGAAACTGTTAGCTGCTACCTTGAATGTGAGAAACTATACAGCTATATAAAAACCTACAAATATATAAAAATCCTAAGGCATCACCTGGGCTACAAGCTTCCAACAAGCAGAGGACAATGATCTACCTTTACATATTCCACTATTTCCTATCTGTGCTTCCCTGGGTCAGTGTGCCTGCCCATAAAGGAGTGGAAAGCAGCAGAGGGTCAGAGGTGAGTCTGTAACTCCATGGTTTCTCCGTTGCAAGAGGGGCTGGATTCATTCACAGCTTCCTGTTGCTACGCAGAAGTTTAGGCAGTTCCAGGAAAGCAGCTCCATCACACATAATGGTGACTTGGGAAGACAAACACCATCATTCCAAATGTCTCCTAGTCTTCTTCCATCATACTTAATTGCTGAACATTATATTGTGATAAACAGAGTCTCAAGCCCGAAGGGGTTTTCAAATAAGAGTTTATTATATGGTAAAAGCAAACAGTGCTGGGTGAGGGGGAGATCTCTGCTCCACCAACTTGCACACAGATATAGAGTATGCCAGGCATTTATCCAGTTACTTCATACATATTCATTACATCATATACGTATTTCACAGTGCTATGCTAAGCAATCCTCAACATATATTTCTTTATATGGCTATAGCTAAGTTATTGTGTCAGTTCAGTCCACTATCTTTACACACCCAGTAATAATTCATGTATTTCCTGACAAAGTGTGCAGAGAGGCCTCACAACAGTCCTATCATAATTTTTGTACTTCTTGACAAGAGCTCAGGAAAACTCATGACCTCGTGACCTCACAACAGCCCGTTTATTTCTTTATGGGAGTGTAGTTGAGCTAATCTGTTTGTTTTCGTTCTTTTATGGGGCTGCAATTAACCCATTTGTTTCTTTACTGGCACGAATCATATCTATACTTATCACAATATTAAATACATTACATGGTATGAAACACTCCTTTGGTCAGCCTGAATTATCTGTCCCAGCTGTGTCCTCTCCCAGCTTCTTGTGTCCCCAATCTGTTGGTGGGGCAATGAGAGAAGCAGTAAAGCCTTGACACGGTGTAAGCACAGTGCAGCAATAATGCAATCATGCCTGTTATCACCAACACTCTTTGCATCACCAATCCAAAACACAGCCCCATACAAGCAACTATGAAGAAATTTAACTCTATACAAGCTAAAACCAGTCCATAACTTCTGGTGCAGAAAAGAAGGTGCTAATGATGTCTCACTTCCTCTTTAAAGTGCTGCTGCAGTGGAATATCCAAGCCCCATGTGGAAACATCCCTGTTTCAGGCTCAGCAGGCACCACTGTCAGTTCCACCAGCTGAATTGATTATGGTCAAACCTGATGCCCAAGGATCACGTTGTCAGTAGTTTATAATTGCTATGAAATTTGGTGGCTGTTTCTTTGTTAAACTAATAAAAAGAATTAACTTTACTCAATTGAACAGATGAGCTGAAGCTTTCTCACCTGTTTGGGGACTCTGTTGTCTGTCTCTTTCTTTCACTGAAGTTTCCTATTGCACCTCTTTCTGACGATGTTTCTTTTGTCAAATCAAATAAATTACAATAAATAGCTCTTCAGTCTGTGTGAGCCCAGGCCCTCACCCTTAGTCTGTAGATGAGCTCCAGAGGTGGTGTGTCTGCATTCCAGTTCTAGTCAGCAGAACAATTCAAACCATTCTCTTCTTGGTTACAGGAAGGTCCTGGTACCAGGTTTCTCCCCACTCTGAAAAAAATAAAAAGGCCTCAAAATCCCAAACCTACTAAACACAGCAGGCAGACACTCCTGAATTCAGAGCAAGACACAACTACAAGTTTCCAAGTTCACAGCATGGCAGTTGTGGGCTTAACTAGGAAGGTCAGCTTGGCATTGATCTGTTCCAGTTGCACAAGGAGACAAAGCTGAGCTCATTAAGCAGTGCTGCCTGTGGGTGAGGATGCCACAGCAAGTTAAAACTTTGAGTGTGTCCTTTGGAGTTGAAGTTGGGACCGATTACAAGTTCCCACTTCCTTTCACATGAGAATTATGAGAGTGCCCCAGTGGCACACAAAGGATCCCGGGATTGCAGTGCAATCTGTGCAATCCCAGCTGATAAGGGCTTGTGCTGGCACCTGACCTAGTGGCACAAAAATAAAAAAGTAATTCAGGGAAATGATGGTCTGACTCCAAAACTCAGACTGTCTCTCTGTTAAAATGTGGACTTTCTGCATTCTTTCTTACTTAAATGGGCTTCCAGTTCCAAGAAGCTGGACCACAAAAGCTTTCTGCAGAGCATTTCATCACAGACATCTTTCTTATGGGACTAAATCTACGTCCTCTGAAGATTATATAGCAACCAGACTAAAGTCTTAGGGGTCACATTTAGTCCTGAACTTGAGTTATGCATTCATTAATGAAACAGTAAACTATTAACTGCAACTTCCAAATA
The DNA here is from genome assembly GCA_013396735.1 of Grallaria varia. Lineage (NCBI taxonomy): Eukaryota > Metazoa > Chordata > Aves > Passeriformes > Formicariidae > Grallaria > Grallaria varia. Next base: position 11,148 of record VWZG01001503.1, read on the forward strand.
ATGGGGCTTGTCAGGTAAAGGTTATTACAGTTAACTGAGTTATTCTCCTTCCTAAGGTCAGTTTTGGTGATTCAAAATGCATTCAGACTGTCCTCCAGCCTTTGCAAATGCATGTGGGTCTTTTGTGCACATTCAAGGACATATAAGTCCAGACTCCATCAGATTTGCTTTTTTTTTGCCCTTGCATTCAGATTTCTTCTGGTTATAGCTGGGCAAAAAATCCTGTACCTCAGTGAACACAGAGTCCTGGTGTAAAACATGCCAGCAACATTCCCATCTATCTAATGCAAGCTGGAGCCAGATGAGGAGAAAACAGTCTGCAGTGACAGCCATGCCCAGCCCCGTTCCTGAGCTATCGTAGTCCCAGCTAGACAGGGCAGGTGTGATTCATGGTGGCAAGTAAGCCAAAGCCTTTCTCAGCTGTGAATTTAAGCTCTAACAAGTAGGGAGCAACAACCTGTCTTTACATCTGCCACTATTTCTTATCTGTAGCAATAAAATAAGGAGAGATGGCATCAAAGGAGATGTGTCACAGACAAGAAATATCTCACCTGGGCTCCTGTACTCCTTCAAGGTATTGGGATAGGAGATACTCTGAGTGTTTAGGGAAGATTGTCTCAGCATAGGCAAATCATGAACCTCCATCATCCAAAGGGTATCAAAAAGCCAAGTAATAGAGGCATTTTGGTGTGAAAATGAGGACACAGGGTTACCTGTTGGAGCCTTTCCTATCAGCTGCTGACTGTTTGCAAAAGACTATCACACACAAAGAGTTAAAGGTTTTTATGAAGTCATCAGTAGAGCATGTGAACCACAGGTCAGATCTAAAGTCCACAAACTCAGCTCCTGGGGATGGCATGGAAAATGATCCATGAAATATCTTTTTGCCCGTGTGATGAGCTGGCCCTCCTTGCACGCCCATGAACACAGTGCTTCCACACTTGCTGGAGTTACTGCCATCCTGGCTGCTCTCCTGAGTGAGAGAATTCACACTGGAGAAGAGCAGGCAGAGTTTGCAAACTGGGTGCTGGTGGGTAAAGGGGCCCTTGAGGAACCCCCCAGTATGTGGGTGTGAATCCCTGCCAGGGATACTGATGTGAGCAGCCCTATTGCTGCCCATTGCTGGCTCAGTTACACTGTGGTTATCTGGACTGTAAGTGGTTATCTGGATTACAGGTGCTGAAGACTTGTTGTAGGGTAGTCCTGCCCTGCTTAGAAAATTTCAGGTCAAGATATCTTCCCTAGTCTCCAATACATGAGGATGAAAAAGGTAATGGAGAGGCAGAACAGATAATAGCTGTGCTTTAACTGGACTGGCATGGCAAATTGTCAGTCTTTCAGCCTTAAAACACATAATGGGCATTAGTATTCCACTGACGTCACTGAAAGTCAGCAAAAAGTGTTAATTAAAGAAACTAATAGGAAGTCCCAGGATGAAAGAGCAGCAAAAGGTATGATGCCACTTTTTCAATTGGCAGAGTTCTTGCAAAAGCTCTTCTGGGAAATGGGGAATACTTACGAGCCTTGAGGGAGAAGCCTCAACTACTCAATAAAACCCTTGCATCTAAAGCCAGTCTAAGTTGTATCAAGGCAGCTGTGATTGCTGGACAATCTGCACTATAACACGAAAATTTGGATTGAGTTTGTTGCTGCCTTGATAACTGAGATGGTAACTTAATATTTGATCCACATGGGCTGTGTAACACTCCCCTATTAGTTCAGAGGTAAGATGAGAGCACAACAACATAGACTGAAAATAAGAGGTGAGAGCATTAGCAGAAATCACGTGTTCAGTGGGTTTCCCAAACAGGCACAGTGATGTGGAGTGCACCAGATGTGGTACTTTGGAAACTGTTAGAGGAGTACTGACGGCTTTGTAAAAAGCTCTGGTGGCACCTCTGATGAAATATTCTGCGCTGTCCCAGCATGATACACTCAGAAATAACTGACTCACAGGTTACAGGGTAAAGACAGGATTTATGAGACCACAGGGGAACAAAAAAACTCCCTTGAGACAGGAGCCTGGAAGAATTCAATTTAAGGCTCTTGGCCTTGGCCAGCACCCAAGGGGCACTGGTGACCCATCCACTTGCTTTCAGGTGGGACAGATCCATCCCATGGGGTGTTGCCTCCCCAGGCTCTCTCTCATGCACTTCATATGAATGACTTGTCAAATTCAAACCCAACCTCAACCCAGAGCCAGTCTCACCTGGAACCACTCTCACCTGGAGCCAGTCTCACCTGCAGCCACTCTCACCTGGAGCCAGTCTCACCACGCCCAGCAGGAGCTGCTTTGCCCAGACAAGGAGAGGCCCCAGCCAGCACTGGCTCCAGCAGCTTTCCATCCACTCCTCGACTGCACAGAGTGTTTTGCCTCCCAGGTGCTTGCTCTGCCCAGAGCCACAAGCCGTGGCTGGGTCTGGCACTGCCTGTGCTTGGCTGCTGCCCCTGCAAACAGAGGGGAGTCCTGGCTCCAGAGCAGCAGCCCCGGGCTCTCCAAGGCCTCTTGGCCAGGGGACTCCCTGCCTTGCTGCTGCCCTTTGGCCTCTGGCGACAGGCGAGGCAGGACACGGCGGTCGCTCTGTGCCGACCCGAAGGGCAGCCCGGGCCAGTGTCCCCTGCCAGTGGCCGAGGGCCTCGGTGGTGTCTGAGCCTGTGTGGTGATGTAGAGCAGTGCCTGCACACACCTTTCACATCAGCTACGCCTCGAACCAAATGCCCTCTCCTGCCACCTGCACTGACACCTGAGGGTGTGTTGGTCTGTGTGCAAATACATCTTAATGTCACTCAGGAAAGCACACTTTACTGTGGATTTCACTTTGGCTGCCAGTTCTCTTCATATATTTCTGGGATATGTCCCAAATGTACAAATCTGGCTCCTTTGTGCCAAAGACTTTTACCCATAGTCCTCTGACAACATATTGGACTGGACACTTCGATCACAAACCCACCATTCTGGTTGGTTTCTCTCCTTTTTGGTTTGATCTATTTGCTTTTCATCAAGCTTCCTCCCTGTCAGCACTGAGCAAGTAATACGCGTGGCTAATGCAGGAAAGAAATAGGGAGGCTGGTGCCTTCCCAGGCAGGTCATCCAGAGGCACTTGCCAAATATGCTTGTCATTCACTTGTTGGCTCAGACAGTGCCAGAATATTTTGAGTTGTCAGGATGGCTGCCCGGTGGGAAGCACTTCTTTTCCACTTCCAGTGTTCAGTACCTGACTGTTTTCCATCTTAACATCAGTTTCCCTGCTGGATTTGTTCCAGATCCTGGCTGTTCTGGCCCAGCTTGGTCCGGAACGCCACAATTCCTTTGCCAGGACAGTCTTAGCTGAAGAAGATGTCTTGGCCTGCCTTTGACAAAATGCCCTTCATCCACTTGTGTTGTTGACTCTGTTGCAGTGTTAGCTCTTGTTGAAGGTCACAGTGTGTTTCCCAATGCTCTGGGCAGTCATTCCTTCCCCAGACTTTGTCATCACCAGGCCTTACTCCAGCCCATATACAATGTGTGCATGGTGTGTGAAAGCAGCTCTGTAAATCCTTCTTGAAGGGGGCCCGAGCAGGTGTCACCTCAAAGTATGGCCCCACTAGAACAGAAGTTCTCCCCACCTTGTTATCTGGCCCCACTGAATGTTGAACTCTGGCCTGGTCGCTGCAATGGCCACAGCAGGTCCCAACAGGAGCACTGCATTGCAGGCACTCCAGAAAAGAGAGCCTTCGGTGGGCAGCACACTGGAATGGCAGGATTTGCAGGGGCATTGAAGGCTGACATGGCTTCTGGGAGAATCTTCCCCAGCCTCACTGAGAATTCCTTGCCATTCTTGATCATTTAGTCAGTCTGCTGTAAATCTGAACCAGAATGTGATTCACACATGTACGAAGGCAGAGAGGACACTACTACAGGCAGCAGAAAGGAACTGCCTTATCGTGAAAGGTGACTCATATATTTGATAGAGGGATTTCACTACATGCGCCTGAGCCTTGGACTTCCTCAATATAACTCCCATTCCTGAGAAAACTCCAAGAGTAGAATGTGATTAATCTTAAAAGTTGAAAGGGATTGGTGAGCAGTAACGTTCTGTTTTGATGGGAAGCAGGTACTTTGTCTTGCCAGAGGAGCAACCATGCATGCATGTACAAGTTAGGAGTGATGTCTTGTATGGAGGAGACATTAAAGTGTTTAGTTTGAATGTGTCCTGAAGGAAGAAGAACATTTAAGGATATCCTGGGCAGGCTTGGCACTTCTCAGTAGCACATCTCCAGCGCACTGTTCTTTGTAGACTAAGGTTCTTGCCTGATGCCATAAATTTGCATAATTTACGTTATCAATTGTCTTCCATTCTTGGAGCCAAGACCATTGGTAGAAGGGGTAGAACGTGTCAAACAGAATAAGTGTCAAATAGAATGTCTGGAGAATCATATTCCACTGTTTAATCTTTTTCTGCAATACCTCACTCGATGACGTAAGTGCCACAAGACACCAGTGGTGGTAAGAACTCACTAGGACCTTCTCACAAAGGGTACGTGCAACGTTGGCCGGTTCTGCCTTGCTGAAAGGGTGATGGCAGTTTTGGTAACTCCATATGACTCTGGGAAGAAGGGGATGTGTGCTGTCACCACACACATTTGGCCCTTGGCAATTGCAGAGGTTCTTGGACGGAGTGTCTCCTGAGTGCAGGGCTGAGCCATAGGCTGGCACAGATACCCTGTTGTGCCTCCCAGAGGCACTGCAGTTTGTCACCGTGAACTGTCCCACAGGCAGCAGTTTTATGTGCAACACATGGCGCAGGAAAATTTATGTGCTGTTCCCTGGTGTAGCAGCTGTTAAGAAATGCAGAAAGGCACGATGGTGTTACTAACATCAAAAGAAAGTTCACTCGCTGCTCGTTGCTTTGTATCTACATGACACAACCTATTTATCTTTTCTTTCTCTACACAGCTGTTAATTTTATGGATGTCTATCACACCCTGCCTCAGTCATCTCTTCTTCTATCTGAAGAACTTGTATGAGAGCAGTTCTCTGTCTCCAGTATTACTTGACAACTATCTCTGATCCTTTTAGTGATCTGATTATCAAAACTAAATACATTGTTCAAGCTTTGGGCATATGAAGGAATTATACCATGACATATTTTATCAGTGTCTTCCATAAAAAATCTTGTTCTTTCCATCTATGTTGTCAATCTGCTTCTGAGATGTTATACTGAGATCTTTTTCATGCATAAACAAAAGTTTGGGGATGTAAAGAAATAATTAGCTTATAAATCTTATATACAACTAACCTAAATATCAGCTGACCTGCTAGACAACCATTCAACTATCCCATGTCATGACATTCTATGCAATTTCAGTGTCTCATGTAGATCTTGTGATAGTTTTGTCATATTCTTAAGACCTTTTTTCCCCGGGCTATTACGAATGTTGAACTACACAGATCCTAATCCAAATCTCTGTGGGACTCTGCTCATGGCTTCTTATGTCAGATAAGCATTTATTTCCATAATTCATGTCCCATCTTTTAATTTACAAGATAACTCTTTCTTTCCAGTCCCCTGGCACATTTTACCCACTTTATGAAGGAGCATCTGTATACCTTCCAAAATCTTGTCATACTGTATTGACTGGGCCATTCTTATCAATGTCCCTGTAGATTCTTTTGGAGTCAAATCCATTGTGAGATATGGCTTTCACTTTCAAATCCTACTCTTATTATGCTTCCTACCAATTTCTCTTACGCAGACGTCAGGCTGATGGATCTACTTCCCCACAATCAGAGAAGTTTTAGAAGTTTGGTAACACAGGTACAGCATTTTGTTTTGTTGGTACTAAACTTAATTTAAATAAGAGATCACTTCTACAAAAAAGCTTTTTTTTAATTTAATATTCCTGCATATATAAAATTTGATGCAAAAGATGTGTTACTGTTCAATATTTTCTCCTACAACCTGAAGTATCCAGTGGAGAACTGAAGTTAGCAGAGCTTCTTGTATTTTTCTCTATTATCAGATGTTCTTTTTGTAAACTTTCTCCCTTCTGAAGTAGAAAACAGCACAAATTCTTTAGATTTTCTGCTTGTTTTCTTCCAGTGCATTTTTCATATTTCAGTTGCAGATGTTTCTCTTACACAGGCCTTCTGCTCACAGAATGTTTATAATAGACATATAAATTACAGAATCACAGAATTATAGAATGTTAAGGGTCAAAAGGGACCTTAAAGATCTTCTAGTCCCAGCCCCATGCTGCCGTGGACAGGGACACCTCCCACTAGACCAGGTTGTTCAAAGCCTTATCCAAGCTGGCCTTGAACACTTCCAGGGACGGGGCAGCCACAACCTCCCTGTGCAACTGGTTCCAGTAATATATAGACATATATTGGTGCTTGAGAAAAGACCACTTTTAGAACCTTTTCTCACACTGCAACAGATTAGTCCCAATGATGCAACTAATGGGATCATTCTTCAGTGATAGGTCTTTTCTTTTTCAAAGTAGTTATTGAAGCTGTCAGAAATGTTCATGGTGAACACTCAGATGAGAAGAAGCATTATTGGCTGTGCAATAAGCCACATCACAGATAACACAGACAAACATTTGGGGTTTGTACTTCTTTCAATTATCTGATACACCAGGTATTTTATTCAAAAACATTCCCCATGGGATTTGCAGCTTGGTAGTGCTGATGTTGGTCACACTCTCAGTAGGAACAGGGCAGGCTGGAGGCATCAGTGCACCCTGTGGACCCCAATTAACTGTCTGACAGGGGATATTCAGACTCTGCTGCTGCAACATTTCTGCTGCCCTCTGTGTAAAATGAGAGCTCTGAGGAGTGTTAGCACATGCTGAAAAGAAATGCTGATGCTCTAATCTGCAAGAACAAAATTTGTCATCCCTACCCTTCTGTAAGACATAGCTGAGTACGGGATCATGGCAATGGTAAGGACATGCTTTGCATATAAAATCAATAAGAATCAGATCAGACTAAAGAAAAGTGTAGTTTTTCAGGCTGTTTTTTGTGTCATACTGTGTGGCTGGCATTATGTCTTGCCTGGCAAACAAATGTGTTTTGGAGTTCTGTTAGGCAATCCTAATTGAGAAATCCATGCTGGTGCAGGGGGAAAAAAGGTAATGGGAAACATGAACTTACTTCTGGAAGAAAGCTGCTAATAATCATAACTAATGAGGGACTTGAATGCATCCTCTGGGATGAAAAGCAGTTCAGGATGGTCATTGCATGGGCTATGAGAGATGTGAGCTAAAATCCATGGAACTGGAGCACAAGCCCCAGTATAGTGCTGTTGGTGAAATTTGGGGGGTAGTTGTTGTTTTTGGTTTTTTATAGTTTTCTTTTTTTTTTGTATGAATGTGTGGCTTTTTTCTCTTGAAGTCCTGTCCTTCTGCTCTTAGTGGTTGCTATGCTTGTGACCTTTCTTCAATTCACAGAAATCAAAGCATTTACTTCTCCTGGTATTGAAAGTTGAAAGCCATGCTTTTGCAAAGATGATGCCATCCTTTTTCAGTGTGGATTCCAAGTGGCTTCCTGAAAAGCTACAGTAACAGGTAATCTGCAGGTAAGGGGAAAGTATCATTTCACTGAGCAGAGGAAGGTAAAAACTCTGACCTGGGATGTTAGGGTAAGCAGTTCTAGAAAGTGCATCACAGTTACCTAATCATTCTCCTCCCACCAGTACTGCAAACTTGATAGGATGACATCTGAGCAGTGTTTTAAACCAGATGAGAGTGATACAGAGGATACTTGTTTAACCACTCACTGGAGCTTCTTATACATATGTCTTAGTTTAGAGCAAGCCAAAACAATTTTGAATGCCTTTTTCAAGAAAAGATCACGCCTCTTTTAAATTTAGAACAAAATTTTAATTTGAAGGAAAAATGTAGAAGGAGAGATAACAGTTCTTAACCACTAAATATGGTTATATATGCATATATGTATATGTGAACCACCAGAACAGAACAGATAAAAACTATATAACCAAAGACCTGAACAATAAGTCCGTAGAGATACGGGGTGGGCAGTCGGCTCGTCTCCCGCAGGCAGCCGGTAGCAGACCACGTGGTCCTTTTGTTCTCCAGCCGGCCGGCTCTGGCCCCGGGGCGGGAAGGTGGTGAGCAGAGGAGTCCGGGATCTCCCTCGCTGTTGCCTTGGTGTCTCAGGGCGAAAAANATCTGGGTGGAGGCAGTGTCACCCCCCAAAGTTCGTGTTAGCCAGAGAGGAAAGAAAAATCCTGAAAAATCTAAAACTATAACAACATAGAAGATGAGTAGGATGGAAGGACTGAGAAATTAATGGGAAGAAGAAGAATGCCTGGAAGTGTCTGAGACACTTGAAAGTGAAGCAGAAATTACAGAACTCAGTTTTCAAAGTTCAGTATTAGAAAGAGAAAACAACCAACTTGTAGTAACAGAAAAAAGTATTATGAGGTATGATTCCCATATAAAAGAAACTTAACTGTCTTTGGATGGAAGTATATCAGCTTCGTTTTCAAGCCTGACTCTTTTGAGGCTATAAAATGGATGTTAGACAGACATTGCATCACTTTTGCAACAACCTTTTTTATGAGAAGTCTCAAAAAATCATTGAATTGTAGAACAGCTCAGATTGGAAGGATCTTAACAGATCATCTGTCTCAAACTTTCATGGGAAAGGGAATTTCAATGAGATTATCTGGCACCCTGTCCAGTCACCTTGTGGAAACCTCCAGCGATGGGGATTGGCCTTAGGCCACCCATTTCCCTGGAAAGGTTGTTGCAGTGAATGATTGTTCTCACTGCGAGAATTCTTTTCTTAAATCAAGATTAAACTTCTTCCAGTGCAACTTGCAGACACTACCCACATATGCTCCTTGTGAGGAGAGAGCCCCTGTCCTTGTTGAAGCACCCTTCAAGTACTAGGAAAGTGTGATGAGGGTATCCCCTGAGCCATGTCTTCTCCAGGGAGAAAATACCTAACTCCTTCAGTCTTTCCTCTTAAGGCAGGTTCTCCAGTGTCTAGACAATGTTTGTGGTCTCCTTTGGATCCTCTCCTCTGTTCATGTCTTTCTTGAACTGTGGAGACCATAACTGGACATGCTACTGCACATGAGGCCTGACAAGTGCTGAGTAGAGCAGGATGGTCACTGCTTTAACTCTGCTAGTAATACTCATATGGATACAGTCCAGGATCAGATTTTCCTTCATTAAAATGAGAATTTCAATGCTTTGTTAGGTCACACACAGATTTTGATTGATAGGTCATTGCTCTGCAGGACCATTATGCAAGTGCTGTGCCCAGGTTGCAGCAGTGAGGAGGAGAACTGTGCCCTCACTGATCAGTACTTCAGAGTTATTTGCATAAAGGTCCCATTCACAAAATGTACCTCAAAAGGTTCCCTGCTTCTAAAATAATATTTTAGTGCTCATACACTCTTCACTCTCCAAGGAATGTCCTACACTCCACCCGCCCTCCCAGTCCCCACCAGCACTTCTGCTTTCCCAAGGTGCATCTCTGCAGTGTTTTCAGCCATTTCTTGTAACACCACAACTCACAAGGACTTGGGGTGTGAGGATGCACCAGACATAGCCTGGCTGTCCTTCCTGCAGTGCCAAGACAAAGCAGAGATTCAGAGAACAGATCTGTTTCTTGAGGCACTCTCTGACCCAGCATGACAGCCACTGTAGGGCAATGGACATGAAATGGATGGATGGACAGCAGGTTCACAAGAGCAGGGAGGATTCCCCTTTTTCAGAGTGTGGGTACAGCTGCTACTCTCACTCCCAAGTGAGTTCCCTGCATCCCTTAGTTCTTCTTACCACACCTCTGGCCAATGCAGCCACTATTCAGCCCCTGGGAACGGTCGCTACTCACACTGTGACCCAGGTACTTGAAGAGGCTGATGTTGTAACCTGCAGACCTCATGAGACCTCTGAGATGATCAGAAGCAGCACAGTTAAGTCCAGGGTCAGGTACCAACAGCCAAATGATGTGAAATTAGTTGCTCCCTTCCTTTCTCTTTCTTTCTGCCTTCATTCCATCTTTAGTTTCAGTCTCTTTCTCCCCTCCCCTTCAATTTGCTTGCTCTGCATCACAATATTTCTTTCTCAGTCTTGCTTTTTAAAACCTTCCTCGGTCTCTTCATCCTTTCCTCTCCTTTGTACCTCTGTCTTTTTCTATGTTTCACTCTCTTTCTCCATTTCTTTCTCTCAGTCTCTCCTCACACCACTCATCCCCTTCTCTCCCTCTCCTGCTCCATCTGCCTCGCCCTCATTTGCTTCTCTCTTCCTTTCTCTCTTTCGCTCTCTGGCCCCCTCCCTTTCTGTCCCTGGGGGGGAAAGCCCTTTTTGCCCTGGTCAAGGCACTGTTGCTGTGTCCTGAGGGCATGGAGAGTGAGTATTTGGAGAGCTGGAAAGTTGGATCTTGCATTATTAGCTCAGCTGGTCAGAGCACGGGGCTAGTTAACCCTCAGTTGTCGGTTTAATCACTGTATGGACCATGCATTTAGGAGCTGGACTTCATGAGCCTTGTGGGCCCCTTCGAACTCAGAGTGTTCTGAGATTATTGTAAGGAACATCTTTCTTAAGGTCAGGAACACCTTCTTCATACCTTAGTGCCTCTTAGAAGATTGATGTTTTCTGCCTTTCATGTCCAAACTGTTTAAGGACAGAGCACTCCATGGGCGACATGAGGCAGCAGCTCTAGTGAAGCTCATCCTCTGCATCTATTTTAAACCTCCTCTTAGAGATTTTCCTTTATGCCTGCTATGGGCCCATGTTTTATCCAAGATCAGTTACCTGTGCCTCAGCACATTTCAGCTCACAAGCAGCCTGACTCCAGAAATAGTGTGTTGATGCAAAATGCCTCCAATTCTCCAGTTAAGGCAGCAAATCACAAAGTGAGGAGAAACTGGTTTTCCTTAACCATCCCTTTAATATTCCGCTCTGATTCCAAAGAGTCCTTAGCCAAGCTTTGCAGGATGGCTGGTGGCAAGGCCAGGTCAGCACAGTGCAATGTGTGGGACTTCTCACCCTTTCTCACACATGCAGTTTGAAGCAGATAATTGGCCCTAGTATTATCATTTAAGGAACCTTCCATCAGATGAGCATTTAGAAACAAACTCTCTGGCCATGATTTCTTACAGTGAGATTTGAGCCCCAACAGCTTCAAGTGCTCCAAGTGCATCATAATTCTTCCACAGTCAGGGCAGGTTGTTCATTTTGGAGGATCATTATAATATTGCCCAAAGGGAACAGGGATTTTTGGCATCAAAATAGTCTCCAAATTTGTTGTGGTATTTGCTAGCAATTCAATAGGTTTAAAAAGATACTGATGGAGCTGGACATGCTACTACATGTTTTCACTGAGCCACAGTTGCTATACACTGACTTTTGAATTAGCTTTTCTGGTTGTTTGTTGGTTGTTTTTTTTAAAGAAATATGTGCTTTAGAATAAACAAAATCTTCTTACTTCCTTTCAAAGTGTGGAAACAAGGCATTTGTCTGGAAAGTAAGAATCACACCTATTTCTTGGGAGAATATTTTGGGAATGGAAAAGGAGAGGAGTAATTTCCCTTCTTTGGTGCCCAATCTAACTGTCACTGATACAGTTTTCACAGCTTCACACATAGAGATGTTGTCTCTGAGAAGCATTGCTTACAGTGACACAGAAATCAACACAGGGTGTCATCTTTTCCTTGAATATATGTAGCTGCTGCCTAGCAAACTACTTCCATATTTAGTTATAGCATGGAAGGATTCCTTGGGTGCAAACCTCAGCATGTTTGGGAGAAGGAGGACCTCCCAGTCCTGAATGCTGTTGATGCAAAAACACTCTGGTCAGTTCAAAAGGCTTCCTTCCTCCTGTTTCCTCCCCATCTTCCCTCCAACAATTCCAGATCCCTTCCCCAGCAGTTTCACAGCCCCTTGAAGTACTCCCTGGAAATGTAGCAGGGTAGAGCTGGCCAGGAACCTTAAGGGATCCTGTACACTGGTAAAATGGGAAATGGTATCTGAGTGTAGAACCTGCCCTTGGCACCCGTGTGATGTGCCTGAGTCCAGCGCTGCCACAGTGGCAGTTCCCTGTTTCTTGCTTCTTGGCTTGAAGGAAAGCAGCCTCTCATTTAAGACTTCAGAGCAGCACACGTTGTGTAGGTGACTTGTTGCTTCTCTGTCCCGCCGGAATGCAGTCCTGATCTACAGTCCACTTATCCATTGCTGTCAAAGTCAGACGGGTAGGATTTTTTCCACTGTAAAGTGTTAGATTTTGTGATTTCTTTAAAGTTGTAATGTACACAGTATTATTCCCACTTGAAGACTTGTCTTGCATGATCAAAACCAGTTCCTTTAGATTTTTGTATTTATACATAATTTTATTATTCCTCAGCACAAAAGCTTGTATAGTTCAGTACTGGAAAACACGATGCAGTATTGCAGCACTTCCCAGCTTGTTCTGGTTGCTCTATATGTTATTTTGGGGGGCTTATCCTCTTGTTCACACATCTACCAAGCTGCTCAATAATCTCAATTTCATTTAAAATAACATTGTGTATCAATATTGGCTATTCTAACAGAGAAAGTAAGAAACTGCAAATTTCTCTTGCCCAAATAAAACATTATTTGTTTTGCGTTAGAACTGATTGTTAACAACTTCTTCGTTAAGTTATAAAAAAGGCTGCCTAATCTTTAAATTTGCTCAGTAACAAGCCACTCTATAGAGTTCCTGGCCTTCATCTATCCTCTTCAGAGGAGACAGTCTTTGCATAAGCTCCTCCATAAGGATTCAGAGACATCCAGGTGCTTCTGGGGTTACAGACGTTTTATTTATGGGGCAACTAACCACTGAATACCCCTTTCCAATGATAATTGGACCAGCAATGAGAACCTCTGAGTACTACACCCAAAAAGAGGCAAAAACATTTTTGCTGTGCCAGGAAAGAAAAAGTAGCTGTCTGGCCATTGTCCTGATCATCTCCCAGTATGGAAATTAAATTAGTCTTACTTGCTCCATGATAATGTATTAAGACACAGAGCAGAAACTGGAGATGGGATAAGTAAAGCTCTACTATCACCCAAGGGCTAAAGTGGAACAAAATATTTAACTTGAAAATCCTCCAAACTTATGTAACTGCAGAATTGAATTGAAGCAACCAAAAGCACTGATTCTGTTGTGCATGCAAAGGAATCTATGGTCTTTATTCTCTACATATTGACATGGTTATAAACACTTCTTACAGATGGAAGTGACTGAGGGTTCACATTTTGTGCAGCCCTCAGGTCACTTTGTTGCCTCATGGCATCCTCACTCTTCCTCCCCTATTTTCTTGCCGTGGAACTCCCGACTCTTGGCTCGGAGCTTGTTGACCTGCGACTCTGCAATGTCAGCCCGTTCCTCGGCTTCCTCCAGCTCGTGCTGGATCTTGCGGAACTTGGAGAGGTTGACATTGGACAGCTCCTCCTGTGTGGGGACAGGGAGTTGGTGGTGAGGAGCTCAGGGCAGGGGGTTCACTCCTTCTGCACCTCGGCCTTGTGGGGCTGCAGCTCTTCCCTGGGGGGAGGCACAAACCTCCCTCCCCTCCCACCACTGCTCACATGTCAGCTCACCCCGACCTCCTCATCCTCCCCTTCTCAGGACCCCACTGCCATAAGCTACACCAGGACTGTGTCCTGTGTGAGGAGCAGCTTTGTCACTTGGATCTGTCACTTGTGCACTTACTCTCCCACTACTTGCTGCCCAATTGTCTGTGTCACTTATCAGGTTCAGAAAGACCCTGAAGCCTTCTGCTGCTGATTTTTAGCAGAGCTTCAGGAACTTCTCAGTCAGTGGATGTGGCCCCTGGGATTGTTTACTCTGATCTCCTGTATGAAACAGGCTGCAGAACCTCCCTGGGTTCATCCCTGAGTGCAGAGTGCCCAGGGCTCACCAAGGCCTCATGACATGAGAGCAAAACAGCAACACCGAGGCTGTTGAGTCTCAGGAGTTTCTGTCGAGCCCCTTTCCTGATGTTCAGCCTCGTTCAATGCATGTGCTGCCCCGATGGAAGGTGGCCCTTGCCCATTCTTTGAGCAATACTTACAGCCTCCTCAGCCTGTCTCTTGTAGGATTTCACCTTCATTTGCAGCTTGTCCACCAGATCCTGCAGCCTGAGAACATTCTTCCTGTCTTCCTCAGACTAGAGTGGTTGGTAAGGAGGAAGTGGAATGAATTCTTGGTTCTGCATCACACAGGGTTATCAAATCCCCTTGGGGATGGTGTGTGCAAAATGTGACTCGCTGGGAGCAAACTCGGGCAGCCCAAGGAGGCCTCCAGACTTACCTGGTAGGTGAGTTCCTTCACCCTCCTCTCGTACTTGCGCACACCCTTCACGGCTTCAGCGCTGCGCTTCTGCTCAGCATCCACCTCCCCTTCCAGCTCCCGCACCTGCAAGGAGAAGCCCATCCCTGCAGCTTGCCTGGCAGTGCCTCTCCAAGGGACAGGGTCACTCATGCACGCACACAGCCCTACACACCCTGGCCTCCAGCTTCTGGATTTGCTTCTTGCCTCCCTTCAGGGCCAACTGCTCGGCCTCTTCCAGACGAAGCTGCAGGTCCTTCACTGTCTGGTCCAGGTTCTTCTTCATCCTCTCCAGGTGGGCACTGGTGTCCTGCTCTTTCTTCAGCTCTTCTGCCATCATGGCCGCCTGAGCAGAGCAAAAGGTCAAAGCCATTGTGGGGCTGGAGACATTCTGGGGGGAATACAACCACCATCAGCAATGAAAGGAGCCCCCAACTCACATCTGTGATGGCCTTCTTGGCCTTCTCTTCAGCATTGCGGGCTTCCTGGATGGTATCCTCCATTTCACTCTGAATCTGGGAGATGTCTGTCTCCAGCTTCTTCTTGGTGTTGATCAAGCTGGTGTTCTATTGAACAATAAAAATTTTGTCCAGTTGCTTCCAAAAGAGAATACATATTTTAGAAATTTACTGTTTCAATGTAAAGTTATCTTCTATTTATCTAATATTAACATCCTCCTGATACATATTGTGACACCATACACAGCTATATAGCAGAGAGTTCTTAAAATTTGAATAAGCCCTTCTGACAGCTAATGAATCCAACTCATTTAGCAGGAATCAATTTCTTTGTACAAATTTAATAATTCTGATTTAGGTGAAGTTTTTTATGACAAGAGTTGATTTAAGAATTTACACAGATGAAAGCCTGTAATGGAAAAAAAAGGCTCATGATATTTTGAATCTCATGAATCTAACCTGAGTGTGGAGCAGCTGAACTCTCTCACTTGCATCCAGAAGCTCCTGCTCAGCCACTTTCCTCGACCTCTCCGTCTGCTCCAGCGCTGCCCGTAGCTCCTCAATTTCAGCCTGCAGCAGGTTTGCTCTGCGCTCCACCATGGCCACCTGCTCCTTCAGGTCCTCCTGGGTCCTGAGAGCATCATCCAGATGGATCTGAGTGTCCTTTAAGAGAGGAAAGAGTAATTATAAGGCATTACAGCACTGTTGCTCAATGGCAATTGCCACCAGTCCAGTAATTATTATGGAAGCATAATATATAAAATTATAGATATATATTTATATGCAGAATTATTGTCAGTAAATGCCCAGTATCTAGGAATGTGAGCAGGGAGAGTGACAGCCCTGCCTAAATTTAGGGCTGAGCATGGGAAAGGCAAGCCTGAATTCAAATCTGACTGACAAAACTTACAAGATGGAGGAAACTGGACCTTTGTACCTACTTGGGGTGGAAGAAGGAACTTTTCTTCATTTTCTCAAGTGCTGCCACATAACAGAGACAGTGCTCTGGGGTTGAAAAATGAAGAGAACAAGAGTGACATGATCCTACTATTCCATGTAGGCTTTAATGATATTGTAATAAGGCAACTTATAGCCCTGAAAAGAGTTTATATGTCCCTCGAAGCAAAGGATATGGAGTACAAGTGCTGGAGTACTTTCCTCCAGTCAGAGGAAAGGATTCAAGAAGGAGGAGAATGGCTGAACATGTGAACAGGTGTGTATCTTGATGTCTAGCTGGTGCCATATTAAAGATTTTGGCTTCTGTGATCATGGATATACCTTTAAGAAGCTCTACCTGTTGGGAGCTGATGGAATTCAACTGATCAAGTAGAGCAAGAAGGTCTTCACCAGCAGTCTGGTCAGAGCTTTAAATTAGACTTAACAGGAGAAGAGAATAGAGTTTGGAGTTACAGAGAAGAGCCAGGGCCTGCGGATGCATTAGAAAGCAACGGGAAAATGCTCTTAAGGATTTAGAGTTTGTTCCTCTAAAAAAGTGATGAATGAAGGTACCTCTATTCCAATGCATGTAGCATGCACAACGAATAGGAGTTAGAAGCCTCTGTGCAGCTGGAAAACTGATCTAAATGCTGTTACTGAAGCCTGGTAGGATGAATCACATGGCTGAAGTGCTACATCAATGCCTATAAAATGTTCAGAAGGGCCAATGAAGGGGTAAGAAGTGCCAAGGAAGGAAAGGTAAGAAGGTGCTCCAAGTAAAATATGGATTGTTTGCACAGAGCTTCATTTACAGCTTTGAAAAACAGTGATGAGTCAGGTTGATATCTACTGAGTAAAAATTAGAGGCCAAGCAAGCACTGGAAACCTTATGGCTGGTGCTTACTAGGGGGATCCTGACCAAGGGGAGCCTTTTGATTATCTGTCAACTGACTGGCCTGCAGGGATCATTCCCTGGGGGTATTCATGATCTTGAGGAATCTGGGCCAGATGAAGAATAAGGCCAAAATCCTGAATTTTAGGAGAGTGAACCATTCATTGTTCAAGGAATTACTTCGTGGAACCCCATTGAGAGCCTGCCCTCAAGGATAAAGAAGCAGAAAAGAGTAAAGAACATTTTCCTTGGAGTGCAAGAGCTCTCAATTCCCAAGCAAAAACAGTCAGGCAAAGAAGGCAGGAGAACAGTGTAGCTGAACAAAGAGTTCTACTCCAGTATGAAGTGTAAAACCAGGGACACATACCCTGGGGAGGACTATAGAGATGCTGTCTGGATGTATGGGGATTGACTTACGAAAGCCAAGGCACAGTTGGATCTGAATTCCTATTTTATAAAGTTTTGGTGTGGCCTTCCATTGAATACTCTGAGCAGTTCTGGGTCCTACAATTAAGGAAGGATATTATAAGACTTGAGTGCATCTAGAGGAGGGGAGCAAAGCCAGTGAAAGGCTTGGAAAGCATGTAGTCTGACAAGTGGCTGAGGGCATGAGGGTTGTCTAGTCTGCAGAGAATGATGCTGAGAGGTAATCCCCTTGTTCTTTTCAAATTACTGAGATGGGACAGGGGAGAGGGAGGTGCTGATCTCTACTCCCTTGCATCCATCAATTGGATGTTATGGAAATGCCACTACTGGAAGTGTTCAAGGTCAAGTTAAATATGGCTTTGAACTGTCTGATCTAGAATAAGATGTTCTTGCCCATGCAAGAGTGGCTGGACTAGATGAACTTTGCGGGTCTCTTTCAACCCTAACCATTCTGTGATTCGATGGTTATATGATAAGAGACAAACGAGACTCCCATGCGCACATCCTTTGCTGAACATACCTTGAGCACAGCCTGTGTGTTTCGCAGGTTCTTTTGTGCCTCGGCAGCCACACGGTTGGCATGGCTGAGCTGGATCTCCATTTCATTCAGGTCTCCCTCCATCTTTTTCTTCAGCCTCAGGGCTTCGTTCCTGCTCCTNGCCTCGGCAGCCACACGGTTGGCATGGCTGAGCTGGATCTCCATTTCATTCAGGTCTCCCTCCATCTTTTTCTTCAGCCTCAGGGCTTCGTTCCTGCTCCTGATCTCAGCATCCAGGGTGCTTTGCATGGACTCCACAATTCTGAGGTGGTTTCTCTTCAGCTGGTCGATCTCCTCATCTTTCTCTGCTATCTTCCTGTCAACCTCCGACTTCACCTGGTTGAGCTCAAGCTGCAGGCGCAGGATCTTCCCCTCTTCATGTTCCAGGGAGGCCTGGACAAGTGGACACAAACATTGATAACATCAGTAAACCTTTCTTTGGAATTACAGGATAGTCCAGGAAATGTCAGCTGGCTGCACTCCCCAGCCAGAACAGAGGGAAACCAAGGGCTTTTTAGCCCTGTTTTTTCATTTATTTACTTGCAGACATCAATGATTATGGCCATGTACCTCAGCTTCCTCCAGAGCAGCCTGGATTTCAGATTTCTCCTGCTCCACTTGCTTCTTGACTTTCTCCAGCTCATGAATGGCCTTTCCTCCCTCCGCAATCTGCTCCGTGAGGTCAGAAATCTCCTCTGTGGGAACAAAGGCCAGTGGCTTGCTCAGGCACTGAGCAGAATGGCAAGGGCCCTGTCCCACCAGGGTGACAGGCATCTTGGCAGACCTGCAGGCCCAGACCCCTGAGGAATGCTCAGCTTGGGAGAAAGGCCATCCAGGAGCAGAGGGCCAGGGACCTACGCTGCAAGTTCTTGTTCTCGCGCTTCATTGTTTCCAGGTGGTCCAAGGACTCCTCATAGGCATTCTTCATCTTAAACAGCTCCGTGCTGAGAGAGCGAGACTCCTTCTGGGAGGCCTCCAGCTCAGCCTGCGTTTCCTCATACTTCTGCTTCCATTCTGCCAGGATCTGAAGAGAAAGGGGGCGTGAGGAGGGAGGTGGCCACGCCAGGGGGATGCTCTGCCCAGCAGTCGCAGGGCTGGAGCCCCAAAGACCTTGTCAAAGTTCTTCTGCTTCTTGTCCAGAGCAGCACAGGCAGCATTGGATCGCTCCACATCAATCATCAGGTCCTCCACTTCATTCTGCAGCCTCTGCTTTGTCTTTTCCAGGGAGGCACATTTGGCATTGACAGCTTCGACGTGTTCCTCTGCATCCTGCAGGCGCTGTGCCAGCTTCTTCCTGGGAGATGGGAAGCACAGCTCTTAATTGGAGATGAAAAGGGATGTTGATTATCATATTCACCACAGCACTGAGACACTTTTCAGTACTTGCTCTCAAGGCACATGGTGCAGAGCCTATCCCTGCAAGTCATTTTGTTCCTATTTCATTTCACCAAGGTCTTCATAGAATCATAGAATCACAGAATCATTTGTGTTGGACGGGGCATTTAAAATCAACTAGTTCCATGCTATGAGCAGGGACACTTTCCCCTAGACCGTGTTGCTCCAGGCCCTGTCCAACCTGGCCTTGAACACTCCTGGGATGGGGCAGCCACAGCTTCTCTGCAGTTTGGCTCTCCCTGCGTTCTTTGTCATGTAAATTATTTTCATTGTGTTTTTCAAAACTGCACCCCTTTGAGTAGATACTTCTATTTCATTTATGTCCCCAACCTACTATTAGACTTTTGCCTTTAATATCTCAGGGGTTTCTTCAAATTTCCATTCTTAGTCTCTGCCAGCCTTCTACACCCTCCCCACGTACTTGGCCTCCTCGAGCTCCTCCGTGCGCTGAATCGCGTCCGTCTCGTATTTGGTTCTCCACTGGGCCACTTCACTGTTGGCCTTGGACAGGGCGCGCTGCAGCTCCCCCTTGGCTTCCTGCTCCTCCTCATATTGTTCCCGGAGCAAGTCACAGTCGTGGCGAGCGGACTGCAGGGCGTGGGCCAGGGCGTTCTTGGCCTAGATAGAGACAGGGATTGGGTCAAGGAATGGCAATATCCTCGAAAATCTCATCCAATTAATTAATTTCACACTGCAAACATGACTGCTGGAAGAGTGTTTGCAATGAAGGACTGACGTAAGCCTGGAGAACAAAGTCTACTAACCACTTTAACTTCAGAAATTAAAATCTTTCCATATTATAGCTGGTGCTAAGCAGACCCTGTCCCCACATGGCAGTGTGATGTTACAAGTGTTTTCAGTGGTGAGCTGTAGAAAATCATGAATTACCTTAATTTCTTCCTCTAAGTGCCTCTTGAGTTCTTCAATCTGTTGGGTGAAAGCCTGTTTGCCTCTTGACAGCTGAGAAATCAAAGCGTCTTTCTCCTCCACCTGGCGTGAGTATTCACCTGAGAAAATACACAAAAAGGAGACAGTTTCACTGTTATTTGTGACCCAAAAAAACCATTTAAGAAGTCCCACCACAGCACAAGCGAGTCTCTCTCACCTGCTTCTGTCTGCAGACGAGCTCTTTGAGCATTGAGGTCATTGATCATGCGCTGATGCTCTTCTTCCTTGGTCTTAATCTCACTCAGCTGGTCTTCCAGGGTGCGGCACATCTTCTCCAGATTTGCCTGTGTGCCAGCAAACAGAAAGGGATGAGTTAAGCTCCCACAGCCTCAAGAATGGCAGGTGCAAGAAGTTGTATTTCTTGGGTCAATGAGCCTATAAAGTATTTGTGTACCTTGGCTTTGGAGACAGACTCCATGTTACTGGCCAAGTCATCAATCTCCATCTTGAGCTCGCTCTTCTCCTTCTCCAGCTTCTGCTTCACGCGCTGCAGGTTGTCGATCTGCTCCCCGAGCTCAGCCGTGCTGTCCGCGTGCTTCTTGCGCAGGGCGGCAGCCGTGGCTTCGTGCTGCAGCGTGGCCTCTTCCAGGTCACGGCGCATCTTCTGGAATTCGGCCTCCCGCTTCTTGTTCATCTCCACCTGAGCTGCCGTCGCCCCTCCTGCTTCTTCCAGGCGCTCGCTGATCTCCTCGAGCTCCCTCGACAGGTCAGCCCGATGCTTCTCTGCTTTAGCGCGAGACGTTCGCTCGGCCTCGATTTCCTCCTCCAGTTCCTCAATACGGGCCTGGAGAACAACAGGGACCCTTCACCCCCGTGCCCTCCTCCTGCCTGCGCTGAGCCTGGCGCAGGGAGGGCAGGGAGCAGACACTTGCCTGCAGCTCCTTGATCTTCTTCTGGAGTTGCATGCCCA
>VWZG01001503.1:32759-46935 GCA_013396735.1 Grallaria varia
TAAGTCCTTTGTAATTTCTTTTTTTTTTTTTTTTTTTTTTTTTTTGAAAAACTTTACTGTGCAATTACATTACAAATCTAGAATAAGTTTTTCATTAGTTTCATTTTTTGTCTGATTTTTTGATTCATCAATGCAGCTCTGTGTAAGTACATTGCATTTCATCTTATTTATTTTGGGTGTATCAGAAGATCACTTAGATTTAATTTTCCTCTTCTTTAGAAAGTGATTGTTTATTACAATGTACCATGTTCAAATTTATGTGGAAATACTGACAAATGTAATTTACTTTACCATTGAAGAAATATTTGAAGCTTGCATTACTAGCTGTATACCCAACCAATGCAGTCAGTGGACACCAGAATAAAATTCATCTTTCCTCAAAATAGGTATTTCAACTCTGGGATATTGTCAAAAGGTTGTCTGTTGTTCTGAGAGGTCAAATGTTACCAGAGAGCAGACATACAGAGGTGGTGTTTGTCTTTTAAGTGTTATCGGGCATTGTTGTTT
Source organism: Grallaria varia (assembly GCA_013396735.1). NCBI lineage: Eukaryota > Metazoa > Chordata > Aves > Passeriformes > Formicariidae > Grallaria > Grallaria varia. The sequence continues at coordinate 33,267 of VWZG01001503.1, forward strand.
GTTGAGGGAGCAGTAGGTACAGATGGTGAGGTGAGACATGCTGTAAGAAAAGGTACTCAGCTCTTGGTCTCACTAATTGTATTAAGGCAGAACAGGAGGTCAATCAAATCACTACCCTAACTCCTCTAAAGACTCTACAGAGACTATAATGAGGTTTTGTGTCATGAACTCACATGGCAGACATGTATTTGTCTGTATTAGGACTAAAAACTCTGTTTTTAGAATAAACTTCACTTTGCAATAATGAGACTGAGGAAAGAATGTGGCCAAAGTTTTAGCTTTAGTTATATGGTATTTGGCTTAAAATATTTTATTAAAAAGGATAGTATGCAATTGAGACACCTGTAGTAGGAAGGGAGAGTTAGATCTTATTTATTTCCCCTATTAGAAAAGGTATAGAAAATGTTACTCACAGCCTGCACTTGGAGCTGCAGGTCATTTTTCTCCTGCACAAGTTTCACCATTTTCTCCTCCAGTTCCTTCCGCTTTGCCTCAGACTTTGCAAGCTCTTCTTTAGTTTTCTCAAACTCTTCCTTCATGTTGGCCATTTCCTTCTCAGACTCTGCACTCTTCAGCAAGGGCTTGATCTTGAAGAACAGCTTCATCCAGGGCCAGTGCTTGACGTTCATGAATGCACGAACATTGTACTGGATGCAGAAGATGGACTCTCTGGAGCATAATTCAAATGTACAATGAATACTTTCAGTCTGAAAAGTGTCAACACTTTCACACAAGCACAGTGACTTCAGCTGAAGAAGTGGAATGTGTACCTCCTCTCCACCATTCTCTGGTACTCCACTCTCATCAGGAAGCCCCTGCACCTGGCCTGGGTGCGGGTGATGAGCTGTGCCAGCTTCTCATCCCTCATCTCCTCCAGGAGCCCCAGCAGCCCAGCTTTGAAGAACACCTTAGAGAGGGAATGTTGCAGCACGTCACTGTCAGGCAGAGCAAAGCACAGGCACAGAGCGAGTGAGCCAACGGGGGCTTTGTACCTTGGTGTGTCCAAATTTGTACTGGGTGTGGTCCACATCGATTGACCCAAGGAGCTTCTCAGAAGCCTTCTTGCTGTCGATGAACTGTCCCTCTGGGATGGCACTGGCATTAAGCACCTTGTATCTGTGGAAAAGAGGAAGATAAGGCTATTTTTTTCCCAGCGAACACATGGGAGCCTTTAAGCCCCACCAGCTCCTATATAGGTATTTTTGACAACAGAGCAGAGCCTGAATGGACCTACGAATGAACCAACAACACTTTTAATGGTGCTGTGAAGTGCAGTGTTCTTACCTCTGTTTGAAGTCAGCATAGAGGACTCTGCTGGGGAACCCTTTCCTGCAAATCCTGATCCCTTCCAACACGCCGTTACAGCGCAGCTGGTGCAGCACCAGCTCATGTTCCATGGCACCTGACAATGCAGAGCAAATGAATGGCACAGAGTCCAGTGCAGAGGGGAATGGATGTGTCAGAGCAAACTCTCCTCCTACTTGAGCATCTTACCAGGTGTTTTAGTCTCATTGGGGATGATACAGCGCACAAAATGGGGGTGAGTGCTCCGCAAATTGGTCATCAGCTTGTTCAAGTTCTCCTGTGGGATCATATGCAGCTTAGATTTAAGAAATTTAGTTCTGTATACTTTGTACCTAGATGCCAAGGAATCAATATAACCTATCTTAGAGGAAAGAAGTTTTCAAATTAAAAATTTAAATTTAGGTAAATCTTTTATATACTTTTCATTAAAAAATATTCTCAGGAAAAAAAAGTTAAAAAATTTTCACCTTATTTTGGAGGTACTAAAACAATACTCTATAAATATTTTTTTGACAAGCCTTTTAGGGATTAATGTTGATAGTACATGCCAGATTCTGAAAAAATGTTTTTCAAACAGAATGTGAATGAACTCTTATAAAAAAATTCAGACGATTAAATGAAGACTAGTTCCTAAACGTGAAAGAAGAATACTAGGAAAACACAATTCATGCTTATTGCTTTTCATCATACAACACGTATCAAAAGAAGAACCTGAGTGTATTTAGCTCATATATGACACTGTTCATGTCACTTTAGAGAAAATGAATGCATCCTGTACCCGGAAAAGTGCTGAGACAGTCTGGAAAGAAGAACCCTTCTTCTTGCCCCCCTTCTTTCCACCGCCAGCACCACCACCACCAGCCTCTTTAAAAAAAAAAAAAAAATTCAATATATTCTTTTTTTATTGCATCTTTATATATCACAAACGTTGAGAAAGAAAATTTTAAAAAATAACCTGCATCTGCTCCACCATAAGAAGCAAAGAGCAAGGCCAGGGTCTTCACAGATGATTTCTGGTACAGCCCAATGACAGTTTCATTCAGGGGGTCCTTGTTCTTCTCCAGCCACCCAGAGATGTTGTAGTCCACGGTACCAGCATAGTGCACCAGGGAGAAGTGGGCCTCAGCCTTGCCTTTGGCAGGCTTGGGCTTCTGGAAGTTGCTGGACTTGCCCAGGTGCTGGTCATAGAGCTTGTTCTTGAAAGAGGTGTCAGTTGCCTTGGGGAACATGCACTCCTCTTCCAGGATGGAGAAGATGCCCATGGGCTGGAAGACAATTCAATAACCAAGAGAGACTGCCTGTAGAATAATATGATTATGACTTGATCTCAAAGGGAATATAGTAAAAGAGAGGAAGTTGAGAAATAAACTTTGCCATTAAGAAAATTTTATTCTTAAAAATGAGTTTAAAAGATTCACCTGCTTGACTCACACTTTGTCACAGTGATTCACGAATGGTTTTTATGCCAAAACCATGTTAAAGTCCAGGAGGAAAAAGTATGTATTTAAAAATAGTTTTTACAATTGTGTCCATTGCATACTTACTTCTGCTTTTAAACTTTCAATCAATTCCCTAAATTATATGTTACTAAAAGAAATCTCATTTTCTTGGTCTCAGAGGTCAGGCACTGACTTTATTGGCCCGTACTTACTTTGCTATGAACCCTATAGAAAAAATGTGTTGCCCGTATGACATTACTCCAGAACCTTAAGAAAATATTTTCATGTCAATTTAGGACCTGCTCTTTTTTTTTGAAAATATCATCCTTAATCAAGCTAGTGGAGATACATTCCATGCAGAGAATGTGCAAGAATGACTTCTACAGTTTTCTCTGGACTTTGTAATATCTATCATATGTAATTAGCAACAGATCAAGACATATTCAACAACTGAAACTGAATTCAAGAAATTAGCCAGGGGAAATTTAAAATAATGGATTCTGGAAAATGTAAGACATTTTTGATGGAAAATGTACCTTCTCAATGAGCTCAATGCAGGCAGCCAGGTCCATCCCAAAGTCAATGAATGTCCATTCAATTCCCTCCTTCTTGTACTCCTCCTGCTCCAGCACGAACATGTGGTGGTTGAAGAACTGTTGCAGTTTCTCATTGGTGAAGTTGATGCACAGCTGCTCCAGGCTGTTGAACTGCACAGTGGAAAAAACCCACAGCAACCAGCCCTCGTCAACATGCACAGCTCTTGGACATTCTCCTCCACCCTTTATCAATCTCCCCAGTTAAAACACAACTGTGTTATCAGGACCACACCATAAATGGACCTATATGCAGCTCCACAAAGAAATACCCACATAATGAAAATGAGGGTTTATTTCAGAGCAGGTATTCCTACGGAATCTCCTAAAATTCATAAAATACTGTGGCATTTTTTTATTCAACCAAAAAGATGAGCGCATGCTCTTGTCCCCAGATTTAAAATCTGATCGTTCTGATTAAGCTCATATCTATTATCTCCTTGGTTCTTAAGCAATTTACACATCTTTAACCTGTTATTAGCTCAGTCAGTTAGGGCATGGTGCTAATAACACCAAGATCATGGATTTGATACATCTATGGGCCATTCATTTAAGAGTTGGACTCAATGATCCTTCTGGGTCCCTTCCAACTCAGAATATTCTGTGATATATTTGTCAGTGGATCTCCTAGTTCTGCTATAGGTCTTGTCTTCTATTAAATTATTGTAAATATGTTGATTTATTTAATCCTTAACATTAAGCTCAAACTTACATTAAAAGGTATAAAATTCTTTTTGCTAATTCCACACAAACAGCATCACTCTGTGCTTGTACTGATGGAGCTTTTGAGGAATTTGCTCTCTGCTATAAGTGAAAATGATGGGATTTTTTTCCCATAACATTGCAAATGATTGGCATGTTGAGCATTCAGAGAAATATTCCTTGCAAGTCCACTGACAAAACAACCTCTCACTACAAGAGTAGTCCTCAAACCTGGAATCCTTACATCAAAGATCTCGAAGCCAGCAATGTCCAGGACACCAATGAAGTACTGCCTGGGCTGCTTCGTATCCAGCTGTTGGTTGATGCGAACAACCATCCACAGGAACATCTTCTCATAGACAGCCTTTGCCAGGGCACCCACTGCATTGTTCACCTAAAATAAAGAAGAATACAGCAGAAGAAATAGAATATTCAAAGCAAATACTAAGTGATTCAAGACAAAGGCTCCCAGTCACCAGCTCGTTGTTACCTGCTGCACAGTTTGTCCCTTGGTCACATATTCATTCCCCACCTTGACTCGTGGGTAGCAGAGGGCCTTGAGCAGGTCTGCTGAGTTCAGACCCATCAGGTAGGCAGCCTTGTCAGCAACTAAGCAGAAGGACAAGAGATAGAAAAATTAAGACTCATAAGACATGCAGCACTTTAAATTATGAACCCTTTCCAAAACGGTTGCAATACTGAGAGTCCTTGCCATCAAATTCTGCTTACTGGATCTCAGAGGAAACATGACATAGTTATTCAAACAAAAAAAAATCTTAATTTTTCTTTACAGAGCTGTGCATCTAAAGGCTCTTTGTGTCTTTAAAAGTCTTCACAGAAGCATCTAGAAACAATGTACTTATTAAAATTAATTCTGGAATTTGTTACTAATTTTGCCCTAAATAATAATTGATTTATGAAGTAGAAGTCCTAATACTGAATATAATGCCTCAATTTTTCATTAAAAATCAATCAGAAACAAGTTTTATTAGAAATATTTCTCGCCTCAGTGGGTCTAAGCAAATTAAGCAGGCTATGGTAATTCAGACTGGTAGCTCAGGAGACACTTATGTGCATATATGCAATTGATACTGCAGATCATGACTGGGTAGTAATTGAAAAAAGAGTCTGTTTTGGATGGCAGTTTCACACCTGTATACTATTTCATCTAAACACATTTTGTACTGTTTTTCTTTCTCCTTCTTCCAAATACTGAGTTAATATTGCTACTTCAACTTCTAAGATGACCACCAAAGATTTGGATGATACCTTCTGTGCCATCAGGCTCTGCCTGCTCCTCACGTTGCTTCTGCTTGAACTTCAGGTTCCCATAATGCATGACAGCCCCTGTCAGCTTGTAGATGGCTGTTTTCTCATCAGCAGTGAAGCCCAGGATGTCAATGGCACTCTGCAATAGGAACAGTAAAATAAAAGCTTTGCCTGGGAGAGATTACAATAGGTAAAATATTCTTAATTGCTACTTACATCTGTAGCCATCAGCTCCTCCTGGTCGTTAATGCTGGCAACAGTGATCTCCCCTTGACTCACAAACTGGTAGTCATAGGGGTTGGTGGTGATGAGGAGCATGTCTGTAAAGAGGAATAGGACAGACCTGGGTGTGAGAATGAAGATAAACACATTCCAATTCCATCAAACACTTTAAAATACTGCCTACCAATTAGCTCCGGCTTCTTGTTGGACATGATCTGATAAAAGATGTGGTAGCTTCTCTCCGCCTTGAGTTGGAAAGTGACTCTGGACTTCTCCAGCAGATCTGGCAAGGATGGCAGGACAGAGTTAGGCCTGAAAGGAACACTGAGGTGGAAAGGGAGGAGGGAATGGGATCAGGTCAGGAGGTGTCTTACATGTTTCAATGTCGGCAGAAGCCAGTTTTCCTGTGGCCCCAAAGTGGATTCGAATGAATTTGCCCTTTAGAGGGGAAGGAAAAAAAGGCATTTGGAAATTTCACCATGCCATTCTCCACAGAAGACAGGCTTCAAACTTAGAAGTTGGTATGATTTAATTTTTCTTTTTAAAAAGATAAACAGGAGAAGAACAAATTCAGGAAACACTATACTGGCAATACTAGCACAAAGATCTGAGCTTTATTATCCACTGTTATTTTATAGTGATATTTTAACTGCATATTCACAGGAATGAGAAAACCACAAAGAAAGCTTTTTATTCCATTGCAACTATTAGCCTTTTATTTGTGTTGCAATTGAAACATATGGATATAGTGAAAGTAAATTTTTAATCAGAGAGCATGCTGTGAGAAGGTAGATTTTCGTGGTGTAATCATTAAATGAGTTTTTTTGGTCTTGTGGAAAACAAGTATCCTCTTACTTTCTGAGTTGTGGGGATAGATATTATAGATAAACATATTTCAATTATCACCTTTATGTGCTGTATTGCACTTCTAAAGATGTATTTTTAATTAGGTAGTCTGGTTAAATTCTAGTTGTCAAAACTATAAGGGAAATGTTACTTCAATGAATACAGTCATCCGACTGTGACACTTCAGAAGTGACAGCATATGTTCTGACATCCTTCTTCCCTTGTAAAAGACAACTTTTCTGATCATCAACTCACAAAGCGTGAGGAGTTGTCGTTCCTCACGGTCTTGGCGTTTCCAAAGGCCTCCAGCAGCGGGTTGGCACTGATGATTTGATCCTCAAGCGTTCCCTGTGGGGCGAAAATTACTCACTGGCTGTGCTGGGTTGGCAGGGCAATGAGAGGCCAAGTGTTGAGTCTGTTCTTCCTCACTCACCTGCATTTTGCCTGATGTCTGCTCCTCCTTCTTCTTGTCCCCGCTGGCTGCAATTGTTGCAAAGTACTGGATGACACGCTTTGTGTTCACAGTCTTGCCGGCACCGGATTCTCCGCTGTGCAAGCAAGGAGAGAAGCAGAGAGCGTGTGGTCAGGCAGGAGGTGCCCTGGCCCTGGGCAGCCCCGCAGGGACCCGAGCAGGGGGTGTACGTACGTGATCAGGATCGACTGGTTCTCCCGATCTGGGGAAGGGGCAGAAAGACAGCACTTAAAACTCAATGAACAACAGAGGAAGAATGAAACATAGTCAGGCAAGTTAAACGTTTTGTCTCATGTCTGCTTGTTCTAAACAAAGAAAGAAACACCCAAAACACATCACTGTGTGCAGAGGACTCTTTCATTTAAAACAGTAAAAACAACGTTATGAAGACAGTAAACTCCACAACAGAGGAGTGTGTCAGAACCATGAGAGCTTTGAAAAAGTCTCTTCATATTGCTTAGAGAGAGTATCCCTTCAGAGAATTGAATAGTCCTACCCCTCTGAGACAGACAGGGCCACTCACCAGTCAGCATGAACTGATAGGCATTGTCAGAGATGGAGAAGATGTGTGGAGGGGCCTCCTGGCGCTTCTTGCCTCGGTAGGCCAACACCACCTCGGGGTTGTACACGGGCAGCCACTTGTAGGGGTTGACAGTGACGCAGAAGAGACCCGAGTAGGTCTGCGAGGAAGGGAGACAGCACGTTGGCTTCCCCTGGGCCTGGCAGAGCAGCTCCTCCAGCTGCCCAAAGGAAGCTGCTGCTGCCACTTACGTAGATCATCCAGGCTGCGTAACGCTCTTTGAGGTTGTACAGCACAGCGGGCTCGTGGAGGTGGGTCATCATGGCCATATCCTCAATTTTGTCGTACTTGGGAGGGTTCATGGAGAAGATTTGATCTTCCTTCACGGTCAGGGTCTGTCAGAGAAGGAAGGCCATGCATGGATGTCAGCTCAGAACCCAGAGCAGGAAGAAAATGTTGTCATTCAGCCTTGTTTTTCACTCACCTCTCCCCCTTCAGTCTTGACAGTGACCTTCCCTGATTCCCTGCTCTGTATTGTCCCTTTCACAAAGGATTCTTTAGGATGTACCACGAAGACGGATGTCTTGGCATCAAAAGGCTTGTTCTGGGCCTCGATTCTCTCCTTCTCTGACTTTCGGAGGTAAGGAGCCGCCTCCCCAAAAACAGCCATCTCAGCATCTCCAGAGGCCATGGCTGCGCTTTACGGAGAGGCTCGTCAGAAGAGATTACTGTGGACGAGCAGACATATTACTCAATTTTGTCAAAAATAAGCACATTTTAGAAGAAGCAGAGGTGTGGTGGAAAAAGAAACTATATTGGTACTTTTCATAGCTTTTTGGAAGGAATTGCGTATTTTTTGCATTGCTGGGTTTCAACAGTTGCGAAAAATGTGACAATGATATTTTGGGTGATTGTTTGGCTTGTACTGACATCACATTTAAAATATCCCATAGACACTTTCTATTTGGTATTCATGGACTGTCTTGTAGAATTAAGAACCTCAAAAATCCTTTCAAATGCTTAGGTGCTCCTAAATTAAATTTGAATTTATTATAATGCTGTTTCCTCCCAAGTGATACTAATTCACAAAGCTTAGAATGCTCATAATGCACTCTCTGGAGTAGCATACAGAAAACTCAAGCTTCTTAGTGGCTTAGTTTCAGTATTTATAACATTTGTACAATTGCATTAATGTAATTTGTATAATTGTATTAATAATAAAATTCTTTGCGAATTTTATTCACTTCTTGAATCCAGGCATAAATTGCAATGTCTGTCAAAAGAAGAGCAACACCTTTTCAGATCACAATGAGATTAGCTCCTTTTCTAGTACTTCTTTTAGCTTTTTAAAACATAATAGAGTTTTAGAGGAAAATTGAATTCAACACAGAATTTCAAAGCTCAGCACTTGAATTTAAAAATAAGGAATTTTAAAGCCAGTATTAATTTATCTGAAATAGTTTTTCCTCCTCCCATCCTTCCCCCCACTCTGAGGAAAAAAACACCAACAATGAGCAGCTTTCGAAAACATTTACATATCTCTTTCTGTATAGAGTTAAGTACCTGATATTTACACAATAATATTGTGCTACATTTGTAGTAATATGAGAGAATAACAGGATAATTCTTTATTTTTCTCTGAAGGAACAGGTGCTGGTTTCCAGAGACGGAGGGCAGCAGCTTCCATTTTTTGTGAGGCAGAGACCAGGCAGAGAAGCACAGGAGACAAAGAGCAGTGCTGTGTTTTACAGAGGTGACAATCACAGCTTGGTTGCTCATATTACAGCTCTTTCTACTCTTACTGCTCTAGTGATTCCATGGCAAATTTTGGACAAAAGATTACATTAATTCACATGTTCTGAGAAAAAACGTTGAATCTTGTACTTTTCCTACTGTGTTCCTCTTGGTCCAGTTCTGCTGCTGCACCAGCAGTGATGGGAAGGCAGTGCACCCGACTCCCTGTTAGGGGAGTTAAACAAATGTGAAGAATGTCCCCATGAGATCTTCTGGTCTGCCATGTGTAGTCAGAGACTTCAAACACAGTCACCATAAGAATGGACCAAGTGATCTTTTGAGGTCCTTTACAACCTGGACAGTTCTGTGGTTCAAAGATTCACTTAAAAACCTCACCAGTCTTAGGCACCCTCCCACCCTCTACTGTAACTACAGTGAGTTTGAAAATACAGAGTGCAGCAGTGCCCATTCACTCAGTCAAACAGAAACCCCACCCAAAGGGATCTGTGTCTGCCCTCTAAGAATCAGTAAATCAGGTTCTTACCTCCTGTGACACCAGATGGGTGGCTTGCAGGCTGGCAGCCGGTCAGTGCTGTGAAACAGGAATGGCAGTTCCCCAATCGCTGCTGCACAGAAATCCACAGTGAAAATGTGCAGGTGCCTTCAGAGCAGGTTTATAATGGAATCCCCTCCAGGACATGGGCACTGGAGGCAGCAGGAATGTTGTGGCACATCCCTTCCTGCCAGCCCCACACTTACCTTGGAGCTTTCCCTGGAGCCAGGGCAGACGTGTCGCGGGGACGTTTTATACGATCTCGCCTGCAGATGCTACAGATGCCTCCTCTTTCTTCGGTCAAAACATTTTTGGCAAACCTTCTTTGGCTAAGCATTGTCTGGCAAACTGAACTAAGGGCATAATTGTCATTTGACATGACTAGATATAATTAGAAAATTTTGATGTCTTACTGGCTATATGAATACATCTCCTATAAATAATGTGACAAGGGTGTTAAGGAGGGAATTTGGACTAGTCAAAGCACTTAGAGAACTTGGATTCAGGACTTATGGATTCTATTGCTGGCTTTCCCACCGACTCACTGTATGACCCCAGATGGATTGCTTGGTATGTGTGTGTGCCTCAGCTATCCCAGCTGTACAATAGGAATGTCAGCTTTTATCTTCCTCTTGTGATGGTGTGAAGCTTGTAAGAAATGTCTAAGAGCAACACATTAGGCAGGCCACTAAGAAGGAAGTAGGTGTTATTAAAAGCATTTGGTGGATGTGCTGGTAAGATTTTGAAAGCAGAGGAGTAATCTGGGTCCTGTAGTTTGATAGTGCTGGTGCCTGAGAGTCATAGACATGGCAAGATGGGACAAGAAACAAAGATTTGGTCATGGAAATAGGAAGCTGGGATGTAGGTCAGCTACTGGGTTGGGTCACAGAGAGAGATGTGAGGTCACTTGTGATACACGGCAAAGCGTTTCTATGTACACTCAGGCAGATATGCCCATTTGTGCACTTGAAATTGCAAAATACATGGGAGATTCTCCAAGAAGGGTTGTTACAAGCCTGTGCATGAATTTGTGCTAAGGGGGGCGTCATAAGATGTGCTGTGATTTCTGCTATGTAGCTAAGTGCAGCTGAACAACACGTGTTCCTTTCTTTTCTTGATGATGTACTAATTCATCAGAAAGCAGCCACATTGGCAGCTCAGGAAAGGGCCTCAGTTGTTTCTTACATATTCTCTTCCATGTCTGACCTGTCAATGTGTATCACAAATAAATCTCCTAGATAAAGGTTTGGGCCTGTAGAAATCTATGCCATTTGAATGGTCATGACCCTTTTGAAAAGGAATAGTTGCAGCTCACTGCAGAGTCTGTAATCAACCAGTTGTTTTTCTCCTGCAGGAATTTCTGCTCCTGCAGAATTCAAGAGTCATTCCACCATCCCAGAGCTCAGCTCACACACTCAGAAGACAACCTAGGTAAAGAGACTCGCAGTCCTCAGTTCGTCCTTCAATACATGGCACTTGATTCCAGTTCTGCTAACACAAGTAAACCATTGTCTCAGCTGAAAACCTTCTGTCTGCATGCTCCCACTGTCAAACTCACCAACCAGGAAACAAAGACTCCTTCAGCACTTCCCTACCCACAACTCCCAGAAACTAAATATTTTGCAGGCTGAGATTTTGCTTATTGAAAGAGGCTGGAGACACCGGGCCCAGGTTAGAAAAATGATGCATGGCATACAAGATAGTATTGAACAGTGCCCTGTGCATGAGGAACTTGCTCCAAGAAGGGCTCTGATATTGCCACACCCACATTTTGGGTAGCTGGGCCCCAACCCAGAACACAAATCTGTCCCAAACTGAGGCACAGGGGCGCCATGTGGTGTCCAGCACCCCAGAATATTATTGATCCTGGCTGGGAAGGGGACAGGAGCACCTGGTCATAACAGAGCATGGTGTTAACAAGGCCACCGGAGGACCAGGGATGGCCAAGACCTCTCCCAGGTTGTGAGCTTTCTCCCATCAGCTTGGGGAGGGACCTCTGGACTCCCATTACCAGGGAAGGTGTAATATAGAATCACAGAGTCACCGAATGGTTTGAATTGGAAGAGACCCTTAAGGTCATCCAATTTCAACACCCTTCCATGGGTATGAACATCTTCCATGAGACTGGCAGGGACACCTCCTACACAATGTTGCTCCACGATCCGTCCAGCCTGGCCTTGGACACTTCCAGGGATGGGGCAGCCACAGCTTCTCTGGGCAACCTGTGCCAAGGCCTGCCTACCCTCACTGGGAGAAATTTCTTCCCAATATCCCATCTAACCCTTCCCCCTGCCAGTTTGAAGCTATTCCCCCTTGTTCTGTCACTCCAGGCCCTTGTTCAAAGTTCCTTTCCATCTCTTTTGGAGTCCCTTCAGGCACTGGAAGGGGCTCTAAGTTATCCCTGGGGCCTTCTCTTCTCCAGACTGGACACCCCCAGCTCTCTCAGCCTGTCTTCATAGCAGAGGGGCTCCAACTCTCAGAGCATCTTCATATCCTCTTCTGGACTCAATCGTGCACATCCACATTGTTCTTATATTGGGGCCTCAGAGCTGGATGCAGTGTTCCAAGGGGGATATCACCTGAGCAAGGAAAAGGGAAGCATCCCCCCTCACCTGGGATCAGCCCAGCACATGGGGGGTTTCTGGGCTGCCAGAGCACATGGCTGGGGCATGTTGGGCTTCTCATCCAGAAACACCTCCAAGTCCTTCTCCTCAGGGCTGCTCTCAATCCATTCTCCACTCAGCCTGTACCTGTGCTTGGGATTGCCTCAATCCATGTGCAGGACTTGGACGTATTGGTCTTCATAGAGTTCCCATGGGCCTATATCTTCAGTCTGTCCAGGTTCCTCAGGGTGCCATCCCTTGCCTCCAGCATAGCGACCACAGTATGTGGTTTGGTGTCATCGGCACACTTGCTGAAGGTGCCCTTGATCCCACGCTTCCTGTTGCCTACAGAGTTGTTAAACAGCTCTGGTCCCAATACCGACCTCTGAGGAATGCCACTCATCTCTGGTTTCCACTTGGACATGAAGCTGTTGACAGTAAATCTTTGAGTATGACCACCACTTATCCACCAAGCAGTCCATCCTTCAAATCCATGTCTATCCATTTTAGAGACAAAGATGTCATTTGGGAAAGTGTCAAATGCTTTTCACAAGTCCAGGTAGATGACATCAGTTGCTCTTCCTTCATTGACCAAACCTGTAAGCCCATCACAGAAGGCCACCAGATTTGACAGGCACAATTTGCCCTTACTGGAGCCACATTGGCAGTCAGCAATCACTTCCTCATTTTCAGTGTGCCTTAGCTTAGTTTCCAGCATGAGTTTCTCCATGATCTTGCTGGGCACAGAGGTGAGACTGTCTGGATTGTCATTCCACAGGCCTTTCTTAATTCCCTCTTTATAAATGGAGGTTATATTTCCCCTTTTAGCCAGTGGACAGCCACGACTTCTTAAGTGTAATGGATAGTGGTTTAACCATTTCCCCTGTCAGCTGGATGGATTCCATCAGGTCCCATGGAGTTGTGCACCTTTAAGTCCCTTAAATGGTCTCAAACCAGATCTTCTCCTACAGTGGGCAGTTCTTCATTCTCCCAGTTCCTGTCTTTGCCTTCTGCAACTTAGGTGGTATGGCTGGAGCACTTGCTGGTTAACACAGAGGCAAAAAGGTATCTCAGCTTTTTCTATATCCCTGGTAACAAGGTCATCCAATTCCTTCCAGAGAGGGCCCACATTTTCATATCTTCTTTTTTTTACCAACATTCCTACATTTCCAAGTTTAATCCTATCATGGCTTTAGCTTTCCTCACCTAATCCCTGGCTGCTCAGACAATTCCTCTATCTTACTCATAGGCTGCCTGTTCCTACTTTCACACTCTGTAGGCTTCCTTTTTGTGTCTTAGTTTGTTCAGGAGCTCCTTGTTCATCCAAGCACACCTCCTGACTTTCTCTTTGTTGGGACGCATTGCTCCTGAGTTATACCTGAAGAGTCCAAAGTCTGCTCTCCTGAAGTCT
>VWZG01001504.1:3994-33876 GCA_013396735.1 Grallaria varia
CCCTTTAAAAATCCAGAGCTTATTTTTATCCCTGAAGGAGCAGCTTCAAAACCCCAAACTCAGGGCACTGGTGGCCTGAGCCCAGTGTCACCTCACACTGTGCCCTGCCTCCAGCCCAGCAGCGAGCTGAGAGCCAGGGCAACCCTGGGGCTATATATAGCAGGGTAAAAATGAACCCTGGTTTTATATCATTACGATTTTTGCAGAGATCTGTATTTACAGGGGAATATTTCAGGAATCCTGAAGGAAACAAGGAGGCAGAGGGAGCTGTATTTTGGGTTTAAAGGCTGGGAAGGGGCTGGCTCTCCCGGGGCAGGGACCATGTGGGTGCAGGGCTGGGATCTGCCTGCCCTTGCATAACTACTGCATTTTTTTCCCCATTGGTAATGCCTTGCTCACTGCCACCCCGGGGGAGCAGCCTGTGTGTATGGGAGGCAGGAGAGCAAATATGGTAAAATATTTGGGTAGCTTCCCCAGGGTAAAATCCTGAGTCATTCTCCTACATCCCACTGGGGTTTATTGTCCCTGGCTGCGGCGGGGCTTAAGGTTGTGCCTCAAAGACTTGTCCATGGGAAACCTGGTGCAGGGCAGCAGGATGGAAGGGTCAGGACACATTTTCTGGAGCTGACAGCATTCCAGGGCCAGATCCTTGTGCACACAGGGGCTTCTGCCTCCTTTGCAGACAGCCTGAGCAAAAAGCTGGACCAGGAGGGAAATGCTCCAGCCTGTTGCCTCTGACCACTCACACGTGGACCTCGTGCTGTGGCTGACCCGACCCAATGGAAAGACAAACAAACTGGGCAAGGGAACAGGCTCCCATGACCTGCACAGTCAACCTGTTTCTCCAGTTCCTAGCTGTTTCCCAGGATACTGCTGAAACATGGCCCTCAGCTCCGGAAGGGCTCATCCCTTGCTCACAGTCAGACTAGACTAATCACCCTGTTTAGCCTGCTTGGATGGAGAAGGATGATGGAAAAAAACCCCAACCAAACCCCAACTGCTGGGCTGAGCAGGGAAATAAAGAAAACACCACCATCCAGGAGCCCTTTCCAGCCACCAGTGCCAGCTCCTTGGCCAATAAATGCCTTGGTGCATGGTCAGCTCTCACTTGCTGCAGCATTTCTCAGAGCATGTTCTGCTCTGGGTGAGGTCTGGCCAGGCGTGTGGCACTTCCCTGTCTCCAGCCACTCTGTCCCAGCCCTGGTTAATGTCCCACTCCTTATCAGCCCCCAGCTCCTGTTTGCTTTCATGGATCTGTCCTGGCACTTTCAGTGCAAACTGAACTCTGGTTTCCCTTTATCAGGATTGGCTGCTCCGTGGACAGCCTGGATGGTGTTAATGAGAAACCAACCCTCTGACAGGTGGAAAAAGTGACCTTCCAGTTCCAGACTGTGGGTCCCAGCCGTGGAGGTCTTGAGGTTGAGGAAAGTGCTGATTGAGTCCAAAGATGATTTTGGATTATTACTGAACTTAGGAGGCCCCTTCAGCTCCACCTGCCAAGAGCCTTGATTTTAAGAGATGCCGGGCAGGATGCTGCTGGGTGGCCTCGTCACATCCCTGCTCACCAGACTGAGGGCTGGGAATTGGTCACAGGGGCAATTTGTGGCTCTTTAGTGACTTCTTTCCCTGCCTGGGACCTTCAGCTTCAGGAAAAAACTCTGTCAGAGATGTCATGACTATGAAGACTGCTCTCGGTGGAGGGTCGCTCAGACAAGACCCCGTTGTTCTCCTGACACCTCACTGAGCAGTCGAGACCCAAGTAACCTGCTGTCTCATCACCACCCCTCCTCACACCTGGCCAGGAGCCTGCAGGTCCTCTGGGAAGCACTGCATTGTCACACACCAGCCCTGACCCCCCTCCAGGTCCTGGGGCTGCGAGGAAAAGATAACAGAATCCCTCATGTTTCCTTGAGGCTGCTTTCCAGGTCTTCTCAGAGGCAGAAGGTAGCACAATTTGTGAGACCTTTGACCATCTCAGTCATCACTCCCGGCCTCAGTTTCCCCTCGGGGGGCTCCCAGAGTCCTCATCCACCCCATGTCCCTCCAGCTTTGCTCCTGGCACCCTCCCCGCTCCCCGACAGACTGTGGGCACAGAGCAGTAAGGTTTTCCATCTGGTGGCCCACCTTCATCACCCTGGCACCGCTCTCTTCCAGGAGACACAAGCTCTACAGGGAGGAGCTCAACTTGACCTCCCCGGTGGCGCCGCTGCCGCTCCGACCAGAGGCCAGCTGGCTCCAGTTCCACCTGGGCATCAGCCGGGATGGGCTCTACCCACGCTCCAGCCCCGTTGTCAACAGGCTCCTCCGGGACATGCAGGAGCTCCCCACTGTCAGTGCTGGTAAGCACCTTCCTGCCACGGGAGCTGGGATGGGGCCGGTGGGGTTGGGGGGCTCCAGAGCCCACAGGTCCCTTCTGCAAACAAGGCAGGGCTCTCTGGGAGCCTGGGAGTGGGGTCTGCAGCCCGGCGGGGTCTCACCACTCCTCCTGCCCTTGCAGATTACAGCCAGGACGAGAAGGCGCTGCTGGGAGCCTGTGACTGCAGCCAGAGTGAGTGTGACCCTCGGGGCTCCCCCCTGCTCCCCATGGCCTTGGCTGGCCCCATCCACCACTCCTCCATCCTGACCCCAGCCAGGGAAACGCAACCCCAGGCAATGCCAGGCCCAGCTCCCTCCCATTAAACCCCACCACCACCCCAGCAGAGGCTGGGAGAGTAGGGCATAGAATCCTCAAGGTTGGAAAAGTCCTCTAAAATCACTGAGTCCAACTGTTCCTCCAGCACGGCAAAGCCCACCACTAAAGCATGTCCCCAAGTGCCACATTTATGTGCTTTCTGAACACTTCGAGGGATGATGATTCCACCACTTCCATGGGTAGCCTGTGTGATGTGGGTACCAGGACACTGGAACACCACTGGTTTCCACTGGGGAGGAGGAAAAAGCCCCCCAGGGGATGTAACAAACGGGTCTGTCAGGAGAGGGGGTGGAAGGAAATCTCTGCGGCACAAGGGAGAGGGAGAGAAGAAAAACAACTAGAAAGAGAGAAGCAGCTGGAAGGGGTGATGGGATGGGGTGGAAAGCCAAATTGTGCTGGGTGTAACTGGGGTGTTCCCAGGAAGTTGACATCCTGTTTCCTCCCCAAGTCGTGAAGCCCAGCGGTGTGCACCTGAAGCTGGTCCTCAGGTTCCAGGACTTTGGGAAAGCCATGTTCAAGCCCATGAGGTAAGGATGCCAGCAGAGCTCCCCTGAGCCCCCTGAACTGAGGGGTGTGGGCATCCTTGGCAGGGACAACCACACCACAGCCACATCATCCCCCTGCTGTGCCCGGATACCTGGGCAGCTGAACAGGTTTAATTATGCTTGGCTGCTCACACCATCCCAGGAACACGCGTGGGTAAACACCAGTGTTCCCACACCGCTGTTGATGTTGGACATTCCTCAGTTCATACATGCCAGACTGCAAAGGACCTCAGGACACTTGTTTTCCTGAGAGCTTTGCCATTAGGGACTGCTCATTTCCTCCTCTTCCCCAGCTGACTGTGGGGTTTACTTTGTTTTCTCTTGGATTCCCAAGAGTGTTTCCAAGAATCAGCCACCCGTGCCACTCACCTCAAACAGTTCTAAATTGTTTCTGCATCTGTTTGCAGGCCCCTGGGACTCTTCATGTCTCTTCCCCCTCACTTCACTGTCCATACACAGGCAGGGCAGGTGGCAGCATGCCTCATCCAGAGAGCAGCCAGATGCTCTCCTGCTGGTTTCCATCCGCCTCTGCCCTGTGTCCACCAGTGTCCGACAGGTCCTGGAGAGGAAGGAAAGCATCCATGACCTCAGCTGAGCCAGGAGGGCACCCCAGTGCCTGTGACATGCAGCTGCCTGGGAGGCTGAGCATCAAACTCACCAACTACACATACTGGGGCACTGCGTGACAGCTGGAAAATTGAATTAAATGAGCTCATTGCCCACCTCAGGGATCTGAGAGCATCAAATCTGAGCCTTCCTCTGCCTCCCAGAGGGCCAGCACAGCACAGCCTCCAGCCTCCCTTGGTGCTGTCCCCACCCAAAATGCTGTCCCAAGGGGGTCTAAGCTCTGGCACAAGCAGATTTAAAGCCCCCACTCAGCGCTCCCGCCTGGCACTGAGGCAGGGCACAAGTGCTGCTCCCTGGCACAGCAGGCAGTGGCCCCAGCTTGGCACTGGGCACTCTGGGGTCCTGGCCTTGGCACCTGCAGCTCTGCCCCATGGCCTGGGCACTGCTGTGGCCACACCATGTCTGTCCCCGAGCCCCGCTGCTGTCCCTGTGTGCACTGTCCTTGTGCCAGCCCTGTGTGCCCGGGCTGCCTGGCAGCTCGGTGAGGTTCCCCCCTGCTCTCTCCCAGGCAGAAGCGCGAGGAGGAGACTCCGGAGGACTTTTTCTACTTCGTTGACTTCCAGCGGCACAACGCGGAGATCGCCGCCTTCCACCTGGACAGGTGAGGACGTGCCACAGCCCCTGTCCCCTCCTGCTGCCAGCGCCTGCTCCTCTGCCCAGGGAGAGCTTTGGCGCAGGAAAAGCCCTGCAGAGCTGCCCGGCCTCAGAGAAGGGGCTGCTCTGCAGCACCCTCGGGGAGCTGATGTGATATTTGGGGATGAGGTGGCTCTGGCTCTCCTCTGAGCCCCAGGAGTCAGCTTTGCCTTGGCCACGGCAGCAGAAGAGGTGAAGTGCAGGCTGGAGCAGGGCAGATATTCACCGGGCTGTCCCACAGCCACATCCTCCCTCCCGTGCATCCAAGCGCAAAGCTGAGCTCTGAGCACAGCCTGGCTGCCCTCCCGGTGAGGGAGTCACACGCTCAATCAGCAATCAAGGTGTGTTTTGCATTGAGACAAACTGCAGAGATGCAGTTTTAAGCCCTCAGCTGATGAGCAATTAACCTGGCACCTCTTCCCAACAGGGTTTGTATTTAATAAAATCAAACACACCCTTCTCAGAGAGCCTTTCTCCCCTCAACAGGACGAGGATTGAACATCAAGGGAGGTGATCCCTGATGGTGATGATGGTTGGGGGACTCCAGTTCCCACAGCACAAGCAGGACTAGACTAAGTCCTGTAGCTCCAACTCCATGTGAGGGAATGAAGGGAGCTGAATTCCCTTCCCAGTCTGCCCCTTCCCCGCCCCAGTGACTCTGCTTGACTCAGCTACCACCAGCTCACCTCTGCAGCTCCGCACCACAAAAATGAGGCCAGACTGCTTTTCTGAAGGGCTTTGTGGTTTTTAGAGCTGAAAGACACTGGATGAAAGCAAATTTGTTTTGTTTTTTTTTTCCCTTTAAACATTGCTCAATAAGGAACAGGCTAAATCCTGTTTTGTGCCTGATGCCTGGGAGCAGAGGGCATTACCCAGGGAGCAAAGCAGAGCATCAGCCAGTTCACTCAGTGGTACTGACTCAGCAATCAGCAGCAGCTTCCCAATCCTTGCCAGGAATGCCTTCCTGCCCCAGGCCCTGAGGTTTTTAAGAATATTTTAGAGGAATCAGCTGGGCTTGAATACCTCTGAGAGGGGGGATGCCTCCTCAGCCGCGTTGTACCAGGATCAACATCTTTGCTCTGTGTCAAACTAACACTGTAGCAGGGCCTCAAGGGCTGTGCTGACCCCTGAAGGACCCCACTTGTGTGCAAGGGGGTGGGAGAAACTGAGGCAAGACCTGTTAGGTTAAAGAGACAGGAATCCTGGAGAACATCCAGGTCATTCCAGGCAGCAGCTATTAAAATACCAAAATCCAAACTCAGCCTCATTTTGGCCCAGATGCTAAGATTTTTGCTAGAAAGAATCTGGGAGAAAAAAACCCACCCCACGTTGGTGCTGTGAACCAAGGGCTCCTGGTTCCCTGGCAGAAGGGCCAAGGGCAGCACCTGCCATCCCACTGTGCCATCCTGTGCAGCAATGTCCCCCTGGTGCAGGATCCTGGACTTCCGGAGGGTGCCACCCACGGTTGGGAGGTTGATCAACGTCACCAAGGAGATCCTGGAGGTCACCAAGAACGAGGTCCTGCAGAGCGTGTTCTTCGTCTCTCCAGGTGGGCAAGGGCTTGGCTGCCACGAGTTGGGGTGAGGCAAGTTGTGATCAAGGTGATCTTGAAGGGCCCTTCCAACCTAAAGGAAACCTGTTGGTGAGAGAAAGGGCAGGGTCAGCAGGACTCTTGCTGTGGCACCAAAATGAAGTCCGTGGGTGAAACAGATGCACAAAGACATGGTTACAGCAGAGGTGTCCCTGGAATCATCTGCCAGATCTATTCACCTCACCCTCTCCTCTTTCTAACCTTTCCCTTGGTGTGGGACCAGGTCTGTCCATTGGCCAAAATCCATGGTTTGGCAGTTTCACATCCGTGGTGTGGTTACATACGGCACAACCCACACACAGTCACTGTCACCCAGTGGGAAAGGGGTCACTCCAGGCCACCCTGGAGCCTCCTGGAAATCCTAGCTCCTTTCCCTGTTTTCTCTCCCCCTCCCAGCCAGCAACGTCTGCTTCTTTGCCAAGTGCCCGTACATGTGCAAGACGGAGTACGCGGTGTGTGGGAACCCTCACCTCCTGGAAGGGTCCCTCTCTGCCTTCCTGCCATCCCTCAACCTGGCACCACGGCTCTCCATCCCAAACCCCTGGATCCGGTCCTACTCTTTTGATGAAAAAGAGGAGTAAGTGGGTAAAGGATGCTGCTTCCCAAATCTGCCTGGCAGGGAGCACGTGGGGACGGACAGATGGACAGACAAGGTGCAGGCAGAGGAAGGCCAAGGGTCAGGGTGCCCATAATTAATCTAATAACTCTCAGAGCCTGGCCACTGGCTGGGTTTGAATTGCAGTCTCCTGCGAGCACAAGGAGGGAGGTTTAAGTGCTCCTGCTTGCCGTCTCCACATGGGAGATGATGGGCTTTGGGGGGCTCTTGGGACACGGCAGCAGCAACTGAGTGGGTCTCTCCCCTCTCCATCTCCTGCAGGTGGGAAGTGAATCCACTCTACTGCAACACGGTGAGGGAGATCCATCCCTACAGCAATGGCAACCGGCTGCTCAACGTCATCGACATGGCCATATTTGACTTCCTGATAGGTAAGATGGAGAGGGGAAAGACATTCCTTCCTCCCATGTAGGCCCTCAGCATCAGCCTTCCTGCCCTCTCTCCCGTGCCACGGTGTTTCTCAAGGTCATCCCTTCTCCTCCAGAGATGGTTTGGAGAGGCTGCTGTGCCCCCACAGCCGATGTGGAGGCATGGGGAGCACCCCCAGGCTCACCCCAGCCCACTCTCCCGTGAGGGGAAAGCAGCAGCTCTGAGCATCTCAAACACTTCCAGCATGGCAACAAATATTTCGTGTAGACCTGAAAGAAAACTTAGGATAGTTTAGAAAATGACCTGGTCACAGGCAGGGGAAACTCTGTTGCTCTGTCTGCCCTTCCTTTGCCAGGGAACATGGACCGTCACCACTACGAAATGTTCACCAAGTTTGGGGACGACGGGTTCCTCTTGCACCTGGACAATGCCAGAGGGTGAGGCCACAGGAGGAGGTTGGGGAGGGGGAAGGTGCTGGGCAGGCACTAAATTCTCTGCTTTTTGCTTTACCCCCAGGTTTGGGCGGCATTCCCACGATGAAACCTCCATCCTGGCCCCGCTATCCCAGTGTTGCATGTAAGTCCCACCTTCACCTTCCCTCCCAGGAATGTTGATGTTCCCTCTGTGGTGGGAACGGCTGGAAGTCACCCGTGCCTGGCTCCATCCAGCAGCACAGGGAAGACTCTGCTAATCCCAGCCCAGGGGCAGGCTGGATTCTGGACCATGGAAGTATAAGTGGAAAAGCACTCACTGATGGACCAGGAAACAGAGTCCATGGGATCAAACCCTTCCAGAAGGGTCTGCTAGCATTTCCCAGCCCATCGACATGAGGTGCTATCAGAAAGCACAGAAATCTCCATCCAAAATCCTGGTGGAACTCTGATGCAGTTATTCAAGTTTTCTCTTCCTGTGGCATTAAGGAGAAGCTCATAAATTTAACTATTTGAACCCTATCTTCCCCCTTTATTAACTCACGTAAATCATCAGCTGAAAGTTCAGAGACAGGAAAAGCTGCTCTTCTCTATGGTTTCTCTTTAGATGTGCAACCTCTTTCCTTGCTGTACCTGCTCCATCTCACCTCGAGGTGGTAACTGCGCTCTCTCCACACACCCCTATTACTGGATTTAATTTTAAGAACTGTTCTTTGCTCCAAGGAGTCTTTTCATTTCTAATTGCAGGTTCACAGTGAATTCTTCTCCTGAACTCCTCTTTTGTGCAGTTTAAAATTAACTCTGCCTCTTAATTTGACCTGCATACCATAATATCCACAGGTCAGATCATTCTCATTCTTCCAGATCCACCTTCCAGAAACTGCTCTCAATTTAATTCTCCTTGTAAAAGGCAGCAGTGAGAGAACCTGCAAGCTGAACCTTGTCCTAAACCAACTAGGGCCAAGAACAGCATCAAAGCAACTTGTGCTGCCTGGGGGAGACACGCAAAGCCTCATTTCCCACAAGAGCTCCCACGCAGAGGCCGGAAATTTCAGCCTGCCCTGACCAGCCACGTGGGCTGAGCCCACCCAGTCACCCCCTTGGTGTGACACAAAGCTGAGCCATGTCCAGTCAGCAGGAACCAACTTCTCCAGAGAGAGGGAGCAGTGGGACCACAGGGATGCTCAACAGCTGCTCACTTCCCTCTCAAACACATCCATCTCCTTCTCAGCCGAGTTATTCTCCAAGTCTGGCTTCCAGCAGATTCCAGTCTGGTATTTTTAGCTGCCTTCCACAGCTCCCACCCCAGCCCTTGTCCTACACGTTGAATCCCACAGCTCTCCTCTCTCAGCGTTGCTCCCAGGACAGTGAATGGCACAAAGGCAGCCGTGCCATGAGATGCTCTTTCACCTGAAGGGGTCAAACCCCTCCTCGAGGCACAGACAGGCCCGAAAACAAGCCAGCAAAGTCCCTGGAAGGCTCTGAGTGGAATGCTCAGCAGTTCAGCACAGCCATGGGGTCACGGCCGCCCCATGGCAGCGGAGTGGGGCCGGCAGCAGCATTTCCATCTCCTGCTCCTCTGCGTGTCCTGTTCCTCATGGAAGTGTTGCAGCACGAAATCACCCGCTCCCTGCGGGGTCAGACCATCCCGTCCTCCACCTCCAAGCCCTGGTGCTGTTCGGAGCAGAGCAAACACAGCTGGTGTTTACCCACAGCAGCCCCTCAGCCTCCAAGGACAGCGCCCAGATGTTCCCTCACATCTGCTCCGTGCACAGCTTCCTCTGGCAGCAGCAGCGCCTCGCAGCTGGGATTTGAAGCCTCCTTGCCAGCTGTCACACTTGATCAATCGATCATTCTTTTCAGGAATATTAATGCAGGAGGATGATGCCTGCCCATGGCAGCTGGGCACGGCCCTGCCCGCCCTCCCTCGTGCGAAGGGGCATCGCCGACCACAGACACACAGCTCGCTCTGCTGCTCCTGATTTAGATTAGCTATTAGGGGAAATTCTTCATGGAAAAGGTTGTAAAGCATTGGAACAGGCTGCCCAGGGAAGTGGTTGAGTCACCATCCCTGGAAGTGTTCAAAGAACGTGTGAACGTGACCCTTGAGGACATGGTGTAACAGCGAACATGGTGGTGCTGGGTCGAAGGTTGGACTTGATGATCTTAAAGGTCTTTTCCAACCTTAAGAATTCCATGATTCTCCCCAGCACTTCCAGCACCTGGTACAGCCACAGCCCTTTTCCAAACAGCCTGTGGCCTGTTACAGCTGCAGAGAGCCAGCTCAACACTCCCAGTCGATGCCCTGGGTAAACAACAGCCACACAAAGGCAAATTCTGGGCCTGCCTAAAATGGTCACAACTACACCTTTTTCCATCTGAAAATTCTGGCTCAGCTAAATCCGAGTGGTTCCACACGCAGGGACCATTTTGTTTCCAAAATTTAAAGGGCAATAATTAAAACCACTGTCTAATTTCAGTATTCGAGATGCTGAA
Source organism: Grallaria varia (assembly GCA_013396735.1). Taxonomy (NCBI): domain Eukaryota; kingdom Metazoa; phylum Chordata; class Aves; order Passeriformes; family Formicariidae; genus Grallaria; species Grallaria varia. Next base: position 13,995 of record VWZG01001504.1, read on the forward strand.
GTCAACACACTTGTGCTGAGGAGTAAACAAGTGATTTCAGAATACTCAGTTTCATGCCCAGAAGTGTTCCAAGATTGTAGCTTTTCATCCCATTTTCTGTCAAAGGGAAATCGTATTTAAATCTCAGTACCTCTTAAGGTGGAAAGTCACAGTTACATCTGTTCCAGGAAATACTCCCTCTGTTTTCTCTGAGTTTTGACAGGAGATATTTTGTCATTTGTGCCTCTTCCTTTACCTCTCCCTCTGCCCCCGTCTCATAAACATCGTCCCTGGGGACATGGCACCACCCTGCAGGAACGTGGGGAACTGGGTCATCTCTGACTCAGAGGAAAAACACTCACTACTGAGAACTTCAAGTTCTTCTCTCTGCTGACAGAAATTTGCAGTACAAATACTCAGGGTGGGGGTGGGAAGGAAGAAGCAGAGGTTTCTGCACAAATTTCGTTTTCTTCTAAAAGGGAAAGATACTGTTCCAAAAATGCTTATGTTTCTTCACCCATCTCTGCCCTCCCTCCTCCTCCGATGCCATGGGGCTCAGACCACTGGTTTTTGCTGGGATAGTGCAAGAAATTTGCATTACATTATCCAATTCTTTTTTTTCCAGAATAAAGAGGACGACGTTATTGCGCCTCCAGCTCTTGGCCGAGCCCGAGTACCGGCTCAGCGACATGATGAGGGAATCCCTCCTGCAGGACCCCCTGGCCCCCATCCTCACCGAGCCCCATCTCCTGGCTCTGGACAGGCGGCTGCAGCTCATCCTGAAGGCTGTGAGGACGTGCATAGACACCTACGGAGAAGCCACGGTGGTGGCCGACGACACCGCGCAGCCCCAGGCTCCTGTGTCAGACAGAGTGGAGCTGGACACTTAAACAGCCCTGAACTCGTGCTCAGAGGTAGGGAAAATCCCTGCGAGGCAAGTGGCATGTTTTGATACCTGGTAAGTTCCGCCTACAAACACTTGCAGAGGCTGGGAGGGGAAAACTCTCCAGAAGATCCTCAAGAATCACGCCTGGCTTTTACGCCGGTGCTCAGCCAGAGCTTCTGTGCTCAGCCAGGGTGTTGGTGTGACTGTAGCAGATCTTTGCACTCAAAACACCAGCTCTGTGGTGGAAAAGCAGTGATTTGCCATGCTGGAGTTGGCTGTGCCCTTGGCAGGGTGGGGGAACACATGGCCTTGGTGTGCTCAGCCTGCATAGGGATCCCGGTCCTGGAGAAGGACACAAACGAGGGTTGAATAAAGAGATGCCAAGAGACTTGTCCTCTTATTAAGTCTTTGTTCTTTAACCAAGACTGTGTGTTTGAGAAAAGAGCAATCTTTCTTCACAAGGGCGCTGAGACAACAGGTCGACTCAGCTCAGTCAGACCAAAGAGCACCTGCATTTACTCCCCATCAGGTCTCTGCTGCCTCTGGGTCTCTTCATCAGCCATCAACCCACTGCACCTCCATCTGTGTCTGTCACACAAAGCCCATGGCCTCACAGGGCAGTAAAACCACTTCTTTTACCTGTCTCATGGGTGGAAGAGCCAGTTTGGGTTACAAGAGAGAGGCAGGTGTGTGTTGCCTTTGACCTCAAGGGAAAAAAACCAAAAAAACACCCCAAAACCAAAGTGCTCTGAGCCATACAATGGTATTTACAATTTCAGAACCCACCCACTTCACCAAAGTGAGGGGGAATCTATCTCAAGTCACCTCCTCATAACTTCAAAATCATTTGTCATAATTCCCTGGAAAACAGAAATGGTCTCCTGCCCTCCCCATCTCTGTGCATTTTGAGGAGATGCAATAGAAACTGGAGATGAAAAGTAGGGAGGGAATTATCATGGATGTTTCAGTTTCCAGTTTTCCCCTCGCCTCTCAACAACAAAGTTTAGGAATAACTGTATTAGTGAAGCTCTCTTTAAAAGTTTTACCCTTTAACTGTTCAGGAATGATTGCACTGAGCCTTTTGGCAGCCTAGGGAAAGTAGTTGAGAACTCTGTTGATAATTTACCATCCTTAAGAGGGACAAAAAAAGCCAACAAAAAGCCCTCACCACAACCAATTACTAGAAGCTCACTCTAAACTAACCTTTAAGTTAAACAAAACCCACCTGCAGCATTGCAGATCTTCCAGAGAATCCTAAAACCACAGTCCAAACACTGTTAGGCAGCAGGTTCCCAGGGGGCTGCTGCACCCACCACTGGCTCACTGTCTCATGGGCTGGAATTCTGCCCAGCCTAAGGGAACTGGGTGACACTGACAGCAAGAGCCTGGATGATGCAAGGAAGGAACAAAGCTCATTTGGCCACACTATCATTTTTCACAGGGAATTTTAGTGGTGCTTCATTCAGCTCCACAACAGGTGGACAACATACCTGTCTCCAAGCTGCAGAACCACGGGAGAAGCTGGAGCTGTGAGTGTGTCCATTTGAGGAAGGTTGGAGTGGTTCTCGGTGCAGAAATTCCTCCAAAATCCTGAAGGCACAAAGGTTAGCAAAAAACCCCTCACATAAGCCCATCAAAAACCTCCACACAAACTCACCAAAACCACCACTCCAGGCTCCTTTAGTCTCGCCCACCTTGTGATTCAGCCACGTCCTTCCATTTCCAGCTTTTTGACAGTCTCAGTCAGAATTCTTGACGTTGGGGACTTCCAGACCTTTCTACCCTTGTGGACAATGAAAATAAGAGGATTTAACTCCTCTCAGCAGGTTCGGCGTGTTGTTTTGTTCGGTACAGGACAATGGATTCCCAAAGTTTTCTCTCCCTCTACCGGTGACTTTTTGTGCTCTCACCACACGGGACGAGCCCCAGAATAACTCGATCGTTGCCACAGAAGGAGGACTGTTGGCTGCCTCAACAGGAAGAACGTGGCAACAGAAGATAAGCTTAGAAGAAACATTATAGTTATATAGTAAATAGTTATAGTTACATTTATCAGGCTGGAAGTGGAGGTTTTAAAGTTTCAGTTTAAGGGACAAAAGTTCTGGTTTCAGCCTGGTTTCTCCAGCCAGGGGGCAGGGCGAAGGAAACTAACCCATGGATATTTAAATGGCTGGTACACTAACAAGGTTGCAAGGTTGTTTTCTTCTCATTTTTACTCTCCTTTACATGATAGATAAATTTTTAATGTACCTTCAAAGTCAGGTGATGCAGTCAGGATGCAGCTTTCTCTGAGCTGGATGTAAAACACATTCAGTCTGAGCTGATTCAGGTCATGGCTCTTCAAATTTTTCCCTACTCCATCAGAGTTTAAAATCCCCCTCTTGCACTTCCCACTGTCTGCCCATCAGGACTCATTCATGATTAACCCTCACATGTTCAAAACCTTCCTTAAGGGTTTGCATAGATGGGAGAGGCCAACTTGGAGAAGCTTCTGAGCTCCAATAATCACATGTGGGCTGGGAATTACCAACTTGAAGAGATCAAAGCAGCACAGAGACACTCAAATGGGACACAGGGACCTTCTCGCTGCACAATGGGTCACACCACAACTCCAGGGAAATTGCCAGGCTGGCACACAGAGACAGAGCTCTCCACAGGCTCCAAGAGGAAGGTTCAGGACCTGGAGTTAACACCAAACTAATCCATTAAGCTGCTTAGTTTCTACTGCCTCATTCATAACGTATCCTCTAAAGCCAAAGGAAAACACAGTGCAGGGATGGGAATAAAATAAAAGAGACAGATTGCATTTAAGAATTTAAATCATTTTATTGCTTTACCTGCCATTAGGACAATCTATAACAAAAGGAATATAATATAATATATTAGCACATACAGTAAATCAGACTTATAGTCAGGTAACAATACAAAAATGGTCCTCTGGTTGACTATAGCTTCCTAGGGCAATAGACTTCATCAATTTGCTGAAGATAGACTAGCAAAAAATTACTTCTAAAGCCCTGAATGTTAGCTAAGGCAAAACTATGCCAATTGTGGTTTCCAACATATTGAAATTGCACACAAAGGTAAAGCTATAACTGTGTTTAATATTTAACTCAGACTTAGCTGGTTTATCTTAAAATCTTGTAGGTAAAACTACAAAAGGGAGTAAACAGCAAGCTAAAAAGATGCAGTAGTGAAACCTGATTAGAAAGCCTTATATAAAAAAATGTGCATTTTTTTTGTGGAGCTCTAACTGGTTTACACAGTTTTTGGTGCATTAATGTAACACAAAGAACACATATGAAGAAGAAATCTGCAGAGAGTCAAAACTTAAGAAAAAAGTTTTTACCAAAAGAAAAAAAAAAAAAGAAAAAGAAAAAAGACCCCAAAAAAGGTAGCATTTGCTTATTCCTTAATGACTCCGGCAGAAATCCTCTGCTCAACACCTCCTGAATAGAGAACTCAAACCACAAGCATTTCAATCCCCTTCTCGGGATTTCAGGTTCAGAAATACTCTGAAACTTTTTGTGAAGGCTTGATACCTTCAGTGTTATTCTGCATCAATTAGCAGAGTCTTCCTGGTTCTCTACATGCCTGGGAGAATGTTGGATTTGAATCCCTATCACCTCAGAAAGGAAATAAAACGAGGGCTCCATCGTTAAAGTAGTTGCACAACAAATGCCACACTGCTTGCTGTCACTCCCAAATACAAACCTATGCTACTTTATATAAATTACAGTTTAAAGGAAACCTTAAAAATTGCCTACAATTATTGAACCGTGGAATTCAGTAAAAACTTTTGGGAAGTCTTGGTGCACAGAGTAATGGAACACAAAGCCGGGAAATACTGAAATACACTTAAGACTCCGCAATAGTTTGAACTTGGAAAAAAAAAAAGAGAGTATGAAATACACATGATAGGAATTCCATAAGCAAGAAAAGAAATCCAAACACCTCTTGGATTTAAACTAGGTTTATACTGAACCATTTAAAAAATTATGAATCAACAGATGTAAAAACTTAAAACAACGGAGTGTTGCAGGAAAGTTAAAACATTCAGGTTTTCTGCCTCATGTTCTCTACCAAGAATAATGGATCTCTACAGACCAGCCACCTGCAACTGATGCTGGCCAGAAATACTCAGCACTTCTCTTCCCTGGTAACAAAGGGTCACCTGAACAGACGATGATTATTTTTAAAGTCAACTGAGGATTAACAAAACAAGTCACAGGGAAAATCAAATGTTTGCTTTCAACTTCTACACCAATCTAAGCACTCAAACATTACTAACAGCTGGACAGCTGCACATTCTTACACCGATCTATGTACTAGAGACCAGTCAGGCATTGAATGTAACATTTGGTTCTTGCCACTTGGAACAGGAAGAGTTTTAAATGGCAAATCTATGGCTGAAGAAACAATGAGAGAAAAAGATTAGTCGCGGCAAGTCAGCAAATGAATTAACAACTGCAGTAGTTCACCAGAACTATTAACCTTGAAAGCTTTTGATTTACACTTGACAAAAACAGAACTAAACAATCTTAAACCAGTGGACACAGGTACAATTATACTGGTAAATTCCAACTGTGGCTTTCTTAGCAGCTGATGCCTCACGATTGAACCCAGGATTACAGTACCCAGAAAATGAAAAAAAGAAACCCAGAAAACCCCAAGCCCCAAGAAGCTCAATTACAAGGGCAGTTCTCATGTGAAAAGAAATACAGCAGGTGATGACCACAGCCTTAAAACCTGTCCAGCAATTTGAGAAACACCTTTACAAGGACTTTTTGCCCTCCCTTTACAGTCACCTCCTTACTCTATGGCAATGGCTGGTGCCAGGAGGTCTCTTCCTCGCTAAGCAAGGCTGCACTGGCCTGAGTTGGACACTGGTGCACAGAGAGAAGCAAACGTCTCCATTGAACTTTGCTATTAATTTAATGGGACAGAGAGCACAGAAATAATATGCTCTAAATTAATGACAGTGCCATGATAAGCAGTTTATTTTTTTCTTTTTTTTCTTTTTTTTTTTTTCTTTTTATCTTTTTGCTTGTTTGTTTGTTTTTTAACCAGACAGGAAGCTGCAAATGCCAGTGGCAATGTGGCTCTGCACAAGGGAAATAAAGCAGTCTGCATTCGTGAAGCATGGCTTGGACAGGGAGGAAGGTTTCAGACAGACAGTGATACAAAACTGTTGTACTGCTGGATGTTTCTCTTGAGAATGTCTGAGCACGGACCCAGGACACGCTCGAATCGGGGCCGGTCCAGCTTCACACATTTCAAGGGGCCACGAGCAACGACTGTGGCAGCACGAGGACGGTTCATCAGCAGAGCAATCTCACCTGGGACAGCAGAAGATGGGACAAGATTTCTTACCAATCAAGAGACAAAGACATTGCTCTGTTGTACAGCAAATTGCATGGAAGGTAATTCAGAAAAAATGCCTATGTAGTTACATTGAAAGCAAATGTTAAAAAACCCTGCTTGATTTTGTTACTAAAAAGCCTGTCCACATTCAAGCCTCTGAAGAAAGCCTGAAAAATTCTAAACACTGGTTCTATTTGAGAAAAGGTCACATTTCCATTAACCATGTAATTTTCCTAGTCAACAAGTAGTTATTTTTCTAATAAGTAAAGTATGTTACTGCTCAGTTCTGGTATTTCTAGGAAACTTAGGACAACACAACCATGGTAAACAAACAAACAACAAAAGACATAAATGCACCAGACAGAAGCCTTGGACCCACAGGTGGCCAAACTAAAGAATCTGACTTTGCCAAGGGGCTGTGGAAGACAAGCAACTCAAGCCCCACTGGATTCCCATTTCCTAAGTTTTGCACAAACATGCCAAAAGCTTTGTTTCAACTGCAAAACAATATATTTGGATACGAGGTTTTCAACAAGACCCTGTTCCCACTGGAGATAATACCCTCTAGCATTCTCAGCAACAGAGTGGAAGAAACCACAGCAGCAACTTTTGGGTTGGTTTGTTTGTATTTAAGCAGTTGAGCTGGTTCTCCTCATGTTCAGGACTGAGGAAAGAACTCAGTGCTCCTTGGACAATACATTTGCCTGCATTGTCAGAAGGGATGTTCAAAAGAAATGAGCTCACTGGACTCCAAAAAACAAGCTTGCAAAAGAACAAGGCGGTTCTAAGGGAGAGTTAAACCCCTGAGGGACAGGTCTGCAGTACCTGAACACAATGTTCGGGATGTTATTCAGTTTAAGAGTGGGAAACTCAAGAGAACACATCAATGGAAATATTAGAAAATACTGAAACAACACACACAGAATGAAGTCTAGTCCTAGGCCCTGAGATAAGCAGAGCTTTGGGCAGAGGCACTGCACTTGAGTCCATCCCACTTCAGGCCTTGCAACACAGAATTTGCTAATTTTATCATTTACAGAGCTGAAAACTAGGACAATCAAAAGGTTTTAGCAAGAGGAAAGAGCATCAAGGAGAGAAGAAGTACCTTAAACATGAGAAAAAAGTGTGTTTTGAGAGAGGAAGAGGGCAGTATTTAACCATTAAATAGTAGGTTCTGACCAGGTTGCTTTCTGACCTGGAGGAGAGAAGGCTAAGGAGGGAATCTGATTATCTTATTACAGTCTTCAGCTACGTAATGAATGACTACAAAGACAAATCCACACTGCTCTCTGCACAGTGAAAGGCAGAGGGAAAGCAACAAGCTGCAGAACAGGAAATTCCTGCCAGGCATAAAGAAAAAAACCTCTTCACTACCAGGCTGGTTAAACAGCAAAAGAAGCTGCCCAGAGATGTCACGGGATCTCCACCCCTGGAGACACAAGAGACTCAACTGGACACAGCCCTTAGCAGAATGATACAATTTCAAATTTAGCTCTGCTCATGGCAGGGAGGTCAGACTAAATCACCACCAGGCCTCTGCTACATAAAAGTACTCTGGATCAATGCAATATGTGTGCACACCTGAGTGCCAAATGGCTCTGATACTCACCTGACACTGAGTGAAACCACAAGAGTCCAAAGCAGTAATTAAGCCAATCCATGTCATCTCTATCATCCACACAGCACAGGTAAAATGGTGACAGTGGTGATGGAACCACAGGTGTCCCCCTGTAACTCACCAAAGTAATCTGAAGGTCCCAGTCTGCCCACTTCCACAAATTCTTCGTTTTCTGACCGACGCTGTAGCACTGCAGCTGTGCCCTTCAATAAAGCACAGCAATCAGACAATGGGGATTGCCAGAATCACTTAAAACACTGAATTCCACCCAGAATCAGCTGCTTTGCAGAAATAACTCTTAAAAAAACCCATTTCACAGTCCTTGTGCAGTTCACCCGACTGCTCTATAAAAGCAGCTGCTCCTCCCTCCTCTCTAAGCATAAAACGTCTTGGGTGTTTACATATCCACAGCACTAATTTCTTCCTGGTTTTCCTCAGAACAGTAAGAATATCATAGCATGACTCGCAAAGAAACCCAAAAAACACCCAACAGAAGACAATGACACCTCTAGCAAGACATTCCTGGCTATCTAGAACAGGTCTCTACTACTCTGAAAAATTAAAACTGGTTTCAGTCAGAAACTTGTTACTTTTTTCCTGGAAGTACCATTTTGTCAAAATAGCTAAAGAAAATACAAGCTTTTGTTTGTCCAGCAAAAGAGATTTCTTCAGGAATTCTTGGTAAGTACATTCTCCTTATGTTCCATTTTTCTCTGTTTGTTTAGGGACAGAATAAAAACATCAAGTTCTGAGCTTTTAATTTTGATCTTACTTACCTCCAAAATAATGAAGAATTCATCTCCTGGCTCTCCCTGGACCACAATCTTCTGCCCATCCTCAAACTGTACCGGTTCCAAAGCATCAGCTACAGTGAGACGCTCCCACTTGTCCAGAGATTCTATAGAGTTAACAGTTCATTAACAGAGTGTCTTCTCAAGGCAAAAATTACACTTTTTGCTCTGTATTTATACAGAGGTCAATGCATTTCTGGCTACATTTGTGCATGAGATATCAAGATCTGAATTACAGTTATTTTGGATTGATGCAGAAGGGCAGTACAGGGTTTGCAGCCACTTGTAATGAATTACCACAACAGCCTGTAATCATCGTAATGTTGGGTAACAGCTTCATTACAATATAGCAATTCATTCAACTTCAGAACAAAAATCTGCTCACTTACCCAATATAGATACTTTACTAAGGAATTTCTCATACATATTTCTCTTTCTCAAAGTATTTCCCTACAAAAAGAAAAAAACAAGCACACAAAGTAAGTTTTCTTTCTACTTCAAATAAAACTCAAGACAAAAAAAATTTAACCAGACATACTGCATCTTGTCTCACAGGCCCCAAACCCACAAGATTAAGTGTTTTGAAATTGAGTTACTTCAGTAATATTTCAGTTGAGCAACATTCATAAAGTACTCAGCATTCATTGCAGCCTTATTACATTCTTGGTTAATATTGCATTGGTATTGTGTTGTTCTCCAATGCAAGATTCTCCCTTGCCCTGTGCCTGAGAGATGCACGTTGAGTAATCAGCTTTCTGATTACAAAAGAGATAGCAGGATTTGGAATAAATAATTCTGGCAAAGGACAGGCACAGGCAGAAGGTCAGATGACCAGCATAAGCAAACCCAAAAAGCATCAATTCCAGGCTCTGAGGAATACTTGCCATCAGGATCCTTCTGTAGCTGTCTCTGTCAATGCCCCACAACTTCACGTTCGTCTTGGCTTTGACGGTTGCAGCACGGGGGGTTCCATAAATGAGGGCAAGTTCCCCAAAACTCCCACCCTCACCAACACTGGTGGCCCACTCGCTGTTCACGTAAACCTGAAAGGCAGAGCATCCTGGTGGTCAGGGACACCTCAAGGCCCTGCTGCCCTCTGTTCACAGGACAGGGAGATTCTCCCGCCTGTAGATTTGACCATTTCAGGGTTTTATCAGCACTTCCAACCCCAGCACAAGTTTTACTCTCATTGACAAAGGGACTCTCTTCTACATCACATGCACAGACTTTACATGTGTAAACTCCTGAGACCCTCTGATGGGAAATAAAATCTCAACAAGGTCTTTTGTCAGAGAGAGCTATGAATAAGCTGGACTGGAATATAAAAAGCCTGTCCCACACCTCAACCAGACTCCACCCTGCACTTGTAAAACATTTGTATTGTGGTTGCTGCCCAAATCATTCATTGTCAAACCTAACCCAATTCACAGTCTGTGCAGCCAGACTGAGCCATTAAGGAGCAAAATAAGGTTCTCCAAGTAAGGACTTAATATGAGAAAAGATGCTAAAGGCAGTGCGTTGTAGAAGAGGCCTGCAAATATCAGAGTATTCTTCTGCTCGGAATGAATATATCATTAATAAACCACCAATAATGCTTACATCCATTTCTCCTTGATCAACAACATAGAAGTTATCACCTTCATCGCCTAAAAAAAGAAAAAAAGTTGAATTTACATTAAAAGGAGCAAATCTATGCAAACATTCACATTTCACAGAACTGGGATCTCCCGCAACTTTGATGCTGAGACTCCAACAAGGTTGACAGATTTTTGCACAGCTTGGAGGGTGAAATTTCACATTTTGCTGCTTTCACACTCCTCTCACCCCTGTGAAAGGGGACATCTACTGGTATACAGGAGATCAGCAGCAATTGCAGGAGCACTTGGTTCCAGAAACTGACAGAACATGTTCTACAGAGTCATCAAATGATATTCCCAACAGATAATATACACAATGAAATCACATCTTCCTATACTTGCTCCACTCCTCATTTCAGTATGAGCTGCACTTCAGGGAACACAACAAGAAATGGTCACAGCAGCCAGAGAATGTTTTTGTATTAAAAAAACCACAAAAAACTAACAAAAGCACCAGGCCAGAGTCTGGTCTCCATCTTCAAATTATTCACCCATGCAAACACTGTCACTTGCCTTGCTGTATGACAGTCTCTCCTGCGATGTAAGTGACAGGGAACATGGCATCAAAGATGTCACTGCAGAAGAGGACACCAAAATTAGACAAAAGCCTGGACAACTCCACAAATGCGTATCACACACCTGTATCCCCAGTCCAATAAAACTTCTCCTGTGGCCTGTAAAAGAGCCTGTGCAGCTTTGGACAGTGGGACACATTCATTCTGAAGTCTGACCTTCCAGAAACTTTAACGCTACACAGATCTCCTCTTACCTTCTTTCATTATCATCGAGATGAGTGAACAGCACATTCTTCTCAATAGCTTTTGCCAAAGCAGCCATAGTCTTGTAATCTTTCGGAATAACCTAGGACATGATCAGAAAAAACAACCGATTAATTTTTTCATGACAAATCTGTCCATTTCACAAGGTAAGTAAATGATTTCAATTGCTAGAAAGAGTGGCTGAGTTTTTCCCATTTCTTTCAAGCACTATAAACACAAACATACTCAATGTTTACAGCCAGTTTGAACACAAGGGAAACAGAATCTTGTTTAATGTTATGCATCTGTAAAAGCATCATTCCATGCTCAGTTTAGAAGTTTTTTTGCAAGAGGACAAGCAACTGTTCAACCTTTGTTTTCCTGTGAATAGCAGCACGTCTGCTGTGCCATTAGGCGAAATTTAATGTGGCTGGAGCTGTCAAAGCACTTGGTTTGTATGTAATATGTATATATATGTACATCCAAATATACATTACTTCAAAGGGAACAGGTCTAAGTCATGCATAAACAGCTTAATTGCATGACAGTTTATTCCATCCACCAATTAAACAGCCATACACACCGATCTGCTGTTTATTTATGTATTTATTTCAAACTCTGGGTAGAAGGTGGGTTTAGATAACCTCTTGAACTGCAGATGTAATTTTCAGCAACTTTTAAAAGTCAGAGCACCTTTCTAACATAAGATGCAGCATCCTCTTCTGTGTAGACTTCTGCACTGATGGCCCCACGTCTCGACCGATATTTAACCACAGGGTTCAGAGGAGGAGGAGGAGAGATTTCATCCTCCCGGGAGTCTGAGCGAGAGCCCGACTTCAGTTGATTCAACAACTGTTTTGTTTCCTCCTAAACAGGAAGGAAGACATGTTCGTGTCACATAATCCAGCATATTAAAAAAAAAGCAGTTGTATATCATGTTCCAGTTTCGCCTGCCAACCCAAGGGAGCTTCCTGTGTACTGTTATTCCCACATTAAGGCAAACAGGAGACAAACAGGAGACTGCAGCATCCAAGATCAAAGGCCTTTAAAATAGATATGCCTCTCACTCCTAACAATCATATCACAATGGTGTTTCTCTTAGTAAGTTATACTTAATTTATTGAACTATTAGTGTAAACAAGTCGATTCTACTTTCTGCCCATGTATTCAACAGCTGATGAAGACATTCCCTGAATGCAGGAGACACCTCCCCAGTTGCAAACCCCACAGTTCCTCCCTCAGCTGAGAGGTGCTAAAGCCTCTTAGGATTTGAAAGACAAGAGGAGCAATTCCTCAGAAATCCACGTTACATGAGAAGCATTTGAAACAGGTCAAGTCATAGACCAACTTGATACTCATTAACCAACATTTATTTTAGGAGAAAGAAACATGACCACCACTTACAAAAGAGCTGGAAGAAGGGTGATGGGAGGCCAAACCAGGAATTTTTTTTATGCAAACCACAGATTTGTCAACTTTACACAATATTATATGTTTTCCTTATTTCCCTCCATCAACTGTCATGTTGTAGTTACACTGTCCAGGACCAGGGTATTTAAAGCAAAGTCTACCTTGACACAGAGAAATTTGATTCTTCAGAAGATTCACCTTAATCAATTAAAATCAGATTAAAAACAAAACAGCCAACCCTGGAGTCAGAGCATTTGCATCATAACAGCTCAAATGACACTCCCAGCCTTAGGAAACAGGGGTTTGGGACATTCTGTAAAAGAACAAGGAGTCTTCTGTTCTCCAAGAGCTCCAGCCCTGGCAAAAGCTGGGTTTGCCCCAGTGTCCTTGATCCCAGCTGGCCAGAGCTGCCTGGCTCCGGAGGTGCACGGAGGAGGCCATGCATAACATGGATAACAACACCACCCCGAGGAAAGGGCCATCAGAAAACCATTCCCGGAGCTCACATTCCACCTCTGCCAGAGCCAAGAAGCAAGTGCTGCTCCACTGCCTCACATTTCACTTCCTGCTTTTTGCCCATTGATAAAACGGTGCTACATTTCACCGCACTGGGAGCAAAAGGTATTTTAGAACTCATTTCTGTCCTCTGGTTTTAGAGGAACAAGTCTCAACAGAGATGAAATTAAAAATAGCCTGAGCAGTAATAAGTGTTTGGTTTAAACTGCCTCTCCAGAGTGGGCAACACCATCAACCACAGAAACATGTTTGTTCACATACATAAAAAATGACACTTTTTACATAAGTGAACACCAGCTGCTGTATTTCTTCCAGTAGCACATAAAATATGAACTATTGTGATCAGAGATTGAAGCATTTCAGCAGCATTTAGAGAGTGAGCTGTGTATCCAAACCCTGTTCAAGAGACTCACCAGGGCAATGCCCCACTCAGGGACAAGGAAACTGCACTGACAGAAAAAATACAACGGTTATCTTCTGCCTGACACAATTTAAGAATAACATACTTCTTTTTAGTATAGTGTGGTAAGGCATGGACACAGAAACAAGCTACAGCTGGGTAAGAATGTATTAATTTAAAATATACCTGCCATTCTAAGTAGTCTATAACACACTCAGCAAGAGGAAGATTCTCCCTGAATGAGACAAATTACAGAATCATAGAATAAGACTGAAAAAGAACTCCAAGATCAAGTCCAAACACCACCGTGTCAAGTAAACCAAAAATCTCCAGATAGTCTCATTACACATTGCAAGACAACCCTGTGCCATGGAGTAAGTAACATCCTAAAATCTTATTTTTTCATCTTTTTAAAATACATCTTTTATAATTTCTGATACTAAAAGACATTTACTATACCACCAGATCAGGGGAAAAAAGACAGTAGGACCTGACAATGAAGTGGAACTTGTTATTCTCAGTTATCTTCAAATTTAGCCAGTGTTTATGAGAGAAATTTGTTTCTTCAGGTTTAGAAGCTTCTCAAATTAGACACATGGTGGACAAAGGCACTCAGTTTGCTCTGTACTGGCCAATATAACCATTCCCAGGATTTGAGACAGATTCAGTAATAAAGTCAGGCTATTTATTACATCCAATGTTGATCTTAGTCTTTCAGTTGATGAAGCAGTGCAAAATTTTCAGTGTCAGTGATCACTAAATATAAATTTTATTTTTCCTGACAAATAAAAAACAGCTACTAAGTCCATTTACTTAAGTCTATCAGCTACTGAAGAAGACCATCACAACTTCAGAATTACATTGTATAACCTGCTAGTTGTCATTACACCAGACACAGTCTCAATTTCTTCTGGCTAATTAATATATAATGCATATCAGCTCTTTGCATATTTAAAAAAACTCAAACATTCAGAAGCCCAAAAAAGTATTTTTAAAAGCTCTGCCATAAACTCACAATTGCAAAAGAAATACGTAGGAAAATGGGAATGTACTCAAACGTGTACCTGTGGAGGCAAGGCAGGTGGTGGGGAACAGGGACAGTGACTCCATGTCAACCACATTTTTCTATAAAGCCTAATATGCACAGAACTATATTCCACATAGTATTTCAAATATGCACTTGTTCCAGAGAACAAGCATGTCCAATACCCAGGATTCATTTGGCAGGCTGTAATATTGATCTCTACATTAAATTTCCATAGCTCAAGCTACATTACACAGCCAAGCCCAACACTGGGGAGCTATTATAGCTTTTAGCATGTATTGGCATTACCAGACATGTTTGCACAGCAAAAAGAACAGAGGCCTTAGTACACCAAAAGAGATAAAATAAACCCATTATACAATCAATGTGTAGTAACTAGATTCATAGCTTCCATGACCCAGAAGAGGATATTTGAATTCCTATAGTAGCTGTAACAATCTCAGAGGCAGCAATTTGAATGTTTCTGAACAGAAATTCTAAAGCGTGTTTAAATGTCTGCAACGTATTTTAATAACATGCCAGTGAATCAGCTCTGTTTGTGTGCAGTGGGAGAGATGACTTGTCAGGAGAACAGAGAGAAAATAGAAGCCTCACTTCAGTTTTCAATGGTGTTCCCTCAAAAGTCAATCTTAGAAAAACGGACTGGGTGAAACTGAGGTGGAGATACAGTTAAAGGGCTGAACAGATTTAGAAAGCACATTGAGAAGTTGCTCTGCTTTAATAAAGATGTGACAGACACGACTTTCAGAAGGTGAAACAGATCCAGTTTCAAACATTTTTGCTCTAGCAGAGCTAATTACTGGGTTGGAGTTGGTTAATAATAGTACTGAGCATTTGTGCTTTCCAGACACGGATGTCAGGGAGTTTGGAAGCAGCACAGGATGTTCAGTTCCGTTACTTGACAGCTGTGAAGGTACAGCATCACCTGGGTAAACTCACACCAACACATCAGACTGGGTGGGGAAATCACCCAGAGAAAGCTGCAGCAATTTTTAAATTCCAGAAGGCAGGAAAAATGCTACAGTTTCACTTGGAGCTACAGCTGCACTGGTGGATTGTACAGCCCATGATAAAAGACCCTGACCATGACTGTAAAAGCAATTGCAGGGGAAAAAACATGACCTAACCAGTTTTATTTTCAGCTTCCTTGTAGGCCGATGGAGTACACAGACAGCCAATTTGCACCAGAACAAAATCATCAACTTACTCAATTCCAGCATACATGTCATTAAATTCAGAGCTGGACTTGCCTCGCTAAAAGAAAAAATGTCTGCATGTTGACCATAAATCCACTGCATTTTATATTTCCGTGTATGAATTGGTGTACAATTTATTCTAAGCACAGTAATGCAGTTTACTTTGTAAAATGTTGTATATCAATACCTGCGGTGACATGTTACAAATTATCAACCTATCAGTGATTCAAAACTCGAGAATCCAAGGTGAGGAAGGAGGCACAGTAACAGGCAGGGACAAAGGATTTTTAGGAACCTAATGATAAACTGATGCAACTACACACACACATTAAAAAGAAAGCCAGAGCTTTTGTTCATTTCATAAACAAAATCTTCCTCAAATACACCGTCACTTATAGACGGTTAGTTTGCACCTTTTGGCCATGTTCTACTATTTACCTTGAAACCTTCCATTAATATACAATTTCCACTGCACATATTTACAAATTCTAATGTTAATTTTATTTACATCTGCAATTAGCACCTAGCTAGAAAAAAAACCAAGCAAAACGTATAACTCCCATTTACAGCAAGTACTGAAAGCAGCATGTGCAAACGACTGCTGTACAAGGTCACAGCTGCATTATTTACTAACCCATATTCTGAGGGCAGTCACTGTGCCCAACCTTTCCTCTGCACAAGCCTTTAAACTTCCCATTTCCACTGCAGCTTCTTTTCCCTATCTGCTTGGGTATCAAGATACAAAATTAACAACCCAAAAGCATAGGAAGTAACTGTTTCAACTGCTTTCAATTCCCAAGATCCCAGAATGCTTCCAAAAACAGTAACAACAAAAACACAAAAGAGACCTCAGGACAAACGCAAGAGGAACAACAGAGCAGAACACTGAACTCTGGAGAGAAGGCAGGCACAGGCTCACCCTTCCAGAGATCTGGAATGCAAATTTGACTTCAGTTAGGCCTGGATAATACCACTGGCACCACTTCTGTGCTGTACCCCAATTATTGGAAACCAGTTATCTCAATGTAAGAAGCCAAATGACATCACCACTGTCCATCCATGGTCAAACTCTACAGTCATCCAGCCACAAACACACTCGTGCATGCTGACTATCAGCTTCTATGAGTAAGCACTGGACTGGGATTACAGCTGCATCCCAGCTAGATAAGTTTCCTTGTCAGCTTATGCTCAGTCCTACATGTTTTGGTATGACAGAGGTGCATCAACCACTGGAAAACATGATTTGTTTTCCAAAAGCACCATTTCCAATCTCAAACAGCCAACACAGACAGCGGTCAAATCTGCAGCTCAGTTCCTAAATCACAAAAATAAATCTAAATTCAGGTTGTTCCATTCTCCTTCCCTCCCATTCTGTGTTTTTACCTTCTCCAACCTTTCAAAGTACTCTCTGATGAATCCCATGGGTCTTTCAGGTCTCACTGTGCATAACTGCACAATGCAATCCTTCAGAAGTTGCTGGATGTTATGTTTTTGGATGTAAAGTTCACATTCCCGAAGGCTCCGCTCCTCCTCACTGCTGCTGCTGCTGGAAGCTGCCATAGCTGAAGGGAAGAGAAAGAGAAGGTTAAATAACCAGTGGAAACAAAGATGCTGCTGCCTAAACCAAAGTTATGCTGCATTATCTTACTGATATTACAGTATAAAATGACCTTTACCTGCCAGAGCAGTAACTAGGTTAAACAGTGAAAGAAAAGGCTGTGAACTTATTTAGCACCTGGAAAGAAATCAAAAATCTGAGGACTCTACAGCCACAGGCTCAGAACAAAAAGCATTTGGTTGAGCTGAAAAATCTTCAACAACTCAAGCCCTGTGAGCACTCTGAGTCAGGGAAGCTTCCACCTAAACTTTCTGCTGCTTAAACTGAGTATTCTGCAGGACTGGAGGCTCACGACAGGGAGCTGTGTGGTCTGTGTGGGGTCAGGGGGATGATGGCCAGGAGAGAGGTGGGTGGAAGCTGGAAATCTGAGAGGCCACAATGGCAAGTATTCGGAAGTGAAACATGTTAAGGATGAAGCCAAAGCCAGTTCTCCAAATGTCAAGGCAGAGCCCGCTAACGGAAGTTATGGAATTAGAAGCATCACTCCTAAAAGCCTCCTCTCCAATTTAATTTTGCAACCTCTTTCATGGATAACGTGCAACCCCGAAAATACTCCTTCAACTGCAAATAATGAAGAATACAGCTTTAAACACATCTGTTACAATACCAGGTTTTCAAAAGCCTTTACAGAGCCAGGTGTGACACTTTCAAAAACGTTCTTAGGCAGTTTTTCCTCCCCACTTTGGGTTTGTATTGGGTTTGCACAGCCACGTTTTGGGAATGAGGGGCTTCTGTGAGAAGCTGCTGGATGTTTGTCCCATGGAGCCAATGCCTGACAGCTCAAAATGAAACTGCCACTGGCCGAGGCTGATCCCACCAGTTATCTGGGATAATGTACTTAAGGAGGGGGAAAAAGGGCGACTTCAGCTGGAGAAAGAGGTGGGAACACGCAAGAGAAACCGCTCTGCGGACCCCAGGGTCGATGCAGGAGGGGTCGGAGGTGCTCCAGGCATTGGAGCAGGGATTCCTCTGCAGCCCAGGGAGAGCCACAGGGGAGCAGAGATACACCTGCAGCCCACAGGGGTCCACAGAGGAGCAGAGATCCACCTGCAGCCCACAGGGGTCCACAGAGGAGCAGAGATCCACCTGCAGCCCACGGAGAAGTCCCACACCAAAGCACAGGCATGCCCAAAGAATGCTGCGACCCCTGGGAACCTTGTGTTGGAATGGTTTGCTGGCAGGACTTGTGATCATGGAAGGGGAACCACAGTGGAGCAGTTCCTGGAGAGCTGCAGCCCATGGGAAGGACTCGTGTTGGAGAGGTCCATGGAGAACTGACTCCCATGGGAGGGACTGAAGCAGGGGAAGGTGTGAGGAGTTCGAGGAGGAGGAGGATGGAGTAGCAGAGACAATGTGTGTGAACTGACAGCAACGCCCATCCTCTGTGGGGGGAGAAGGTAGAGAAAATCAGGTGTAAAGTTAAGGCTGGGAAGAAGGGAAGGGGGCAGGAAGGCATTTTAAAGATTTGGCTTCATTTCTCATTATCCTACTCCAATTTGATTGATTTATCACCAATTTCCCCGAGTTGAGTCTATTTTGCCTGTGATGGCAATTGGTGACTGATTTCTCCTTTATCTCAATTCATGAGCTTTTCCTTGTATTTTCCCTCCCTTGTGGAGTTGAGGAGGGGAGTGAGAGCAGCTTTGGTGGGCACTCAGAATCTAACCCAGATCAAGCAACCACCAGGTTATAGACACATTTTTAAACATACTTTTACATACGTATATATACATACATACATTTCATGATATTTCTTTCATAAGGAAATTAACACTATGAGAGTTCAACAAATAGGAAGAAGCTTCTCAGGGCTTTTTTGATGAAACATAAAGAAAGTTACCTGGTACAAGGACTGTGGCAACAGCTTATTAATATGCAGTAAGATATGTTGATCCCAGGATCAGCTTTTGAAAGGGAAAAAACGGATTCAGTCAAAATAACTTTGAGAAATGACAAATCACTGAAGTCACATCGTGGGTTTTTGTCCTGCTGAGGCAGCATCAGAGAAACTCGGGGCACAGAGGCAACACAATGCTGTGCTCCCCCGGATTCTACTGCTGGAGATTACCGAGTTAACACGGAATTGCCGACACCTCGGACAGGTTTCACTCCTGCCAAGCTTAATCCCTGCTCAAGCACACACACACACACACACACACACACACACGTGTGCGGTGCATCGCATAAACACCGCGCGTGGCCTTCCCACGGGCTGGGGAAGCGCCTAAAACTTCTCCAGTGACTCCTTTTGTTTCTCCAGCGACTCCTTTTGTTTGCCCAGCTCGCACGGTGAAGGTCAGCGCTAATTAACAGCGCCGGGAGAGAGAGCTCCGTGTCCGCCTGCCAATCGCACTCCGCGGGCATGCGGGGAGGGCAGAGAATGAAATACCACGGGCAGGGACGTTTTCACTACGAGGTGAGGGGTTTTTTCTGTTTATTCTCCAAAGCTTCCCGAGCCCCTCAAGGCGCGGCTGCCCAGCCCAGTCCAACCCAGTCCGGCCCAACCCACACCGGTTTCAGACCCGGAGCCTCCGGGAAAGCCCCGACACGGCTCCCCGCGGGGCGGAGCGACCCAGAACGGCGGGGGCACCACCGGCCGAGCCCTCAGAGCCCCTCAGGCCCCGCGCAGCCCCCGGGCCGCTCCCAGGGCCGGGCCGGGCCCGC
>VWZG01001504.1:34708-77786 GCA_013396735.1 Grallaria varia
GATGGGGAGAGATGTTGTAGGATGGGATGGGACTGGATGGGATGGGATGCCATGGCATGGCATGGCATGGCATGGCATGGACAGGACGGGGTGGGATGGGATGAACGGAATGGGATGGGGAGCATGGGGTCCCATGATGGAAAGCGGGACCCACCGAGGCTTCAGTTCAGCTCTGACATGCCCAGAGGTGAACCCCGGCCTGAAACGGGCCGATGAAGAGATCAGACTGTTGAAGGTGGAGGAAATAAATTGATATTCAAGCTTGGCAAAGATTTCACAATAATCAGTTAAAAACGACCTGCAGAATTATTTCACATGTGTTTGTGGCTGGGATGAGCCCTTTGATACCCTTCACTTCATGTACTTAAAGCTTAAGAAGTCACTTAAAGTAAGTTACTTAGAGTAAGACGTCACGGGAGGTCAGGGCTGTGCTGGCAGGAACAGAGCCCATTCCCGGCCTTGGGAAGGAGAGGGGGTCTCTAGAAATGAACCCCGAGTTGTGCATCTGCTGATCTTGTAACCGAGAACGTAACTCAGCTTTGTAAGTCAATGCTACAACGTTTGGACCAACATTCAGCAGTGTTGAACTCATTTGGGAGAATCATGGAAAGTACAATGGGAATAATTCCAATAACCAGTGTTATATTTGGATGAGAAATTGGTGCTTGTGCAGTGACATACAAGCCATCGGGAACTATCTGCTCGGGTGGTTTTTGCTGATTAGCTCTCAGATTAAAGAAATAAAGGGTCATAGCTTGGGTGTAGATGTTGGATCTGCATTTCTGACAGACCCAATCCATCCCCTGAGCTCACATCCCTCAAATGTTCTGTCTCATACAGGTTAATTTGAAACCAGGGTCCAGGATTTTCTGACACTGAACCAAATACGGGTACTTTTAGAGAAAATACTCATAGGAATCATTAATATTTGTGAAACAGAGTACGGTGTCAGTAAATACCAAATCTTGCTCCCTGGTTACACTATTTCTTTCTGAAGTGGAAACTACTCGAAGTTTCTGAACACCAGAAAAGTTGTCTGCATTCCCACTTACACATTTCTGTTTTGGCCTTTTTATCTCCCCTATTTTTGCAAGCTGCCTGCTGTTGTCACGTCTCACTCCTCCCTGTTTGGGCAAGTCCCGGTGCTGTTTTGGGATAGATCCCATCTGGAACAAAGCTCAGACCCGTGTGTAAAACCTGTTCTGCAACGCTCTCTTTGTAAGGAAAACAAGCATTCCATTGTGCAGCACTGGTGCAATCCTCTCCTGAGCTCTGGTGCCAGCGAGGCAGGAGAAGGAGGGCAACAGGACCAGCTTTCAGGAGGAGCCTGGTGGTGCCAACCCGAGGTCCCTCCTGCTCCCTGGACACGACTTCCCCGCGAGTCAGCGCCGACTGATCCCTCCGAGTTACATCACACCTCTGTAAGTTCGTGTTCCTGTGTCTCCATGTGTTAATTCTCACACTGCTGAAGACGCAAGAGAAATTCAAAACCAAACAAAGCCCTGTTCCATTTGGTCTGGTCTGAATTACAGTCAGTCCCTGCTCTTAACCATCTAATTAAACATTCCGGAGTAAATCACTTGCTTTGCCGTCGGTGCTATTCCCACAACTTTCATTTCAAACAATTTAATGCCTCAGTTTTTCATGGAGCAATCCACTGCCCAGGGCTGTGGCTGCTGGAGAGCAGAGGAGAGGTGCCCAGGCTGCCAGGGAATGTACAACAGGCGCAGGAGACTCGGTGTGGCACAGCCCATAGAGAGGGGTAAGGTGAGGGCTGGACCGGCTGCATCTGGTTCCCTCCAATAACAACTCCACAGAACCATTTTTATAATTCAGTTTTTTCCTTATCCTGTAGCATGGACTGCGCCAGAGCACCATTATATTAGTTTTCTGAGACAAATCTAGTTCCCGGTGGTAAAATCTAGTTCCTAATGGGAAGCAGTGTGGGTTGCCATGGAGGGGTTTCAGTGACAGTGACCACCACGTGTCCGTACTGGTGGGACATCTGGTTTGATACTGGTGAATACTGGCCCAACCTGAGCATTGAGGAGGTAAGATGAGTCCCCAGGCAGGGGCTGTGATTCACCACAGCATGGCTTTGCTGTGGGTGGGAATGCCTGCCTTTTAGCAGCCTGATTGCTCTCCTTTTTGACCCAAGAAACACGCCCTGAAGAATGGTATTTCTAGGCAGGTTCTGTATGGAAGTGTCCAGAGACATTTAGATCCCTGAAAGTTAAGAGGAGTTGGCTACCAAACGACCTTGGAGATCCTGGACCAGGATGTCCTCTCTTTTTTGTAAAGTACTGTTAGGTTTATGTGTTAAGGAGTCGAAAGCACTATTTTCATGATTAAAACCAGCAGCCCTCCTCAAGATCACCACAATTCCTTCATCACCTGAGTGACAATATCACCGCATCATTCTTAGGCATTTGGCTCCTCTCCATTTTCCATTAGGTCATGGAGGTTACATATTCCCGGTCTCATAGAAATACCCATAAATTTGTCTGTAAAAAGCATCTGAAATATCCCAAGCAGGAAGATAATTTGTTTGCTTTTCATCAGAGCTTCCCAGAAGTTCTTACAAAGGCTGGATGTCTTACTCTAATTTTTATAGTGCTATTAATCAACACGGGGACCAGCATTAATAGAAGCTAAGAATGGTCTCTGGGAAGGAAAGAAGTAGAATCATGGAATGGTTTGGATTGGAAAGGACCTCAAAGATCACCTCATTCCACATCCTTGCATGGGCAGGGACACCTTCCACCAGCCCAGGTTGCTCCAAGCCCCATCCAACCTGGCCTTGGACACTTCCAGGGATGGGGCAGCCACAGCTTCTCTGGACACCCTGTGCCAGGGTCTACCCACCATCCCAGGGAAGAATTTCTTCCCAATATCTAACCTAAATTTCCCCTCTTATACTTTTAACCCACTCCCCCTCGTCCTGTCACTTCAGTTCCTGATGAAAAGTCCTTCTCCATCTTCCCTGTAGCCCCTTCAGACACTGGAAGGTGCTGTGGAGTCTCCCCATAACCTTCTCTTCTCCAGGCAGAACAGCCCCAGCTCTCCCAGCCTGTCCATAGGGGAGGTGCTCCAGTGCCCTCACCAACTCCATGGCCTTCTCTGGACTTGCTCCGACAGTTCCATGTCCTTTTTATGTTGGGGGGCACCAGAACTGTACACAATATTCCAGCGGGTGATCTCACAGGAGCAGAGCAGAGGGGGAGAATCACCTCCCTAAAGTAAAGGCTTTACATTCTGCTCGTCACCGTGCAGTGATGTAAAAGCCCACAGAGGTACTGACTCAGCGTTGCCCTGCAAGCACAAACATGGCAGTGTTCACAGAGGAAGCAAATCTGAAAGGAAAATGAATTTAAAAAAATAAATAAAAACAAAAATCCTAGATCACTGGGCCAGAAAAAACACCTCCATGAGCAACCACACTGCCAGGAATAACAGCGGGACAGCTCAAGGGGAAAGAGTTGTGTGAGTCAAGATGGGAAATAAGAGCACAGACGTCATCTATTCCCACTGTGTGCACGGAACAGAAAATGCTGCTTCGTAGGCACAATGGGGGCAGCGAAACCAACAGTGTCTATGGGGAGCTGGGGGGCTCCACAGGAGCTGGAGGACCAGGGGCTTCTGCTGGAGGGACCACCCCAACTTCGTGCCATGTCTGGTGAGGAATCATCGTCTCACACTCCTGTGGTTGGAAGGAAATGAATCAAACAAGTGGCAGTCTGGGGCAGCCAGTGGTTTTGTCCCACACGGTTTTACATGTTAAATCATGCACATCTATTACCCTTGATGTACAAATGGGGTTCCAAAGAGGCACAGCACGGAACATTCCTGATCGCAGTGACTGCTGCCTGTGCACTGTCTTGGGGTGCGCTGAATGGGCAATGAAGAAGTTTCAGTGGCACAGAGAGGTTTCTTCTACCAACAGAAGCTGCCAACACCCCCAACAGCCCGAAAATCCACAGCAGAAAGTCAGTGCAACTAAAACCTGTGAGCTCAGTGTGGACTGTGACATGTCAGAGGTGGAGTTCACATTGTGTCCTTTGGGCACGTCTCTTTGTATTTTGTTTAAGCTTTAACTGGGATTGAAAATAACCCTCTGTTGCTGCTGCAGGCCCTGCCTCGCTGCAAGCAGACAGCCTGATCCTTAGGGGGGATCCAGAGGTGCATTCCTCTTTAACAACAGACCATTTGAGGGCTTCTGGATTCCAGGCCAAACTGTGGAGTTGAGTGCAGGAACGGGACACCTCAATGTACCTGCACGCAAGGGGAGAGGAAGGGCCCTTGCCAACCAACACCCAGCAATGCACAGGGTTTTGTCAGGGAGTCCGATTCTCTGGATAAGTTACAGGGTGGATAAATCTAGTGTCAACAACTGTCATTTTGCCACATAAAAGGTGATAAAGAAACAGAGCAAGGAATTGATACGATCAAAAAACATTTAGTCTGAAAGACAGCGCTTGAGTGTCCTGCAGGCCAAAAACCCCTCTGGGCCCTGAGAGACGGTGTGAAGAAGTTTTGGTCACGTCAGCTGGGCAACCGGTTGTGTGAAATTGTCCCCAGCGCAGAACGAGTTTGCCATGAGCGCATCCCAAATCATTTCCATATGTTACTTTGAAGAAGAAAATGGCTGGTGAGACTTGAAACAGAGGAACCAAGAGCCAAGAGAAAAAAAAATGCCCTGAAGTGCCCAGATCTTAAAGATAGACCAGTGGGAGAATCCGTTTCCGTCGGGCAGACGTGCCTGCTGCAGCACAGCCCCTGCCGCAGCGCAGCCCCTGTGACAGACACCCAGCGTGGTTCCCGGCTGGAAGGCTTCCAACACCCAGGGGACAACGCTGGGAACATTTCCCCTCTCGAGTCAAAGCTGAAGAGCCCAGTGTGAGGGAGGCCAGGGTGTCGTCATTATCTGACCCATGTCACACAGCGACCCTGAGTCTGCTTAACAATGGGCTCGATGGCATTTTGGAAAAGCCACGATGCCCTGACTGAATTCTGGCACTGAGAATGGTGCTCTTCTCGCCACCCAGCTGGGCTGAACTTGAACTCAGCATTCTCTCCTCCCACCTAAGGAGCTGTGTCTAAGCCAGGGATGAACCTGCACCTCAACAGCGGGACAAGAAGTTTCTGAGCACCCTCCTGACAATATTCATTGGAGACTCCTTGCTTAGGTGTCAGTGCACAAGCTGAAGGACTTCTAGGACTCTCCCTCTCCTCAGCTCTGAGAAAGGACAGTGGGAGACAGTTCCAGGTCAGGGTTAGGCTGCCCACAAGAACTGGGAGATAGAAAAGAACATCTGAAGCAGGGCAAAAAAATCCCCTGCAAGGCTCGGCCTCCAGAGAGAGGGAAGATCAGGTCTGTGCCTCCTGCAGTTCGGATGTGAACAGCCTTTGTTCTGCATCGTTAATGTTATACAACCTCTGGGCAGCTTCGGCAGTTCATGAACTGCCCAAGCATCTGCAAATGTGATTCTTGACTTTGGGATGTCTCTGACGCAAACCAAGTTAAAGAGCAATGAGATAGTGTGCAGCTACTGTTGACTTCTTTTCCAGGAAGGCATGTGAAATACTACCAGTGTTTCTTTTGTAACAGAATGTAAATACCCCCACTGAAAAGAACCCTCAGTTCCCGTGCTTTTAACACAGTCTGGGGAGAGCTCCCTCTCTGAGCATCATCTGTGACACAGTTCTCTTGCAAGATAAACGCACATAAAAGCATTCAAAACAGTCTTTTGCTTGTTGTGCTTTTCTCTGAAAGCAGGTGGCAAAGTAAACACATCGGTCAGAGCCACTGTCCTTGGTCTGGACTGACATCTGAACAATGTCTGGACCAACATCTGACAAACTGGCTACAGAATCAAACCATTTCTGATGCAAGTGGCTGCCTCCCTCCCCCCAAGATAATAGAACATTTTCCCGGATGGAAAGAACCCACTTGAAAAACAAAAGGTCTTTGAAATGTCAGCTAAAGCTTGCTTGGCCTGCACTGTGTGCCCACAGGAATATGATAGAGCCTTTCTTCATTCTCCAGCTGTAACACTTACATCTGAAGCAACAAGAAGCTTGAGAGATGCAGCTCTTCTTTCCTGCTCTGCTACTGATTTCCAGCCTCTCCTGTGGAAGTCCTTGGCCTTGCTCCGTCTCCAGCAGAATGAGGATAAAAGCACCTTTTGGGCTAAGGATCAATCCAAGCTCATGAGAGCTTTGCATGCTCCAGTACTGGGGAGCAGTAATTGAATTACTTGAACGAGCTTCAGGCCAGTCACAGGAGAACTGACCCAGTGTGGTTTGCAGAAGAAGTCAGGAAGCTGCATGCACATGAACGTGGAGGCTCTGGCTGGCCCTGGCTATGGCTCCCTTGGCTCTGTGGACACCACGGTCCCATGGGCATGTAGATGACTCCCTGCATTCTCTGAACAAGAACCAAGTTGTTTCTGCTATGAATCCATGTAACATTTTGTGACATTTCTCCTCCAAAACCCTTCTTGTCTTCTCTCGCATGGAAGAGGAGGAAGTCCCCCCAGGTCATGAATCTTATGAGTGAGGAGCTTGGGCAGGGAGCCTGTCTCTCCCAAAGTTATCCCTCCCAGCTGCTCCCCGCTCTGGTCGCACCAGGCTGTGCAGGAGTCCAAGGTTCCTCTGTCTGTCAGGGCCTCCACGTGCTCACAGCCTCCCTCCTGCACTGGTACTTGTTCTGAGCTCTCATGTCCGAACAACTTTTTGATCATTAGAGAGGAATTACACTTAGTACTATATCCAAGAGTTAAAGGGAAGGCAAAAGTTTCTCTCTCCCCTTTCTAGTTTTAACCCCTTTGCTCCCTTCAGTACGGGTCTTACGATTCTCAGCTGAAAACACTCCAAGACTTTGAAGAGTCCAGTGTGCAGCCCAAAGGGACAGGAAGACAAGCCACCCTCAGCGTGTCCCCCTCCTGTGAGCTGCGTGTCAAGCCTCCAGTGAGATAATCCATGACCAGGGCAAGTGTGATGTCCTAATGCCACTTAGGGAGATGGAGTATTTAGCAGAGCGAGGACAAGATAAGGAGCATTAATCCAACTCACAAGGAAATGCAGCATTAGGTTGCAAGCTCTTCCCTGACCTTGTCAAGCACATCTGAAAGGGCTGCTCAAACACAGCTCACTCCATGGCAGGATCTGGGACAGGGTTGGAACCTAAAGCTGCAAGGGAAAAACTACCAGAAGCAAAGCTCTCAGAACCCTGGGGACATCCAGCCTGGCTGTGGAGCCTGGTGGGACGGCTGCTGTCCTTCCATGACCCTGGTGGGGTCAGTGCCACCGCATGGTCTGGATGAATCTTCCCCGATTTCTGTACCTTAAACAGCGTGTGATCAGACTTCTCGTGTGCACATGGAACACACACCTCCACTGTGCACCCTCCCCACACCAAGGTGGTTTCTGTCCAGATGATGTAGCAGGGCAAGCCAGTCTGCCAGTGACTGTCACAAATATTTGCTACAGGAATCATGATATATAAAAAGAAAAAAAAAAATGATGACTTCTCTGGTGTCTAGCCCTTGTGATCAGGGTTCTGCCAAACTCAGATTGGCCTCTGACATGTCAGTCCATCTCTCTGCTTTCTTCTCACTTGTTCACTGTATAAGAGTTAAAAAATCCCTAACCTGTCCTGACACAAACAGTAAGTAACTCGCTAAAGCAAGAGGAGGGTGCAAGGCACGAATTCCACTTTCTGTTCTCCAGCATTCTGTTAGCAGGACTGCTCCACTCCCTCTGACGTCAGTGGTTTCTCCTGCTAGTGGAAGTGCAGGTAATCCACCGGATAATCCCAAGAGCAGGATGTCACAAGCCCCGTGTGGGAGCATCGCAGTGCGGATGAGCCCTGCACGAACGCTGTGTGCAGCCGGGCTCGGGGCACCAGATGGCAGCATTTATTGTCGGTCTGGAGATCCTAAAAGAGCCGGGACGGGCAGTTCAGCGCTCGACAGTTCATGCTATCAAAGCCCCTAAAGGTTGGGCTGCAGCCTCTTCTTCCTGCTCCACCTCCCACGATCACGAGTCACTCGGGAAGGGGAGCAGGAAAGGGCAAAGCAAACGTGTCTGTGCCACCTCTTCCCTCTCCTTCCACGGCCAAAAGGGGGTTTCCTTGCTCTCAGAAACACTTGCTCTCCTTATTAGACATTCCCCTTTTGGCTCTTGCCTCCTGCTTATTTTCCCCTGGAAGTCTCAAGTCCCTCAACGGGCTCCTGGTTATCAGGAACACCAGTGAAGGATATTGAACAGATTTAGCTCTTCCAAGCCCTTTCTTCTTTTTTTTGTATTTTGTAGCAGATTTATATAGGTAGGAGCAGGATTTTATCTGAGAGGGAAGAACTTAGCTGGAGTTTAAACAGTGAGCCAGGGAAAAGCCTAGTAAAAGTCCCAAAGCCTTCCCACATGGAATGGCAACGTGCAGGATGCCGTGGCTGGGAAAGGCCCTTCTGGACACAGCACTGCTTTCCCAGCTCCTTCACCTCCGTTTCCTCCCTAAAGCTTCAATGCAAACAGGGTGGAGATCACAGACCAACATCTGTCACGCCACGTTTCCAGCCCTGAGAAACATCCGCGATCAGATGGTCCCACTCGGGCCTGGCTTTGGAGTTAATGACTGAGGGGAGGCTGTTCCTGTCAACAGTCGCTGCAGTCACAGGACTGTCAGGAAAGGGAGGCCAACTCCCCGGATATTCTTCCCAGCAAACACAGGCACCAGAGCAAGGACTGTCCTTCTGGTGTCTGGCATGGCTCTCCTCTGCCTTTGCCAGACCATTTTCCCAAGGTGTGACCCAGATCCCAAGAAAGATCTTAGGATTTAGCTACTGCCCTAATTACCACCTCCCTCCAAAGCCGTGTTCCGGAAAAATCACTTTAGCTATTTCTTTGTGTTTGAGACATCAGAGACACATCATCTCTTTACCAGAAAGACTCACAGTTTCCACACAGAGAATCTCAGCCTCTATTTCACACCCAGTGTCCAAGTGCTCCAAACTTCCAAAGCACAGATCCTGAAATTTCCAAGGGCTCTGTGAGGCTTCACCAACACATGGAAGCTAATCCAGCCAAAGCAGCAGCTTGCCCTGATCTTACAGCCCCGTCCGTGGAGGTGACACGGCTCTGCTCAACAGCAGCTCCTGCTCAGAGGCCACCAAAGGTTTCCACTTTGCAGCAGAGGACAAGAACTCTGTTTCCTTCTCCCACCTCTGCTGACTGAACTGCGAGCTGTGAGCTCAAAGGAAGATTGACCAACATGGTTGCATCAGTAAAGCAACAAAAATAATTGTGTTGCCCAAGTCTCAGATGCTTTATCAAGGTTTCATTTGAAAACCATGGTGATTGCCCAAGCAGCAAAATCCAACTGTAGCAGTTGCTCAGAAAATGTTTTTTGAAACATAAGGCACTGTCTCCCTGCTTTTGTTTGTTGGAGGGGGTTTGGTTTTGTTTATAAACTTTTTCCTGCTCCACAACCCTGTTTTCTGCCTGCCATCCCTGTTTCAAAAATCAAACTATGCTGTTTCACAGGGAGAGTTTCAGGACATTCAAAACCAGCTTTTCTGTTTCATATTTGGGTTTTTATTAGAACTTCCCACTAGGCTCCTTTGAAAAGAAGACGTTTTCCCCACAAACATAATGTATTTACAATTATTCCCCTGCAGTGTCACTCGTGTGATTCGTGTCCCAGGGATGAACCACCACCCACCTCCCTCCAAAACACTGTTTTGAAGCTGTGTGTTTTCGTACTTCCACCCCAAAAATCAATCATCTTCACAGTTGCAGGTTTCAAACTCTCTAACAGGGGAATGTGGACACTTGAAGGCCCGCATGCCACCAAGGGGGATCAGTCTGGGCAGAGAGATGTGTCCACATGGAATCTGCCTCATGGAGATGGTATTGCATGTGGCTCTTTTCCCAAAAGTCCTGTGGTGCACATCAAGCGAGCTGGGGCCAATGACTTCAGCACTCACATGAGGATTGCTCATCTAATGAGGGGTTTGCAGGCTCAGCCCCTGCCTTTCTGTGCGCTGTTAATGTCATTGCACTGACTTGTGGAATATTTGTCATTTAGCGACCGGCCCTGGGGTTTGTTTTCCTTGGTGTTTTCCCTGGAAGATTCGAACCCGCAAGCACAGGGACGATGCTGCTTCATGCACAAACGCCGTTAGGTTTATGATGTCAGTGCTGCGAAAAGGGAAAAAACCCTAAGCTCTCCAAAGCACTGTTTATCCAAGGAAGCGGGGAGGAGGACTGTTTGGTTTTCCGGTCAGCGGGACAGCGGTGTCACCCTCAGTTTTCGCCGCCCACCCCTTCCCTAACGCCATTCCCGGCTTCCCAGCACCCACTTGTCGCCACGACAGGACCCCCCGTTCTTCATCCCCCCGCTCCCAGATGCNTGGGGGGTGGTTCGCCCCCGCGGCCCCGGAGCGCCGCCGGTTCCAACCCCCCCGCCCCCGCCGTGGGATGACATTCCCGGTTGGATTGACCCCCGTGCAACATCCCAGCCCCTCCCCAGGGAGGGCGCCGGGCGAGGTGCTGCTCCCCCGGTCTCTCGGTGAACACCCTCCGAGTCGCCTCGGCTGGGTCCCTGCGGGTCCAACGGAGGCACCGCCCCGGGATTTGCAGCCTGGGGAGCGTTTTGGGATGGCCGGGGCTGTGATGCCCTCCCGGGAACAGTGATGCCCTCCTGGGGCAGGGATGCCCTCCCGGGAACAGTGATGCCATCCCGGGGCTGTGATGCCCTCCCGGGGCTGTGATGCCCTCCCGGGGCAGGGATGCCCTCCCGGGAACAGTGATGCCATCCCGGGAACAGTGATGCCCTCCCGGGGCTGTGATGCCCTCCCGGGGCAGGGATGCCCTCCCGGGGCAGGGATGCCCTCCCGGGGCAGGGATGCCGTCCCCGGGAACAGTGATGCCGTCCCGGGGGCAGGGATGCCATCGCGGGAACAGTGATGCCGTCCCGGGGGCAGGGATGCCATCCCGGGGGCAGGGATGCCATCCCGGGGGCAGGGATGCTGTCCCGGGGGCTGTGATACCGTCCCGGGGGGCAGTGGTGCTGTCCCAGGGCACTGATGCTATCCCGGGGGCTGTGATGCCACCCCGGGGGCTAGTGATGCAATCCCGGGGACAGGGATGCTGTCCCGGGGTTAGTGATGCCGTCCCGGGGCAGTGCCCGCCGGTGGCACCGTTGCTCAGGGCCACCAAAAGCCCCACCAAAAGCCGGCTCTTGGCGAGCAGCCCGTGGCGGAGCGCGGAGGGTTCCCCCGGAGCATCCCTCCTTCCCTCCATTCCTCCCTCCCTCCCTGCCATCCCTCCCTCNTTTATCCCCAGCCCCACCAGCTCTGGTTAAAGTGCTTTTCCAACTGCCAGGTTTCCACTGATTTCTTTCCATTGCCACTGTCTCTGCCCTTGCTGGAGGACTCAGCCCCAGGACAGGTTTAGACCTCTCCCTCCCTCCCTCCATCCCTCCATCCCTGCCATCCCTCCCTCCCTCCATCCCTCCCTCCCTGCCAAGCTGGGGCTCACCCGCGGCACGTTAAGGACCGTTTCCAAGGGGCACAAACAAAGCTCCCCAGGCAGGGTGGCACACACGGACCGGGCAGGCACAGCCCGTGGGCAGCGAGATAAGAATCAGAGATACCAACCTGGCACCTGGAAATTCCGTTCCCTTGGCAGCCCTGCTTTGCGTTAGTGTGTCCAAACAAAGGGGTGCCGATGTGCCGCTGACATGAGCCTGCTGTGCATCGGAGTTCAGGGCTGGCTGTTTTGAGCCCGCGATGTTGCTGCTTGTTCCGTCTGGACCCGAGCAGAGACAGCACCTTTTCCCACCCCACCCTTGCTGAGAGCGCAGCTTTCACAGCCCTGGCAAGTCACTGTGTCAGTATAGGTGGATCAGCCCCTGGCTTAGGAAACAGCCCCTTTTGTGTCCCAAAGGTCCTGTCTGCAGCCTCCTGGGTAGACATAAAGCTGTTTGTTCCTCCAGCAGCCACAGGAGCAGAGGAACGGATGAGTTTGGTGTCTCACAGGGATTCTTGCCTTCTGTAGGCTACAACAGCCTCAGATGGAAAACTGAATTCTTGGGTTTGTTACTTTATATGGTTTAGGCTGAGAGTGGGAACTGAGTTGTGCCTTCACAGACCACTGAATGACCCATTTCCCCCCTGTCAGGGTCTAACCCCAGTCAGCCCCTCACTCCCAGTGGAGTAGAAAGAGACACAAAAGGGTAAAAGTGAGAAAACTTAAAGGCAGTTTAATAATTAAAGCAAAAGCCACACATGCAAGCAAGGCAGAACAAGGACTTCATTCCCCACTTCCCATAGCAGGCAGGTGCTCAGGCATCCCCAGGAAAGCTGGGCATTGTCATGGATAACAGGGAAGACAAACCCCATCATGCCCAACATCCTGTTTTCTTCTTTCCCCCCCCCCCTCCCTTCTTACACTGAGCATGGCACCGTGTTATCTGGGATATCCCTGGAGTCAGCTGTCCTGGCTGTGTCCCCTCCCAGCTCCTTGTGCCCCTCCAGCCTCCTCACTGGTGGGTGAGGAGCAGAAAAAGCCTTGACTCTGTGCAAGCCCAGCTCAGCAATAACGAAAACATCCCCATGTTATCAACTGTTCAGCACAAATCCAAAACACAGCCCCATACAAACTAATATGGAAACAAAAAATGAGACTATCCCAGTCATAACCAGCACACCACCCCTGCAGGGTCACCTGCTTTCACCTGGAGGCCTTAAGGTCTGAACTAGCAGGTTTTTGCTTTGCCTTTGCAGCTCCCTGGCAATTGGAACCACAACTGGATACAGACTTTTCTCCTTAAGTTCTGTGGAACAACTGGACCAGGTCCATGAAAGCAGTAAGTGTCCTGTTTCTTTCACTGCGGAGGATTATTGACCAGCAGTACTTTAAATCTGCGGGAGTCTTTCACCTTTGTTATAGTCCAGCTTCTTTTCCACTGCTGTCAGTGTGACAGCAGCACTTTATCCTGCAAACCAGCAGTCAGGGCTGGTTTCTCACTAGTGTGTTTCAGGTACATGGACAGGAGACCACAGACTCCCAGCACAGCTGCTGGGTAACTCACAGGCTTTTAATCCAATGTGTATTTACAAGCAAGATGTTTTTTAACAGGTTTCCCTGTGTAAGAAGGTCATTCACAGCAGGCCTGCAGCTATTAGCTGTGCTCAGAGCAGCATGCAATACACTTAACAGCCCCAAACAAGTCTGGCCTCATGGAGCATGGACTCCAGTCTGGTTCAGGCCAGAAGTGTTTCAGCTGAGATGCTCTAAAGATAACACTTCCCAGCTGGGATAGGCTCATCTCTCTGCAGTGGCTATGGAAGGAGCCTCAGCAACCAGACACAGCTGCATCATCTGAGCAGAGTCCAGGCTCCTTTCCCCTCTGTCTCACCGGGTGACTAAGCTGCTGTACGGCAGCAAACTGTAGATTTATGTTTAAAAGTATTTAGGAGTTTGGATTATCCTCAGAGTGAGGCCAAAGAGAAACAGATCCCTCCTCCTGGTGTCGCACTCAGGGTGATGGGCTGAGGCACAAGCAGTCCCACATCACAGTTACAGGGCAGCCCTTGGGCCCCCAACACAGCCCAGCCCAAACTGAGCATCATTCAGGGCCACCTGCACTGGAAATCACAGTCCCTGCTGATTTGGGTGCAGGTCCACCAGGACCATTGCCTGGTGCTTCCCAGCACAACAGGAGTCACCCCAAACAGCCTCTGCAAGACACATCAAACCACTGTTTGCTCCTCTAAGGAGACTGAGAGAAACCAGACACCACACAGGATAAACAGGGAGCCACACACAGCTCATTCCTTACCTCAGCAATCTCTGATCCGCTCACTCCCTCCAGGAAAATCCCTGACCAAACTGGGAGAGCTCCTCCTTTGACATCCCTTTCCCAAGGATTAACTGCAGCTGGAGGGCCCAAGGATTGGCTTCAGCTAAAGGGCTCTGCCCAAGAGAGAAAGGCACAAGTGCACTGTCAAAGCAGGTTGTCTTCATTTCAGCCTTCGGGGGAATGTTCATTAACCCCTTCCTGCTCCGACCTAATTGCTCTGTGCCGAGTATGAGACACGTTTCACAAAAGCAGATGTTGGACACCTTAGCTCTGAGCCTTGCAACCCAATTCCCTCCTGAGCTGAGCCCTGTTGCTGCACTCAAACCAAGCAGCAGCCAAGCTAAAGACCCTGCCTTGCTTTCCTTGTGTGCCCAGATGAAATCCCAGATGTTTACATCGTGGAGCGCCTGTTCTCCAGCAGCCTTGTGGTTGTGGTCAGTCATGCCAAGCCACAGCAAATGAATGTCTACCACTTCAAGAAAGGGACAGAGATCTGCAACTACAGCTATTCCACTAAGATCCTGTCCATCCGGCTGAATCGGCAGGTGAGAGGCCAGGGAAAGGGCTTATCCAGAATTATCCCACTCTGGCTCTTTGCTGGTGTTGCCTTTCCAGCTGAGATCAGCCTGGGGAGGTTTACAGGGATGCTGGAAGTGGGACTGGAGGGGTGGGTGCCTGTCCTCTCCTACCAGCTCTGCCCCAGGCTCCGTGACCTCTGGCAGGAGCCGTGGATATCATCTCCCACAACTCTTTCCTTCAGTAAAATGAAGCCAAGTCCCTGTTTTCGTAGCAGTTGCACAAAGGCTTTTTGTCATCTGCTTTCTTGCCTATTCAACATGCAGCTCTGCCAGAAAAACACCTTTTCATCTTCCCTTCCTCCCCTGGATTCCACATCCTGACTTCAGGCCCACCTCTTCCACCTTGGTTGCAAATGAGACCTTCAAAGTTGGTCACAAAACCCAGGAGTAACTTGAACTCTGTGGATGAGGCAAAAGGCTGCTTCTCAAGTATTGCTAGCAGCTTTGTTTTGTTTTTAAAGGTATAAAAACCATCCAGGCCACTTAGAAGAAGGCTTTTAGAGTGTTGTTGTCTGAGTTGACACAGCCTCATGCAGCCCTGGGCCCTTTTGGAGGTTTTTAAGTCATCTTTTGTTTTTGTCCATAATTATTTTCCAAGTATATGCCCTAAGAAGCAGAGGACATTTTACAATGAAGAAATAAGCAGTCTGGGTAATTGTATATAATCAGCTCTCCTCAGTTAGCAACAGTGAGACCTGCAGTAAGACTCTCTGGGTTGAGCTTCCAGTAAAGCTGCCTTTGACCAAGAGTTCCTGTACTGCAATTAAATCTGTCCTAAATTGATTTTTTTCACTTAAACTTACAATGGAACTGGCAAAAGAAGGACTTCCTTTGAATTGCAGATAGCTGCATGTGTATAAAAATAAACTGGGAGGTTCTGCTTAGCAGCTCTAGGAGATTAGTGTGAATAAAATAAGTTCAGGCTATTCCCCATGTGCTGTTCTGGAGTTTGCCTGGAGGTGATGCAGTCCCAGCCTTACATCCACATTCCTGGGCTGCATTATGAGCCTGGGTTCAAATCCTGGGCTGAGCTCATCCTCTGGCTGTAACACAGACACATGGATGCAGAAAAATAAACAAATAAACCAGGAGCAGGTCTCCAACAAACAGTGCATATTTCAATTTGATCTCTCTGTGAAAAAGTCCTCGTGCAAACAGGCAAGTCCCTTGGTTGTTGTTGATCCCTGGGAATTCTTTGTTCCAAGCTCCTTGATAACCGAAGTGTGCTAAGGTTGGTTGGGATTTGTCTCAAAGTGGGAGTCGGGCTGTGCTGTGGGACTGCTGGGAAGCTCCCAGAGCCTCCCTGGGCTTTCATTCACTGCTGAAACCCTCCTGAGCCCTTCATAGAGCTTTGGGGTGTTTTTCTGGCTGTGTCCAAACCCGTTTCAGCCCTGAAAACACAGCTCAGTTATCCAACCTGATCCATGTCAGACTAAAGAAAAAGCTGCTGAGCTTTTTGTACAGTTAGCAGTGCCTTAACCCTGAGGAGCAACCACAGCACCAGCACCTTCTCTGAGGCTCCATCTCTGTGCACAGGGAGGACAAAACCCATCCCCCTGACCTTAACACGGAGGGCAGGAGGGGAGAACCAGCCCTTTCCAGTTCATGGTGGCTTTGTCCAGGCCTCCTTTGCCTTTTCATCTCCCAAACCCATCACTTTCCTGGATTTTGTCCCTGTGGGTGCCAACATCTCTGGCTGCTGCTTTGCCATCATCTGGAACCCTCCCTTCACCTGGACATCAAGAGCAGCCCGTTCTGGGAAAGCACATGGTGGCTTTGCTGAAATCAGCTGTATAAATATTACTCTGCTTGCAAGTTGATGGCTGTTTCTGTCGAAATGGCAAAGTCTTCCTGGAAATGCAGAGTGGCTCTGACACAGCCCCAGATGCTGTGGTTAGCAGGAATAGAAGTGGGAAAGAGTTTGATCTGAGAGCAATGGTGGAGCGAGGCAAAGGTTTTCTAATGTGGGTGGTTCAAGTTGGTGACTAAGCTCCACATTTAGATACTAAATAAGTGGCCTCATTTCTAAAGAGGTGGAGGCTTCCTGTGCATGGATTTGGGTGCTGCAGCTTGAGGAGCCTGGATGGAGTCCGGCCTTAGGCGTTTATTGGGAGGTTTTCAGGGTTTCTGGACACTTGGCACTAAGATGAAGTCGTGCACTTGGTGGACTTAGAAGGCACAACCCTTCAGCCAGACCCAAAGCGTGGTCCCAAAAAAAGCCTCTGTGCAAAATGCCTCAGTGGTAACACTTCGAGATCTGGACCAAGATCTGAGAGTGAGACACAAAGCTGGGTGGCCTTGGAGGTGGTGGCCCAGTGCATCAGGCTTCCTTTTCCTTTTCTGCCTTTTGTCCCCATGGCTTGGTAGCTCCTCCTGGCAGCCCCTCCTGGCTGGATAGGTGGGTGCTCCTGACTAGGTCAGTGGAAGAGGCAAAAGCACCTGAGCTTGGGAATCCCCAGCCCCTCAGCCAAGATGGTGTAAAAGTGACTGTCCCTCCATTCACAAAGGTTTTCCATCTCTGTGTTTGTGCAGTTCTGCAGAGCACATAAAGCAAATTTCTGTTTCTGAATGGGAAAGAAACATCATGGCACTGAACAGGTGCATTAGTTTTAGCAGCAGCATCTACATGTTTGCTCCCAGGTCAAGACAAAAATCAGGGCAAAAGGCCTGTGTTCCCATCTGGAGGCAGGGACAAGCAGGACTGCAGCCTCTGCTGTCAGCTCTTTAGGAACTGGCTGTGAACTGCCAAGAAAATTGGGGGTAGGCATAGATGGCAATCAAAGCCCATGGTGGGGTGTGACTCTGATGTGCCTTCCTATTCCTGGGGACGTGGAAGATCAGCTCTTAGAGGAGCCCAGAAGTCATCATGATGTTTTACCTGCTTTCCAAAGCAAGATCAGATGCAAAAAGTCTCAGAAACATAGTAATACAAACACAAATGTTGTCCAGAGACAGGGGATGGAGAAACAGAGATCACATTTGTGTTACCTTTTGGTGTGTGAGTCTTTCTGGCACCAAAGATTTGGGTTTGAGGACTGTGGGAGTGGCAGACAGAGGCACTGGTGCTGGGGAGGTTCTGTGCATGTCCCTTGTGTCCTTGCAGAGGCTCGTTGTTTGCCTGGAAGAGTCAATTTACATCCATAACATCAAGGACATGAAGCTTTTGAAGACTATTCTGGATACACCTCCAAACACAACAGGTAAGCGTGGAAGAACTGTGTGAAAGGGACCTTTGTGCAGCCACAGCAACCATGTTAGAATTTAAACCAGGCTGTGACTTGTGTATCCTAATTCAGCACTGAGCAGCCAGAAATGCATAGAGGCAGTCCATGGGCTTGGGAGAGCAGAAACCTGAGCCTGTCCTGGGTAAAACCCAGCTCTGTTTGGAGCAAAACCTGGGTCCTGTCCTGGGTAAAATCCAGCTCTGTTTGGAGCAAAACCCTTCTCTGTCCTGAGCAAAACTCAGCTCTGTTTTGAGCAAAACTCAGCTCTGTCCTGAGCAAAACCCAGCTCTGTCCTGAGCAAACCCCTGCTCTGTCTGGAGCAGAAGCATCAAAGGAGAGCAGAGATGGGCAGCAGGGTTTGACTGCCCCTTGGGCTCAGCTCCCCACGCGATGGGTGCTGTGAGGATCCCCCTGGGCAGAGCCCACAGCCAGGCATGGCATTAATTCCCCGCCGGGGAGTTCCCGGGAGCCTGGGCTGCCACCTGATACTACTCCATGCAGGCTGCAAACCCAGGGGCAGGGCAGGTGGCCTCAGCACGGATCCTCTCCGTGAATCTGGCTTTCCTGCTATTTTTAGGTGTGGAGAGGGAAGCCTGGCCGGGCGGCTGCGGCAGCGCTGCCGTGCATGGCCGTGGCATCGTGTCACGGGTGGAAAGTTTGCTGATGTGCTCACACTTGGCCTCTGGGCTTTCAAGGGATGCTCCTCCGACAGCTCCCCTGACCTACTTCAGGCCCCAACAGATGGCCTCTCCACGCGGATTAAACGTTCTCAACGCTGCAAATATAATTAAGGTTTGAAACCTTCCCAAGAAGGCCTGGCAGCGGCGGGATGGGCAGGGATGCCCGGGCCTGGAGCTGCTCTGCAGTGGGGCTGGAGGAGCAGGGCATGGTTGAAGAGCAGCATCAATCAGCTGGGGCAGGACTGGGCTGCTGGGGATCGCAGGCTTCACATGGGCTTAGTATTTTAAAGCCCTTTTGCTGCAGCAGCTGTCACTGAAATGAGCTGAGTGACAAGCACGGGGCCACGCGTGCTCCCGTTGTCCCTGGGCTTTGGTCCCAACCCCGACCCCAAGGATGGTGTGTACAGGAGGCCAAGCCATCCCAGCCTCACTGCTCTTTGTACAACCCTTTTTGGAATGGGGTCCTGTCCAGGGGGATGGGGGAGCACAAAAAAGCCACCCCGCACTGAAGTGTGTGCCCTGGGCATGGTAACACCAGCACAGGGGGCACCAGGAGTTGCTGTGCCCACACCAGCCAGTCACAGTGAGGTCTCTGGCTGTGCCTGGCCAGCACCTGGCTCCCACTCCAGCCTCCTCCTCGCGGGAGAGGATAATGTCCACGGTGGCCAAGACACTTGTTTTTCATGTGGTTCATCTCAGGGGCAGGATTTGCACCGAGGCGGTCCCAGTGCCCGTGGTGACATGTGTGCCATGAGGGGACATCTCTAGAATGACTGCAGCTTTGGAAGCCACCTCCTGTACCTCTCCTCAAGCCCCAGATGTTTCTGGCCCTGCTACCCTGGGGGCAAGGCTGAGCTTCCCAGGCACAGTAGCACTTTTCCATGCTGCCTGAGGAAACCACCTGTGATGTGGCACTGTCAGACATGGAGTCCGGAGCAGGACCAGCCTCTCTCCTCCCTCCTGAGCCCACCACTGCAAGCAGCAAGCCTCCTCGTGGCCGTGGGGCTGCTGGGAGGAGAGGAGCACCTTCAAAGGCCCTTGTGATCCTCGTTCTCTGCACGTCCCCGAGGTCAGCCCAGTACACTCACATCTGTGTTTTCCCCTGGCCTGGTTTCCCGCAGAGGGAGCGGGTGACTCACACCAGCCGCTCAGAGCTCGCTTTGTTCCGCTCCGGCATTCCCTAAATCCTCCACGGAGGGAAAGGGCTGCACTGACCCCCTCCACGCTGCCTGGGGAACACCGTCGGGCAAAGACAGGATGCTCATGGCGAGCAAAGTCTCCGAGCTGTCTTTGCCTCCCTCCTTTTTAGTTGCCCGCACTTGGCCGCACTCCCCCGGTGTGCCGTCGAGGCGGACGCCTCTGGGGTGACGGGGAGCGGACCCCTGGGCTCCCTGGCTGATCCTGCAGCTCCTGGCTCCACCGAGGGCTCTTTGTTTTGCTATAAACAATGACCTCAAAGGAGAGCTCCAGCCGATGGTTCCCCCCGTGCCTGGGCCGAGGCCAGGACCGTGTCCTGACCCGGGGGTCGCATGGCAGGACAGGACATGGCCGTGTGTGGCCGTGCGGCCGGTGGATGTCCTGCCTGGGGCTGTGGCAGCACCCCCGTGCCTTGAACCCCGCGACTTCCTCTGCACGTGGGACTAGGTGGGACCCCCGGTGGGGCTCGGGAAGCTCAGGTCGTGCCCAAGCCTTGGGGTCGGATTTGGGAGGACGAGTGAGCGCGCGGATGTGGCGCAGGAAGCGAGCGAGACGCGTTTCGTGTGTGACAGGATCCACCGGGATGGATCCTCGGCCAGCAGCAGGAATGAGGGGCAGGAAGAGATGCTCCTTTCCGAGGTCACCTGGGGGCAGGCGGGTGGGTGCA
The DNA here is from genome assembly GCA_013396735.1 of Grallaria varia. Classification (NCBI taxonomy): domain Eukaryota; kingdom Metazoa; phylum Chordata; class Aves; order Passeriformes; family Formicariidae; genus Grallaria; species Grallaria varia. The sequence continues at coordinate 54,922 of VWZG01001504.1, forward strand.
ACCACACACGTATCCATCCGTCCCTGTCTCGTCCTGGAATTCCTGCTGGCTTTGAAAGGGGTGTTTGGGAATGCTTATGCTCGTGTTGGCACAAAACCAGATGGCTCTTACGGGGAAGAATTCTCCCCGTGCTTGAAATTTAGCTCCGTTCGAGTTCCTTGTGAGCCGGAAACTCCCAGCACAGCTGGGACATTTCCTTTGTCTTTCTCTGCTTCCCTTTTCCATTGAGAACAGGAGGAAATGGCACTGCCTTCACATGCCAGGCTGTGTGGCAGGGCTGCACCCACACTGTGCTGCTCGTCCGAGCCTCCAACCCGGCACTCACACCCCATGCACATCTGGAGGTGCCCAGATGTGCATCTGGGCAGGCGTTCTGCCAGCCCACAGACTCACATGTCCCTTGCTGTTCTGTGCAACTCTTCCTGCCTTCTCCAGGGGGACGGTAGAGTGGCAGAAGCCCAAAAGCAGGGCCTGTGCAGGGTGTTTGGGAAGAGGGTGGCAGCTGTGCTGGCCCATACCAGCAGGTGTCCCCACGGCCGAGGCATTTCCAGTGCCTGGTGCCAGACGGTCCCAAAATGAGACAGCAGCTGAGCCCCCAGCGGGGTGTGTGGCCATGGAGCTGTGTGGCCATGGAGCTGTGTGGCTGTGGAGCTGTGTGGCCGTGGAGGTGCATGGATGTGGGGCTGCGTGGCCATGGAGCTGTGTGGCCGTGGAGCTGCATGGCCTTGGAGCTGCGTGGCCGTGGAGCTGCGTGGCCCTGGGGCTGTGTGGCTGTGGAGCTGTGTGGCCATGGAGCTGCGTGGCCGTGGAGCTGTGTGGCCGTGGAGCTGNCGTGGCCGTGGAGCTGCGTGGCTGTGGAGCTGTGTGGCTGTGGAGCTGTGGAGCTGTGTGGCCATGGAGCTGTATGGCCATGGAGCTGCATGGCCCTGGAGCTGTGTGGCCATGGAGCTGTGGAGCTGTGTGGCCGTGGAGCTGCATGGCTGTGGAGCTGCGTTCTGTCCCGCCCAGCACCGCCTGAGCCGTGTCCCTCTCTCCCTGCCAGGTCTGTGCGCTCTCTCCATCAACCACGCCAACTCCTACTTGGCTTATCCCGGCAGCGAGACCAGCGGAGAGATCGCTCTTTACGACGGAAATACTTTGGTAAGGGCGAAGCTCGGCTGAAAACAAACAGAGCCACGGCAAAGCCAACGGGGCCCTTGGGAAGGATGAGTAAATACGCTCCAGCAAGCTGGGCTGTGAGGGAATTGCCTGGGAGGCACGTTCCCCATCCTCCTTGCTCCGAGCTGACAGCCTCTGAGATCAGGATATCTCCCAGGAGGGATATTCAGGGAAACGTGACCCACTGCCCTGCAGCCCCAGGGCCGCTGCCAGGCTGGCACCGGGGCTCCTGTAGGAGTGTCAGCACTGGATCCCAGGGGAGTGGTGGGACCGGCGTGGCTCAGGAAGGGTTGGAGCTGCTCCAGACACAGCACAGAACCTGGAGCAGCTGCTTTGCCACGCCATGGGCTGGAAGGGATGCCGGACCCAAAGTCACTGAGAGGGCAAAGTGCCCGAAGTCCCCTCAGCAAATATGTCCCTGACTGGATGCAGGGTCATGATTATCTGCTGTTTGTGCCAGGGCTTTGGATTACATAAGGCTGTGGCTCCATACGTGCAGTGGGAACTGAGGATCTGCAGCAGGGGGGGAGCAGAGCACAGGGTGAAAACGCTGCTGCTGCTGCTGCTGCTGCTGCTGCTGCTGCTGCTGCTGCTGCTGCTGCTGCTGCTGCTGCTGTGAGAGGTGCAGGGAGGGCATCGAGGCCCCTGAGGATTGGAGTGGTGTCTCTGCAGCAGCATTTGCTGTGCAGCAGAGTGAGCTGCAGGGAGGCCAGCTCTGATCCTCACAAAGGCATGCCAGGCTCCAGAGAGGGCACAGCTGCGATCCTGAAACCCGGAGAGGTGGGGAGCTGAGGTTCTCTGCCCCTGAGGTGAGCTGTGTGTAGTCACAGCGGCCACCACAGGTGGGGAGTGAGCTCAAGGCAGGGCAGAGATAACCTGCTGAGGATGCTGAAGGGATCCCAGCAGCACTGTATGGCCCCATGAATCTATCAGCAGGTCCGGGCAGGGTGCGAGGCAGGGAACACCACACCCTGCCCTCCTTCAGTCCAAGGAGCAACGTGTCCCTTTGCACTCATGTTCCCTTCTGCCCTACAGAAAACAGCCTGCACCATTCCTGCCCACGACGGGCCTCTGGCCGCCCTTGCCTTCAACTCCACCGGCTCCAAGTTGGCAAGTGCTTCTGAAAAAGTGAGTGTGGCTGCAAGCACCCTCTCTCTGCCTGGAGCTGGCAGGGGCTCCCAGCCGGTGCTGGTGCATCAGGACCTCTGAGCTTAAACACATCCAACAGAGAAGGGGCACTGAAGGATACACCGCCAGTGTATCAGGATCAGACTGAGCTCAGCTGGCAAACAGGAGCAGCCTTTGCACATCCTGAGTTTCCTGGGTGTGTCAGGGAAAGGGCTCGCACTCCTTGGCCTGCTCCTGCGTGATATTTCCATTTGCATTTTTTGCAGGGCACAGTCATTCGTGTATTTTCCATTCCTGGGGGGCAAAAGCTCTATGAATTCCGGCGGGGGATGAAAAGGTCAGTTCATTCTTCTGGGGGTGACAAATACACAGAGGGCTCCCGGAGCCGAAATGTAAACAGAGGGACAGGGCAACGTCAGATCCTGGTGCCTTTGGCATCTTCTGCAGAAGGAAAACAAGAGCAAACGTATCAGCTCGAAATGTCACTTTGCCAGGCTGCCTGGGGCCAGCTCAGTGATTCCCTTCAGTGTGTCACAGAGCAGGGCTGTGGCAGGGAACAGAGGTGGAGTCACTCCATTTACTCTGTCCTTTTTGTTTCTCACTTGAAATAATGAAGTCTCCAAAATTATCAGGCACCCTGTCCCCTCTGAACCTGTGCAGGAGTTGCTGTGTGTGTCCCACTGTCCAGCACTTTGGATATCCTCCCTCGCCTTTGCAGTACCAGAAGGTTTAACGAGACCAGCACAGATGTTCCCTCCACAGGCAGCTTCTGTGACAAGGACATTTCCCCCTCTCTGGCTGTTTGTCACTAGGCAGGTTCTGCTGAGCAAAGAGATTAGGGAACTGCTGGTTCCCTGATGGGTCTCCTTCCTCCCCATGCTCTTCTCTGTGAGCCAAACCCAGCAGTTCCCTTGCGCAATGTGCCGTGGAGTGACCAGTCCTGTCCTTGCTTGCCTCTAGGTATGTGAACATCAGCTCCCTGGTGTTCAGCATGGATTCCCAGTTCCTCTGTGCTTCCAGCAACACGGAGACCGTGCACATCTTTAAACTGGAGCATCTCACGGACAGGTAAGGAGATTAGCCTGGCTTAACCCACCTGCCTTGGGGCTGGCTCTGCTTCCAAGGTCTGCCTTTGCACTGCTGGCCTCCATGTCCTCACCACGTGCTCTCCAAGAGCAATTTCAGCTGCAAACTCCTTGGCTTTGTGTCCTGAGGGACTCACTCCTTGAGAAGTCACAGACAGCCTCCCCACTATCAGGATCTCCAGGCCTGCTCTGCGTTTAGGAGCTGCTCCCATCTCCTGCCTCCTTCTCTTGTATCCAGCCAGGCTGGTGCACAGTGTGCAGGTGCCCCAAATAAACCCTCACCTGTGTGAGATCAGGATCATTCCATCTGTTCCTGATGTTTTATCACACTGATTGTGGTTGACCCTGCTGATGCTGCTTTGTGACCCCCTCAGCCGTCCAGAGGAGCCTCCAACCTGGAGTGGTTACATGGGGAAGATGTTCCAGGCTGCCACCAACTACCTCCCAGCTCAGGTGTCAGGCATGATGAGCCAGGACAGAGCCTTTGCCACTGTCCGCCTGAACATCTCTGGGCAGAGGAACATCTGTGCCCTCTCCACGTACGTACTGACACTGCAGCCCTGTGCCAGGCCAGCCTGGCAGCAGACACAGCTATCTCTGGCCCCTTTTCTCGTCCCTGTACCTGCAGAGCACATGTTGTGGGTGCTGCTGTGTCTGTGTGTGAGTTTTTATGGGGCTCACCACACTTTTCTCACCAGGATTCAGAAGCTGCCTCGGCTCTTGGTGACTACGTCAGATGGACATCTCTATATCTACAACTTGGACCCACAAGATGGAGGGGAGTGTGTCTTAATTAAGAATCACAGGTAACTGACTATAATTCCAGTCACACCTCATGCAGAGGCTGATCTTTTCAAAAATGAAGGGAAATCTCACCTGGCAGCATCAAATGGAGCTGGAGGAGCAAGAACATTAGAACTGACTGTGTGATTTGAGCTGCCTAATCTGACAGACATGGGTGGGAACCACATCAGCAGCCAGGGACATGGGGCTTCTTGCAGAAGGAACCAGAGTCATCTCAGATCCCATGGCAGCTGTGGGATATCTCAGCCTAGACAGCAGAGGTGGGCAGGCTGTGCCTTGGGAGATGCCTCCAGCAGAGAGCACTGACCATCACGGTGGCAGGAGAGCAGAGTGTCTTCTCCACATGTGAGTGGCTGCTGGAAGGCTGATCTTGGGGTAGGATGATCTGGAATGACACTGGGAACTTCTCCAGTGCCAAAGCAGAAGGAATTTCTTCACGGAAGGGGTGGTCAGGCATTGGAAGGGGCTGCCCAGGGAGGTGCTGGAGTCCCCATCCCTGGAGGTAACGACTGGACGTGGCACTCAGTGCTCTGGTGTAGTTGACAAGGTGGAGATGAACTTTGCTCAGGACAGAGCAGGGTTTTGCTCCAAAGAGAGCCGGGTTTTATGCAGGACAGAGCTGAGTTTTGCTCCAAACAGAGCTGGGTTTACCCAGGACAGAGCCAGGTTTCTGCTCTCCCAAGCTCAAGGATCTTGGAGGTCTGTTCCAACCGAGGTGATTCAGTGATTCTGTGCAAGCAGAGCCTTCCCTGTCGCTGTTCAGTTCGGATGCAAATTCCATTAAACACGTAACCCCCCCCTGCACACATCTGGGCCACTTGGCTCCAGATGTGAAGCCTTTGGGGTGGGGTGTGATGCAACATGTGCTCCGAGCCGGGAGGTGGCTGCCAGCCAGGAAAATGCCAGCAGCTTTTTGAAAAGCCACAAAACAAAAGCACTTCAAAGCTGCGCTGTCCAGCGCGCGCCGGCCACACGCCTGCCCCCAGCTTTGTCATGTGGGCTCCTCGGAGCATCGGGGGGCTGAAAAGGGCCCTTGGGTCATGAGTTACATTACATCATACGATATCTCTGCTTAAACTCCATCCTAAACTAGCCAGGGCTGCTTTTCCCATCTAGTCCTCTCCCGTTGGAAGCCCTTTGGAGCCCCCTCTGTGATTAGAAACACTGTTTGCCTTTGTAACCTAAAGCTTTTGTGGTCAATCTGTTCCCTTCTGTTCCCATGCCAGCATTGTCCTCCAGCCGAAGTGGTGCTTTCCCTATCTCCTGCTTCCCCCCTGCTTTACTTGAGGAGCACAATGCTCCCCTGTCTGCAGCACTGCTGGGGCTGCAGGCAGGGCATGGATGTGGTGGTGTGGATGGGTGATGTGCTTCCAGATGGGGATGCATGGGCTTGTCTTATCTGGAGGAACAGCTGGGATCAGAACTAACTCTTCTTCCCTCTCTTGCTCCTGTACCATTAGTCTGCTTGGCTCAGGAAAGATGGAGGAGAACAAAGAAAACGATCTTCAGCCTCCAGTACCTCAATCTTATGCAGCAACTGTAGCCAGACAAAGTACAGTGCCTTCCACTTCCACCATGCCAGGTAAGCACATCTGTCTTCCCCGGGCAGAAGCCACAAAGCCACCTGGGGCAGAGTGGGAAGTGTCCCAAATTCCGAGGGTTCTGGTGCAGTGCAAACTGGGCCAGCAGGGCTTTGCAGCTCACCTGCTCCCTGCCCTGTGACGGAAGCAGGCCGGGTGTTTTCTGCCCTGTGCCAGCACTGCTGCTGTTTGTGCAGAGCTGTGGCACAGATGGGCCATGGGCAGGGCAGGAACCACACCTGAGCTCCGGTTTGTCAGGCAGCAGCTGCTGCCAGGTGGTTTGCAGGAGCTGAAACCGTGCGTGTAGAAGTCAGGGCTCACTATTTTTGTGGCGAGATCGTTACAGATTCTCCAAACCTGTTATACCTTCCCCACAAAGCCAGCACTAAACTGCTGCAGGAAAAGACTGGGTGACTACCTTACTATATTCCCCAACCTAAGGCCCACATACGGCTGTAGATCTTCCTCTGAAATTGGTGTTCATGTTCATGGCAGGAGGAGGAAAGTGGCCAATAGTCTATCCCTAATCCACAGTGTCAGTGGAGACACCTTCCTCCTCCTCAGCCCCCCAGAGCTCTGTGCTAAGGAGGTGACAACACAGTGTCTGCAGTTTGTTTCCAGCCTGCTCCCACCCGTTCACCCAGAGCATTTTGTGGTTTCCCTTGGACAGGTTACTCGGAGGACGGCGGAGCCCTGCGAGGGGAGGTTATCCCAGAGCACGAGTTTGCAACCGGACCCGTCTGTCTGGATGATGAGAATGAGTTTCCTCCTGTGAGCATTCGGGACCCCTAAAGCTGCACTGCAGCCCTCATGCTAAGAAGGAAGTAGTAACCTCTTACAGAAGGGATTCCATTGTCCCTTCCTTGTCCCAGCTCACTGTGAAGGCTAAAATAACTAAATAAGTTATAGGGACAGTGCCAGGAAAATGACACCCCTACCAAATGGCAGCTGGAGATGGGGCAAAGATGATCAGACTTACTAATTAGAGATGGATCTGAACAAACTTGCTGAAGTGCAGAATGATGTCCAGATCCAGGTCCAACCTTTGTGCCTTGAGCAGATTTCTGGTATTACTGGGACTAGTTTTAACTGGAACAATACCATCATTTAGAAATAAAAACTTAATATTCCCTGTTGCATTTACAGTCGGTTGTATTAGTTTATGGAATGCAACTGGAACATACCTGAACCTCACCAGTCTCTTACTTCCAAGCTAACTGAGAAGGAAACTCCTTTTCCAAGCACAAAGATGAAAGGAATAACAGAGTTTTAAACCATTTTATGATTTTTATGTGGCACTTTCTCAGTTACCATTGGAAGGAGATACTGGATTCTTAAATCTAACTTAAGCCTGGCAGTGTCTTTCTGGCTCCTTTTCCTATTCCACACTCATTTATTGTCTTAAGCATCTAACCCCTAACTAGACAGATGTTGGTCTGTGCTACGATCTGGTTGTAATCAGTGGTGTCTTCATAACAGTAATGCATTAATACAGCAGAATATTGTAATGGATTTCAGGTTGCAGCCTTGGCAGGCTTTGGAATCCCTTACTCTGCTTTTAAATATTCTGCTGTTGGAGCTTTGCCTGAAAAGGAGGAAGTAAAAACTTTATCCCAGGATTTGTTCCATGTGCTGAGCTGACCTCTGTGAGGCACCTTCCTATTAACTGATGCAAAGTGTTACTGAGATAAAAGGTGACTGGTTCATGACTCCCTGTGAACCAACACCAGCTAAATCCAGCTCAAGTCACAGAACCCTCAGACTATTTCTCTTTTCTTACCTGTAACATAACCTGCTGCAAACTGGGACCAGGAGCTTCCTACTTGTCCCACACCATCGCCCAAGAAGGAAATTTAAAATGTCTCCCTCTGGTCAAATCGTGTGGCCACGGAGAAGCTGGAAGGAGCAGCAGGGCCAGAGAGAGATCCTTTGTTTCCTTCTGCTGAACCTGCTCTTGAACTTGTGGTTTGGGGACAAGCAAACGCCAGCAAGCAGGAACCCCACTGCTCCTGAATGAGCCTCCCTGCCGGGGCTGTGCCCTACAAAAGCAGCCCCAAACCCCTGCTGTACCGCAGCAGGTGCTTTTTGGAATGACCTTTGATCTCTCCAAATCCTGTAATTAACCTGACAGAGCAAGTGACGTGTGTGATGTTGGGGAGGAGGCGGCGTGGGAGGGAAGGCGCTTGCCCAAAACACTCCCTGATGGGGTGGCTTAGCAAATGGAGCTTCCAGATAAAGTCCCTGCGTGGGGCTTTTGGGGTCACCCCTCGCGGTGGGGGCGCACACAAAGAGCTGGCCAGGATGTTTTGCTGCTCTGAATTGCCCTGAACTTGGCTGTTCTCTCAGCGCTGAGATAGTCGGTCTCAGTGACACGTCCAAGGGGGGTTTCAGGCCCTCGGTCACTCCTGTGTGGAGAAGGAGGGACAGAAAACCCGACCTTATCCAACAAAAATGTTTTGACAGCGTTCTGCTTTGCGGAAACATGGGAAGGGTTTTGTTTGTTTTCCAGCGTGCAACAAAAAGACATTTAAAAACCTCAAAACTTGTGACAAAATGGAATATTCACCCGCAGCCCACGGTATGGCTTTGAACTCAGACATGGATCTGGAGAAACGGCAGTGCTCAAACCCCACAGTTCCTCTCCGTTTTGAAACATCTCGTCTTCTCTTGACCTCAAGTGAGACTTCAGAGGCTCAGCTGCTAAAGAGTGAGGAAAAACAGCTTCAGCCTGACATAAAGTCCATCAAAAACTGCTGCTTCATTAAATGGAAGGAGGGCCAGATCAGAGGAGAGATAAGAAGCCCAAGGAGGACTCATAAAAAGTGGTCTCACAAGAGGGAATGTGGATGTTGCTGCCAATTGTGCCAGGACTGCAGAAGGATCCCGTGGCAAGAGGTTAAACCAGTTCAGTGACATCTCCTGCATCGACGGGGTGGACTGAGCCCTCCCGAGTCACTGGTGACCTGGGGCGGGCAGGACTCAGGTGTTCTGGGGTGGACAGAGGGCTGAAGCTGGGGGTGAGGAGCAGCTGGTGTGTGGGGAGGCGGCTGCAGAGCCCTCGCCCTGCGTGGTCAGAAGGTGTCACGGGGTGGGAAGAGCAAACCCAGCTCTGGCTGCAGGCAGGTGTGGCAATTGCAGCTGTTTTCTGGTCACCTGCCCGAGCAGCTGCCCCCTGTTCTCTGGGGGTATCACTGAGTGAGGGTTCCAGTGGTGCTGGGAGTTACTGGTGTGCGTTGGGCCAGGCTGGGCATCACTTGGCCAGCTCCCCTTTCGGGACCCGCCATGGTGGCTGTCCCCACCAAAGCATGGGCAGAACAGTTTTGGGGCAGTGCTGTGGGGTTTGGCAAATGGAATCCTACAGGATTCTCCAGGCAGCATGGACTGTGTGCACCTGAGGAGTGCGACCAGAGGATCTTCTGAAATCTCCTGGGATTCGGTGGGAAAGGCAATTTCTTCCAGCAGATCGCTTGGTGCTTTTCCAGGCTGCAGGGGGCAGAGGTGATGGGAAGGCTCTGTCAGAAGAGCCATTTCATTAAGTCAGGTCAGGCCCTCAAAGACAGCTTCCCTTCATTCTTAAAAACCATCTCTTTCACATTGATTTTTGGCTACTCCAAAATGGTTTGGGTGCTTTGCTGTGCTGCTAAAGGATGCTGCTGCCTGTAGGAGGGAGAAAATCAGGGGGGAGTCTGCAAGGGGAGAAATCAGTGCCCTGGCATGGGGTCCACCCCTCTGCTGCTCCAAACCACAGATCTTAAAGCAAGAAATCAGGTTGCAGATACATCTTCGGCTCCATGGAACCAGCACTCACCCAAATTCCTCCTCGCTGTTTGCTGGATGGTGTTTCACTCATTCTGTTGCATGGATATGGACATTAATTATGTTAAGTGATTTCTTTTTTTAACAGCTGGCCATTAGCATGGAAAAGGCCATAGATTTTCCAGTGAAGTTATACTTGTAATTATGTTTCGTGGGGAATGAGTGAGTTTGGCAGAGCCTGAATGGCCTCTTGCTCCTGCCCTAGATGGAGCCAGACTGGCATTTTGGGCAGCTGGGGCTTGCAGGATTAAGCCCAGCTTATCAGTGCATTATCTGAGGTCCTTTGGGAATCATGCAATCCTGTGTCAATGCCTCAAAACCAAGCAAGTGATGGTCATGAAACTCAAGGAGAGACAGATCCTGGAAGGAGATGCTGGGACAGACCTTCCCACAGCTGGGGCTCCAGGTTCACATCCCTCACCGGTCATGTCTGGCACAGCTGGAGCTGGGAAAGGGGGGATCTGTGCCTGGGCTCGTGGTTGGTGCCCACAAACACCTTCCTCAGGTGCTGCTGCAGCCCTGCAGAGCTGCCCAAACCTACTCCAGGAGTGGGGGCACATCTGACCTGGGGTGGCTGATGGAAACTGGATCAGGGTCCTCGCTGCTGCCTGTTGTCTGCTGCTCCTGCTTTATTCTTTCACTCAGAGGCTTTGTTGGTGCTTAGGCTGGGCTTCCCCTCTCCTAATCCTGTCTGACATGTTGGTGTTTAACTCTGGGACCCCTCCAGAGACCCCAGAGAGACACAGTGATACCCCCTCCTGCCATGCCAGGGCTGAGCTTTTTGGGAGGACTCAGCGAGGCAAAGGGACCTCACCCCCAGTACCTGGACTCCCACAAACGTGGCTGTGCCCAGCCCAGTGCCAGCCAGGGGCAAGACACACTTATCAACAAGCCAGAGGGTTCCCATTCCCAGGACTGTAAATTTGGGGAGGGGGAGAGCAAATAAACCAACCGCTCCCAAATCTGCCTTGGAGTGGAAAGTAAAACCCTGCGGGACGTCCCTCCTCCTTCTCCTCCCATGTGCGTAAAACCAACTGGGAATACACCCTGTTGCTGGGAAAAGTAAGGCTGCTCTGTTTTGATTTTGGTAGATAATCTTGTGCCGTGGAGGTCAGCCTGGCAAAGCGAAGAGGTCGTGATGAGGAGCAAACAGCCACGTAGGACAGCTGCTGGGAGTGCTCTGGGAGAGCCAGGAATTTCAAAGAACACATCTGAGAGTCCCCAAGATGAGGAAAAAAAAGTAAAAAATCTAAGGTGGGCCACACTTTTTCCTACGGTATGTGTGAGTACCTGGCCCTGTTAGCCTCTGGTTTAATTTGTGTCTGGGGGGGTGTCAATGTACTGTATGCACATGGCTTTATTTAACAAACTCTATGTTAGAACCACAGTGTAAATGCTAATTTAATCAGATTTGTATGTAACCAGAATTTTATATACCCATTTGTCCCTTTTCTAATTTATGCTGTTTTATGTGTATAAATGTACTTATAGGAAGAGACATTAAACTTATGTCTTTGTACAGTATATACATACTATTTTAGCCCAGGCAAAGTATTTTTGCAGTGATATTAGAGAAGATGCCATTTGCTATGTTCAAAGACAGAATAAAGTCACAGTCTGTCCCTGGCAGCTTCTGCTGTTCTTTGTGGGGCCCTAGAGATGTCAGTCGGGATTAAGTTTTGGGAGTGGGAGAGTGGGTTTGGGAGCTGGGGTGAGGGCAGCTGCTCCCACATGACCTGACCCACCTGGCCAAGACCACACAAGTTCACTTAGGCTTGGCCAAAGAAAGATCTGTGTGCATAAATCAGAATCTAAAGTTGTTTCAGAAACCCCTCACTTGGCTGCTGAGAAATCTCAGTGGTTTCTTAAGTTTCAGTCACCCCTTCATTTCTGCCTGTGCAGCTCCCCAGGCCTTTGCACCTGCCCAGAAATGGCTCCATAGGAGCTGTTTCACCCCCACCATGGCCCTGCCACCACCTCCCACCCCACACCTTCCCAGAAAAAGCCTCTCCCAGCCACTGGGACTCGGGTGTGTGTCACAGCACAGTCCCTGAGCTCTCAGGGACAGCTCAGGACCCACTCCCTTCCACAGAGAGCTGCGTCTCACCATGACCCCACCGACAAAGCTCACCAGGCAGCTGGTGGGGCAGGTGCTCCACTTCCCAGAGCACTCCCCTTGTGCCAGCTGGGAATGTCCCTCTGCAGCCACAGACTTCCAGGTGCTCAGCACCAGCAGGGATGTTTGCTCAGGGGCCCCATGGCCCCTGTCTCCTGCTCCCCCCAGCCACTCTGAGCCATCCATTTCAGAGGGAAAGCCAAGCAAATTTCCCAGAACTCTCACAGGAAGTAGTTTTAATCCAAGACCTGGCTCTTCCTCAGCTAAAAAGCCCTACAAAATGCCACCAGGCCCTGCAGTGCAGCAAAGGGGACCCTCTGTGTGCTCCTCCAGAGCCACAACCAACTCACCTCCCCGCTCCCTGCACGCAGCAAAGGTGAGCCCAGCCTCCCTCCCTGCCCATGGCCAACCTCCAGCCTGGAGCCAGTACACCCCATTTACAGGTGCCAGACGTGGGAAAGGAGCAGCCTGAGCAATTATTTGCTCAGAGACAAAGCCGTGTTGTTCTCCTCTCCGCGTGCAGGTCCGGCGTGGCCGCGTGAGCCCCGTGGCACCGGCAGGCCACGTGCTGTGCGTTGCAGCAGGGAATCACAGCTGGATCCTTGGAATAGTCCACAACCGAGACGTTGTCTGCTGCAATGTCCTCCAGGGCTTGGGCATAGGCCCTGCTGATCATGGGCAGCACTGCCTGGTACTCCCCAGATGCCACATCCAAAGGCTCCTGCTCCTGGATATCGCGATCCAGGTTGAAAATGAGGGGTGGTTGGTGATGCTCAGCCGGCCCAATGCTCCCATCACAAGCCATTGCCCCTCCTAGGGAGGAAATGAGGGAAAAGCCCTGGAGTTAAGGACTGCCCAGGGATCATCCCTGTATTCCTCATGCACCTGTGGCAGCCCAGGCCCACCCTCTCCCAGCTGTTCTTCCAACAGTGTTCCTGAGCCAACCCTGGGCTGAAGAGCCATCCTGCAGACACAGATGGCACATCCTTAACTCCTCCCTGGGCTGGCTCTTCCTTGAATTAACCTGAGCTGGTTTGCACCTGTATCTGCAGGGATCCAAGAATTCCAGAAGTGTTCTCCCAGACTACAACCTCTGCTAGGGATACATTACCTGTGGTGTAGAATGCCTTGTACTGAGCCAGCCGCAGCGTCTCAATCTCGCCGACCTTCCCAGCTGCCCCACTGTTGGGGTGGAGCAGAACCTGAAGGAAGGACAGAGAAGGGCCTGTCAGCCCACTGCAGGGAAAACCAGCTCCAGGAGACCTGGTCCCTCCCCAGATGAGCCACATCCCACCCGTGCACACATGGACAGACACCATTCAGCCCCTGCACTGAGCAACGAACAGAGTTTTGATTATGGAAGGGTGGGATGATGGCAGAAGGGCCCCAGGAAACACCAATATCTCCCTTGTGCCTTCCTGGTCCTCCAGGATCCTCCCCAGACCAATTCTGCATCAAGGAAGGGATCACGAAGGTGCAGAGGCTTTCAGCAGAGCAGGACACAATATCACACAATCATAGTTTGGGTTGGAAGGGACCTTAAAGTCCATCTAGTTCCAACATCCTGCCTTGGACAGAGACACTTCAAGCCCCGTCCAACCTGGCCTTGGACACTCCAGGGACGGGGCAGCCACAGCTTCTCTGGGCAGCCTGTGCCAGGGCCTGCCCACTCTGACAATCAAGAACTTCTTCCTAACACCTAATGTAAACCTCCCCTCTTTTCATTTAAAACCATTCCCCGTGTCCTACCACGGAATGCCTGTGTAATGTTTGTGAGCTGGGATGGTCTCAGGTGCTCTGTGCCACCCACCGTCTCCCTGGGTGCCCCCAGCTCCACCACCATCCAAGGGACATCCAAGGGAGCCAAAGCCCTTCCCGGAGCCAGGAGCCAGGCAGGAGGCAGGCAGGAGCTGGGGGTGAGCTCATGCGAGGCAGGGCCCACACGGGAAGGTGAGGTGCTGGAACATCATCCCCTCCATCTCCGCCGCTGACTCACCCCGCTGTGCAAGGGCTCCCTGCCCTGACAACAGCACAGGGAGCGGGGCGAGGAGGAAGGGAAGGAGGGAAGGGTGGGTCGAATGGCTCCCTCTTGGTATTTAGGACACTCGATCCGCACAGGACAGCTGCTTTGGCACACGGGAGCCAGGAGACAAGTGAGCTGGAGGGTTCAGCGGCTCCTCTGCTCCGATCGTATCTGCCGCGGAGCCAATGGCTTCGCTGAGGCATGAGTCACTCGAGGTTTCCTCCCTGGGATTCGAGTTTAAAAGTGATTCAAGAAATTTCCACTGTGCTAAAAATTAGAAACATCTGCTGGAGTTGTAAGGCAGCCGCAGTGCCAAGTTCAGTAACAGCACATGCAGCTGATGAGCGTGGCAATGCCCGAGCAGGTGCCTGGCACGGAGCACCCGGGGATGTCCATCCCCCACTGCCCAGCACGGAGCTCTCCAGGCACCCTGGGCACCCAGGGATGTCCCTCCTGTGCTGCCTGGTCTGGATGTGGCTGCTGCCCAGAGGGCCCAGTTGGTACCTCATCCAAGAAATGCCAGGATTCAGGGTAGGGGATGATTTCCAAATGCTCTCAGTTTCCTTCATTGCCCTCTATTGCAAGGGAAATTAAAACAAAAAAATCACCTTTTGGAATTTGGTTTATTATTTTTGTTTTAGGGGAAAAAACAGAAGGGTGTAAAGAGGAAGAGGTGGTGCAGTGTGAGCTGCTTTAAGAAGGAACCTCTGCAGCAGAGTCCCCTTCTGCTGACACTCCTTGGTCAGGATAAAACAGCTCCAAAGCAGGAATCAGCAAATATTCAAGGCCCCGTGAAGCCAAAAATGGGAACTGAAACAATTCATCTGCCTCCAGCTTTGAAGCTTTGCCTACACCTTTAGCAGGGCAGCTGGGATGCTGCCAGCCCTGTGTAAGGGCACTCAAACCTCCCTTCCTACCAACAACCACCTTCCTAAACCTCTTAAAACACCACACTAAGAAAACCTGTTATAATTTACTGCATAATTAAGGAACTTGTTTCAATTGAACCCTTTCAAGAAACATTCTCAGGTCTGGAACTCCTCCACGAATCTGTGACTCTGTTATTTTAATAATAAAAAACTAGAAAAAGGTGGGGGGGGAAAGCCTTTTCTCCCGAGGAAACCCATTACCTCAACTTGGTGCTCCAGATGGTTGCAGGTGTGCATCCCTCTCCCATTCAGCCCTGACACCCAGCAAACCATCATTCCCAGTAAACCATCATTCCCAGTAAGCCATCACTCCCGGCAAACCATCACTCCCGGCAAACCACTGGTCCCCTCCTCCCAGCACTGCACGTGCAGAGGAGGGTTAATCCCAAGGAACACAGCAGAGCATGTTGGCCACATCCCATCCGCTTCCCCGCTTCATCTCCCAGTTCAGCAGAGGGTTCCATAAATACAAAGCAAATACCAAACCCCTGATGGACACGGAAAGCAAATCCAAGATCCCGCTGGGAGCTGGCTCATGGTGCTCGCAGGAGGGTGGACTTTAAAAGCAAACCCAGGATTTATCCGTGGGTCTGATATTAAAGCCACTTTTTTTTTTCTGTCTCTTTTGATTCTGCAAAAATCTCGTGCAACTCCGAGACAAAGATGTGGCCATCCAGCTTGTCCTGCAAACTGCATTTTTGGGCTTAAAGGAGCTGCCAGCAGCTGGTTGTATGGACAGAGCTGTGGGGTATGGGGTGGGATGCCCTAATGGAACACCATAATAATGAGCGCGTTCCCCAGCCACAGAGCTGGGAGAAAGAGGGCTTCATGACATTTGGATCTGGCATGATAAATAAAGGGATACAACTAGGTCTGAGCCCCTGAGATCTTCCCCTCCCCACACTGATGTGTCTTTTGTGATTGGGAAGGAGACGCTGCGCTGGGCACCGTGGGCTGCCATGAGCTTGAGCATCCCCAGGATGGCATCCCCAGGTTTGGGGCACAGCCCCGTGGCACTCAAGAAGGTGCCAAGCTGCATGCACAGCCACTTCTACCTCTAATCCCAGATTTGTGAACGAGGCACAAAGCAGTCTTCATTAACTCAAAGTCCTTTTACCCCGATATCCCAAGCCCAGCCTGGTACAGCACATGGCCATCTCCAGCTGATTTCCTCCTCCTCTGGGCCAGGGGTGATGCTCCCATGGGGCCACACATCACCAGCTCTGAGCCTTTTCCCACCCTCCACTTACCTGTTTTAGCTCAGGGACCTGCTGTCAGCAGTGGGGTGTCACTGGGTGGGTGGCTCTGCCTTACCTTGTGCCCTTCATCGGACCGCCCAAAGAGAACTGGGGACACATCCAAGCCATCAAAGCGCCTGTTCGGGGGAAGTTCTGCCCCAGCCAGGGCCACCAATGTGGGGAAGATGTCCAGGGTGCTGGGGAAAGAGGTGACAGTCATCAGTGCAAGGAGCAAGGACCCCTGGAGAGTCCCCCCAAACCTCAGAAGTACCTTTTGGAGGGGGTGGGCAGATGCTTTCCAGTCACTGCTTCCCCATGTGCTGCCTGTGGCCCCCGTGCCAGAGACTGGCTGTGGCAATTCTGCACCCTCTGGCACATCACAGGGGCTGCGGTTGAGCAGTCATTGCTAGGGTGGGACAGGGTGGAACAGGGACCACCCAGCCCTTCCCAGCCCGGGCACAGGCTCCCCATGGCCCAGTGGGGATCCGACCCAACTTCAGTGGGATGGGGACATCCTGCTGGCAGCCCCCATAACTGCCCCTGAGACCCCTCATGCTGTGGAGCACCTCCTGCCCCACCAGGCACACCCCTCCCTCTCACAGACATGCTCATGGGGTGCCCTTACACCTCTAAAGGGAACCACCTGCACCAGGGCGTCCCATGGCCCCAAGGGGACAGTGGGACATCAGAGTGGCCAAGTGACACATCACAGCACTGCCCTTTGTGGGTGACAGTGACTCAACACACATCCCTCTGGCTACAAAACCCCTGTGCTGGCAGCTCAGGGAGGGGGGTCAGTTGGGGCAAGGAAATTCCTGGAGGAGGAAAAAGCGCCAGGTCCCCAACTTGGGGACACCAGGACGATCCTGTCCCCACGTGTCACCTGTCCGGGGTGCGATGGCAGCTGCACGAGTGGAGAGAAAAGAGCCCTGGGCTTAACGGCCCCCAGTTCTCCCATTCAACAAGTTTTAATTCAGCTGCTAAGAGACGGAGAGAACAAATAAGAACAAACACTGCTGCGAGGCAGCCCCGGCCGGCGCGCTCACGGAGACAGCCCTGTGGCCAGGCCAGCCGGGAGGCGCCCAAAAAAAACCCTGGCTCCCCACTGCATCCCTGCAGGCACCTCGCCGGGGCCAGGCCAGCTCCCCCAAAGTGGCAGCTCACTTGGTCAGCAGAACCCTGGTCCCACACGGGTGCTCAGCACCCTCGGGATCTGCCCCCCAGCAGGGAGCATGAGGATGCTCCCATGGTTCCACCAAACAGCCCCAGCACAGCAGGTGGGACCTCTGGGAAACATCACCTAATGGGGTGGGAGGACATGATTGAGGACAGAGGTGGCCAAAGGTGCCCCCAGTCATGGGTAGATGTAATGCATGGAAAAAGGCATGAAAAAGTAGGATTTTGGTCAATGTTGGCATCAAAGCAATGGCCCCACCAGTGGGCACATCATGGAAGCCAAGTTGGGGAAGCTGTGCTTGAGGGAAAGGGAAAGCCACACTGCCAGGCCCTGTCCTGGCCAAAGGGGTTTAGCACATAAAGTCATTCCAGCCTCCTGCTGCTGCCCGAATGCCGAGGGAAAAGGGCCTGGCAGTGCCCAGGGACCAGCAGCCTGCAGCCCACAGGGCAGAACTGCGTGGGGTGATGGACATCCCGACATCCCAGGCAGGATGTGCTGGGAGCACTGCCATGGTGATGAGCATCCCAGCACCCTGGGCACGGTGTGGCAGGGAATGCTGCTCTGCCTGGCGACGATGGGGTGCAGGCAGCTGCAGGCAGCTGAACCAGCTCTGCCTGCACTCTGCCAGCTCACCCAGCCTACCCGGCCCCAGCTGCTGGCACAGCCTGGCTGGTGCAATCTGCTTCTCCACCACCCTCCTGACCTACTTCTTCCATGCCCTACTTTGGGCTGGGGCAGGGAAGGGCAGAAGCACAGCGGGTGGCTCCGACAATTAAACATAATTAAGAAAAGCCGTCACGGCATTTTTCTGCAGGAACTGGCGTGCAGATGCAGGTCTGCCACGGTGCATCAGCATCTCCCCACTGGCTCCGGCTGCCCCGGGCCCTGGGCACGCTCACCCTCGCTCACCTCCCTGCTCCCTGCTCCCTGCTCCGGGCAGGACCCAAAGCCAACAGGTCCTGCCCAGTCCTGGCAGGCTCTTTGCCCGGGCCAGGTGGCAAAGGCTGTCCATGTTTCCATAACCCCAGGGCAGAGGAGGTTCACGTGGATGGGTGGATAACTCCTTGCCCAGCCCTGGCTCTTCCCGGGAATCCCACCAGGCAGAGATGCCCCAGGTTGTGCAGAGGGCTCCCCACCACAGCTGCACACAGGTTTCCTTCCCTCCCCAGCTTCTTGGTCTTCCCCATCAGCTGGGGGAATTTCAACTTCACCCTTGCACACGCTCGTTTTTGGGGCATGTCCCCAAGGGTGACTCTGAGTGCAGAGAAAAGCCACCTGCCCCAACACACTGCGAGCACCAAGAAATTCCTACCCTCCATATCCCTCTGCATCCCTCCACATCTGCTGTCCACAAGCTCAGGCCACGGCTGGGACCACAGTGGTGACACCTTCCTGACCTTGATCGTCCCCCAGGCTGGCTCTGTGCTGCCTCCCAAAGAGGGAGAGCCTCTTCCTCATGGCAGACCATCACCCTGAACAGCTGGGCATCATCCCACACATCTGGGCATCATCCCACACATCTGGGCATGGCCCCTTGGCAATGCCAGGCTGGGCTGTGCTGGACACTGGGGGTGCTGTGACTCTGGGGGAGCTACAGAGTCACTTCCCAAGCAGTGCAGCACAGCCCCTGCCTCTGCTGGATTTCCAGCTGTCCAACCTGCCAGACCAGAACTGGGAAATGCCAGAGATAAGGTCTTTGAGGAGATAACCAGAATTCCTGGGCTTGG
Source organism: Grallaria varia (assembly GCA_013396735.1). Taxonomy (NCBI): domain Eukaryota; kingdom Metazoa; phylum Chordata; class Aves; order Passeriformes; family Formicariidae; genus Grallaria; species Grallaria varia. The sequence goes on from VWZG01001504.1 coordinate 73,703, forward strand.
AGGCAGGTCTGCAAGGGCAGCTGGTGGGACAGGGGGATGGGGACTGGCACTGACTCTGCAGGTGCTGCCCGAGCAGGCAGGGGTTGGCAGCTCTGCCCCCCATCCCGTGGAGGAGAAGGGTTTGGAGGTGAAACCACGGGGTGTGCACCCCACCCACTCTGCCAGACACCAGTGACTCAACTTATGGCTCAAACCTTCCTCTGCCTGCAAAAATCCAGTTCCCAGAGCTGCCCTCAGGTCTTGTAAGGAAGAGAGGTTCCAGCTTATCTCGAGAACCTTAGAAGCACCCAACACCACCCAGTCAGGACCTGCTTCCAGCAGCTGGGACAGTGTTTCCCAATGCCCAGCAACCTCCTGGCCCCACCACCCTGAGCTCCACCATTGTGTGCTTCAGGGGTGAAAGGAGGTGGAAGGAGATGGAGCATCCCACCACCAAGCAACTCTCCCATGGCCACCACCCTGACCTCCACCATCGTGTGCTTCAGGGATGGAAGGAGGTGAAAGGAGATGGAGCATCCCAACACCAAGCAATTCCCCCTTGGCCACCACCCTGACCTCCACCATCGTGTGCTTCAGGGATGGAAGGAGATGGAGCATCCCACCACCAAGCAACTCTCCCATGGCCACCACCCTGACCTTCGCCTTCGTGTGCTTCAGGGATGGAAGGCAACAGGGCATCCCACCACACTTGCTGTAAGAGGAGGGACGCAAGGAGAGGTGCAAGTCCCACATGGAGTGGCGCAGCTGCTGCAAGCAGAGGTGCAGTATTGCTGCAAAGGACCCTCCATGCCACCCTCCCCAGGGAGCTGAGGCACGGGGGCAGCAGCCCTTCCCCTCCGCTCCCGTTAGATCCCAGCCCAGCCACATCCTGCATGGATTGCCAGCGCCATCTCCCCGGCCAGCCTTTCCCACAACCGCACCCTCCTCCACATAAAGCCATTCACCAACCACAAAGCCTGAGCCTGCTCCTCGGTGGGGAGAGAGAACATCGTCATCTTTTAATTATCGGGAGGCCCTGGGCCACCGCGGGCAGGAGGCACACGGAGCCCGGTGGCTGCTCACGCCAACCCACTAGCCTCACAAAAAGCCCTTTCAACTCCTCTTTGCTGAAGCATTAAGTCTTGGGAGAGGACAAGAGCACAGTCTGGCACCAGGCACGAAACAACCAGTGCGGGCTGCTGCTGCTGCCAAAATCCAGGTGGTGACGACCTGGGACTGGTGGGTCCTTCCAAGAGCTCCCCAAGGGGCTCTTACCTGAGCAGGGCACGGCTCGTCCGCTTGGCAGGGACATGGCCAGGCCAGTACACCACTGCTGGGACCCGGTGCCCTCCTTCCCAGGTCGTTTGCTTTGCTGAGCTCCCGCCTGCAAGAGAACAGGGCAGAGCTCAGCACCCTGCCGAGATGGGAAAACCTCCTAACCCTGGGAATTTCCCTGGAAAAGGAACCCTTCAGAGGCAGAGAATGGTGTAAATTGTCCCAAAAATAGGATGATTTTGTGGGAGAGGACCTGCGTTAGAGAAGGGAGAAGAGTTACAGGAGTTTTTAAATGAAATAGGGAAAGGGATGAAAAAAAGGGCTCAGTTTGGCACTGCTTTGTGTTTCTCCAGCGGGTGATGAGAAATGCATCTGCTGCCGGAGCCGTCGCCTTTCCATCCACTTTTGATGTCAGGTGAGAAAATGGAGCAGACAGGAAATGTAGGAATTTGTTCCAGGGACTGCTGCCCTCAGCGAGGTACAGCATTGACAGCCCTCCCACCCTCCGCCTGCTGCAAACCTGCCTCATTAAAAATACCATCCTGCTAATAACCCTCCTGCCAGCTAATGAGCCTGATCCCTTGTTTCCCTGACAGCACCCGAAGCAGCCCTGCTCTGCCCTTGGGTTTGAGACGCTCTGCGTGGCACAGGGAAGCTGCCCAGTCCCTTCCTCCACCTGCAGTGCTGAGCACTGGGATGGGGATGCTGAGCCCCCAAACGGGAGCACTGAGCACCAAACCGTGTGGAAGGGTGTCGGAGAGTCTCTGCCTTGGCTGTAGCCCAAAGGGCCTGGGCAGCTGAGAGGGGGGGGGAAGGGGCTGGGAATGGGGCAAACAGAAAATCCCAACCCGATTCACGGAGCAAACTTCCCAGGAGCAGCCTTTGTCCGCCGCCTTTCAGCGTGCACATGGCAACGGCGCTCGCCCAAAGCCATTTCCTCCGGGCAGAGCCAAGAGAGGCACGGCCACCCTGCGCTCTCTCGAGCCCCTGTGAGGTCCCCAGCCCAGCCCGGCCTCTCCAGGAGTCACTCCCTGACCCTACGGGACGATCCACGCTCCCGGGCAATGCTGATGGACCCACGAGGGCACACAGGGCACGGATGCTACAAGGGCTAGTCCAGGGGCACACAGGGCACGGATGCTACAAGGGCTAGTCCAGGGGAAAGGTTTCTGCCCGTGCTGCCCATCCCGCTGGCACATCCTCAGTCTCTGCCATTCCCCACCTAATCATTTGGTGTTTCGCCCCGAAGAACATCTCCTTGGGACCTCAACAGTTGGCACCAGGATCTCTGGTGTCTATTGGAAATGCAACAGTGCTTCTAACACAGATCCAAGTATGACTCCAGTGAGGTGCCTCCCCTGCCCTCACACACCCCAGGAAACCACAGCAATTACAGCAATTAATATCAATCCCCATCTACGTATATATATATTAAATAACTCATCCTCCTGGATGCATTTCCATGGCTTTCCAATGTGTGGTCAGGGGTCTCTGGGAGGACAGCAGAGGGGGACAATTCCCTCCAGCCACCTCAATGCCTCTGGCTGGTCAGGACACCAGAGCAGCCCATGAATGAGCTCATGTTAACACTCTGGGCAGTAAATGGCACTGAAACACCCAAACCCAACCAGGGAATTTTCTCCAGAGTGGGGATGATGCAGCCCTGCTGCTGTGGGGACTTTCCAGGCTTTCCAGGAAAGCTGAAGTGTGCATTCCCGTGGCGGGATGAAAACTTTGGTCCCACCACATACAGCAGGTCCTCAGCACAGGGACTCCAGGTCTGGAGCCTTCCAAACCTGTCTCAAAACATACCCAGCATCACATCCCCGAAACATGTATCTCTATCCCAGAATCCCACCTTGCTTTTGGCCTCGAGGCGGGAAACAAGTTTCTGGAGTGCGCTGAGGGTTGTGGGAAGTTCCCCAGCCAGAGAAAGTGGCAGCACACACAGATATGCTGCTTTCTCTCGGTGAGGACCAACTCCAGCAACCACCTGAAATCAGTGGAAAACACCCCTGGAATGCGGGTTGGCCCCCAAAAGGAAACACGGAGACCCTGGAGTAGCCCGTCCTCTCCTGCCCTCCCACTCCTCAGGGCCTTTTGCGTGCTGGGGGACAATTCCCCAGGGATGGGACTGCCGAGCATCCCAACACTCCCCCAGCACCCACGGGTGGGTGTCTGCAGTGCCAGCCCAGCCGGCAGCAGCCCCGTAAAGCCAGGCTGGCTTTCCAAACATCCCTGCAACAACCAGCCCAGGGATTTCCGAAGTCATCCTTCCAGCCGGTGTTTACAGCCAGCTCGGAGCGCCCTGCCAGCCCGACCTCCTCCCCAGGGCCAGGAGCCGGGTGTTTTCACAGGGGCTGGGAAAGGGGGCCGTGTTTTCCTCGCCCTATTCCCGAAGGCTGCACCGCCTGTGCCATCTGCTCCGGCTTCTGACCGCCGGTTGCCCAAGAGCAAACCCCGCGCCGTCGGGGCAGGGTTTGTTTACTAGAAAATTAAGGTTACAAATTTCATCCCCGGGGCCAGCCGGGGAAGGAAGGGCTCTGGGAATGGGAGCAGCGAGCCAGCCCGCCGGCGGCGCTCGCCCAGGGAAGCGGCCACGCTCGCATGGCCCGGGCGTCGGGAAGCGGAGGAGGGACGAGGCGCTGACCCCGGGCATGGGGTGAGCCGAGCCTGGCACGGCGCGCCGCGTAACACAAGCAGAAGTGGGAAACGCCTGACTCATGAAGGGTTTCTGGCCCACTCCGGTCGAAATAAAACCCACCGAGCAGATGGCTTGGCCGGAAAAGGAGGAAAGACGGAAAAGAAAAAAAAAAAAGAAAAAAAAAAA
>VWZG01001504.1:77810-90669 GCA_013396735.1 Grallaria varia
AAAAAAAAAAAGAAAAACCAAGGAGAAAAAAGTGCAGAGAAAGAAAAGCAAAGTTCCTGGGGCGCTGGGAGGGTGGTGGGGGCTCTGCTTTGGGCAGGATGGGACTGCAAGACCCTCTGGAGCTGATGGCAACAGCAGTCTCCAAACCAGCACCGCTCACCTCAAGCTCTGGGGTAACAGGGACCCTCACTCCCCACAGGGGTTTTAGGAGGAAACTTGACTGTTTGAAAGAAAAGAATTGTTCTGGGGGGTGTTCAAGGCCAGGGCCACAGCCAGGGAAAGGCTGGGAGGGGAATGTTTCCCAGGTACCCCCGCGATGGGCAATGAAGGGATTTGTGGAGCAGCTCCCCTGCACCCCGGAGGACTGGGAGCCCCCTGTCCCAGCACTGTGCCAGGTTACCTCGCTGCCTCTGCCAGGCCCCCACAAATGGTCCCAGGCGTCCTGCCAGCTCACACTTCTGTGCCCAGGGGCCATTGTCACCTGCACGAGAAAGAAATGTCTCCATCAGTGACACCAGGACCAGAGGGTGGGAAGGGACACCTCTGCAGTGAGGGGGGTGCGCAAGGACAAGTGACCTTCCCATCCCTCCATCCCATCCCTGCGATGCCTCCCCATATGAGCAAGAGCAGCAGGATGATGGATTTTGATTTCCAATAGTCTGTTTCCGAGGGACACACCCTGGGTGAGAGGTGGGAGTGGAGCCGGAGTGCAGGAGGGGTGGAAGGGGAGCGGCTGCCACCAGCTCTGGGCTGCCACCAGCTCTGGGCTGCCACCACTTCGGGTGTTAATGAGCAGCGGAGGAGCAGTTCCTGTCATCAGGAGCAAGACATCCTCATTAGGGAGGCTGCTTAGCCAGAGCGGATTTGGGCTTCTTAATGAATGAGGATTTGTGGCTTAATTAGGTGCAGCCCCCACCGGCTCAGCCCTGCAGCCCAAGGAGGGTGGCAGGGTGGGCACCCAGCTGAGTGGTCGCAGCAGCCCAGGACCCCCATCCCTGTGATGTGACCACTCCCCACCCCCAGAGCATCGAGGGGACAAACACAGGTGCTGCCCCCCAACCCACCTGCCCCCCGGTGCTGGTGCCGGTGTGGTCACCGGTGTGGTCACCAGTGCCACCCCCAGCCCTGCTGTACCTGTGAACCACAGGAGGGTGTTGCCCTTCCCGTGGCTGTCGATGACCTGCTTTATCCGCCCCACCAGGGCATCCATCTCGCTCAGGGAGGCTCCGTAGATGCCCCTGCCCGAGGAAGGGGCTGGTGGGGGGTCCCACAGTGGGACGTGCATGTGGGCCAGAGCGATGTAGAGGAAGAAGGGGCGTCCGCTGTCGCTGCACAGGGGCGAGAGGGAGAGTGTTCAGGCGGGGTCAGGAGGTCACTGGGGTGGTGGCACTGCCAGCCCTCTGGACACAGACTAGTGGCCCTTACATCACGCCGCTGCCGTGGTTCCTGGGGGAAAAACACCCTGCGTGCATCAGCGGGCTGCAGACCCTTGCAGGGGGATGCTTGGCCTCTGCTCCTGCTTAGACCTCTCCCCATGGCCCCTGCCCTGTTGTCAGCTGTCCTCCCATTTGGGACAGACTCCATCTCCGGCGGCCAAACACTCCATGCTGGTGAATCCCAGGCACCCACCCACTCCCCTCCCTCTTTCATGGGACCCACTTTGGCTCTTGCTTCCCCTGACCCTGACAGTGATGTGGGCAGAGGATGAGACACAGCAGGACACCCACGCACAGGGGGCACGGCACGTTCGCCCGCCGTGCGCTGCCCAACTGCTGGTCACTCCTAAATCACCAGAGGACGTGTCCTGTTTGCTTGTTTACAGCTATATTTATCTCCTCCAACGAGGCCTGCTCTTCCTCAGGGACCTCCGAGGGGAAGGGTGGGATGGCCAGCGGCGGGGAGGGACCGGATCCCAGGGACGTGTCGCACCCCGCGCACGCGCCCGGCTCCGGCCGCCCCATCGCTGCCTCCAGAAAGCTTTCGGGGCCCCTCTGACGTGTGTTCAGGCACTTCCTTCCTTTACCCGTCACCTGGGATGGAAATTGAGTACAACCCATCCCACCTGGAGCTGCCCCATCCTGTCCCGTGGCACTGGAGCCCTGCGAAGGGCTGTGCCCCCCTGGCACAACGCGGGGGCTCAGAGGTGCCCCTTGCAAATCGCCGCTGCAAAAGCCACGTGAGATCTTTTCCCACGGGATGCCCGAGACCCTGGAGCAGGGAAAGCTGCTTCCACCCCACTCGCATCCCACATGGGAGCACTGCTCCAGCATCCAGATGAACTCATGGCTGAACATCCCTCTTGCTCGTCACAAGGACACCTCAGGACTGCCCCAAAGATCAAGCGCACGTTTAATTGATAACTGAAGACAGGAGACCCTGACTTTTGCTCCCACGCTCACTGTGCTCGAGCACTGCCACGTCTCACTGTCACAAATTGCTCAACCTTGACACGACTGGATGAAAAAACACCGAGACGGCAAATCTGGTGTTCTTTTGTTGCCCTGTAATGAATGAGTCAGGCAGGAGAAAACTGGAATAAGCCATCAAAGGGAAGGAGAGAAAAGGCAGGCACCTGCTTAATCCTGTTCTCCGTGAACGCAGATAACCCCAAAACACTTCTGGGACTTTAAAGGTTTTTCCTATTAACCTGGAGCTCACACACTTGGTTTCACAGCCAAACAGCATCCTGGTAGCCCTGAGGGCTTGGACAGGAGGGGAGATTGCTGCTGCCATGTAGCTCAGAGCCCAGGTACCTTCAGCATCCCGACCACATGGCCAAGTCCTGTCAGGGACAATGTTTGGTACCCAAAGGGATAAACTATAGGTATTGTGCAACAAAACAGCACCCAGGTTTATAAGGAGCCATTTCCAGCAGGCTGCTGCCTGCCCAGACTGTTGTTCATTCCCATTACACAAACTTTACCCCCCGAGCCCCCCTACCATGGCCCTTCCCCGGGGCTGTGCTATCCCTGGATGCAGACATGGGATGGGCTGGGACGTGGCTGCCTGGCAGCACTTCCTCTCCTCGCACTGCAGGGAGGCATTTTGCAAAGTCACAGCTCATAATCCGCCAATAATAGGGATTAAAATTACACAACCCATCCGCAGGGCTCGGGGCTGTCACTCGGAGGAGCCACTTTGCTCCTCAGGGATGAGCACACCCTGGCACCTCATGCCCTGTGAGGCCAGGGCAGGCAGACCTTGAAGCCCAGGGATCTTGGAGAGCTTCATCCCCAAAACGGACCAAAGCCCTCACACGGGGCAGATTCAAACCTCTGGGTGGTGTTCTGGTCCCACTGCCAGAGCTGCCGTGCGCAGCCATTCAGCATCACACCCCTGCCAGCACTTCACACCCACAGAGGCACCTCCACTGCCCGGCAGAGATGGGAGGATGGAGGGCAGATGGAAGGAGGATGGATGGATGGATGGANAGAGGGATGGATGGATGGATGACAGAGGGATGGATGGAGAGATGACAGAGGGATGGCAGTGATTCCCTCCCTCCCATCCCTGCTAACGAGGACCTCGCTGCACATTCCCCCAGGATGGAGGCACAGCCCACCTCAAAGGCTTTGATCTTCCTCATAAAAGGCAGTTTTAAAAACACACAATCCCTTAGAGGAGACACACCAAAAGGCTTCTACACTGTCCCTACAGCACCTCAGTGACAGCCTCAGTGGCTTCTCCCTCCTCCAGCCACGGAGACCCCAAATCTGCTTCCCAAGGACTGCAGGGTAACACCCATCTCCCCCCGCACCACCCCAGTGCGACACCGAGGGCTCGTGCAGTGTCCCCCATGCTGTCCCAGCGCAGGGGACAGGGGGTGGCAGGTGTCCCCTCACCTCGCCCGCTGGATGAACCGTGTCGCCGCCTCGGCGTAGCGCATGGCCAGGCTGCTGAGTGCGACGGGCTGCTGGATGATGGTGACGTTCTCCAAGAGAGGAAGAGCCACCTCCGTGTAACAGTCCCTCCTCGCCACCCTGCTGGGAAGAGCCACCATGCAGTGGGGAAGGGCATGGGAGCAGGGACAGAGCCTCGCTGTTCTCCTGGCCTTCGGAAAGCCAAGGAGGGGAGGAGAAAGGGGGTGACACCAATGGCCCTGGGACTGACCCACCTCCCTGACCTGCACCCTGGCATGGGGTGGTCAAGGGTGAAACTGGGTACACGGAGGGAAGGTGACCACAGCAAAGGGCAGCTCTTGGGGCTGGTGAAGGGACTTGAGCACAAGTCCTATAAGGAGAGGCTGAGGGAACTGGGGGTGTTTAGTCTGGAGAAGAGAAGGCTTAGAGGTCACCTCATCACTCTCTACAGCTACCTAAAAGGAGGTTGTAGCCAGGTGGGGGTTGGTCCCTTCTCCCACCAACCAGCAGCAGGACAAGAGGGCATGGGCTTAAGCTCTGCCAGGGGAAATTTAGGATGGATATTAGAAAGAAATTCTTTACAGAGAGAGTCATCAGGCATTGGAATGGGCTGCCCAGAGAGGTGGTGGATTCTCTGTCCCTGGAGGTTTTTAAGATGAGACTGGACGTGGCACTGAGTGCCATGATCTGGGAATCACAGCGTGGTTGGATCAAGGGTTGGACTTGATGATCTCGGATGTCTCTTGCAACCCAGTTGATTCTATTCTATTCTAGCCTAGTCTAGTCTAGCCTAGTCTAATTCTATTCTATTCTATTCTAATGATTCTGATGCAAACACCCACCTCCCCATGCCAGCACCCTCATGCTCCCGTACCTGGCAGCCGCGCCGTGCCTTGGGCAGGGCGGGCACGGTGGCAGGTTGTACCCTGGAGCATCTGTGCAGCCCATGTCATGGCTGTAGGGGATCCCAAAGTAGTAGTCAAAGCCTGAGAGGCAAGCGAGGGTGTCAGAAGGGTCAAGGTGACCACAGGGCTCCCGGCTGGTCCCTGCTGGCACAGTCCTTACCGCGGGAGGTGGGGTGATGATGGCCGTGGTGTCCCAAGTGCCACTTGCCTGCGTGGAAGCCACAGAACATCATTTCAGAGGTTACAAAGCTACAGCCACCACCAGCCATCACCCATGAGGTGCCCGCCATGCTGGGGGCTTTACTCCTGCTACAAGAAAGGCTCCTTGTTTGTGCTGGCCACGTTTCCAGAATGCCGTCTATTTTTGCAGAAACCCAGAAAAAATGCATAAGGTATCTCATGCCTGTGCAAAGCGACTGTTTCCAGCCTTAAAAGGCTCTTTCATGTGTTTGTGTTCTGAGCAGACGACTTTCCAACCCCTCCCATGCAGCCGGCTTCATCCCCTGACCTCCGGCACCCACTTAATCCCTCCAAAAGCACTGACCCAGGAGGAAGAACTCCAAAAACTGGGGGAGGGGGATGGAGAAACCGAGGGATTTTCTGCCAGCACAACGTGTGCTGCAGGTGCCAAGGGCTGGGGGGGACCCACGGTGACCAAAGGACCACAGGGCCCAATGTCACAGGGCCAGCAGCACCGACCATGGCGTGGGATGCAGGATGGCAGAGCACAGCCGTGTTTGCTCAGGAAAACCCAGCACATTCCTTGTGAGGTGAAGCAATTAGAGCTCGAATGGAGAAGCCTGGAGTCCAGGCAATGTCCTGCGTTTGAAAAGGAAGATTTTAATCTTGGCATTGCAAAATCCAAGGCGGATGTGTGAAATCTCTCTCAAAGACCTTCCTTTCATTGCCAGCGTTTCACTTAAGTACCTGCAGCCTCTCCTCTGCAAGGGATGGACACCAGAATCTTTGTCACCCCTTGTCACCTCCCCGCCCCAGCTGCCCCCGTGGCACTTTGGGCATTACCTATAGCCCCCGTGGTGTATCCAGCCTCCTGCAGGACCTCAGCCAGGGTGGTCTCGTTGAGGGGGAGGCCACCAACCGACGCGATGGCGAAGTTGTGGGTGACCCCGTTGCGCACACCAAGGCGCCCCGTGAGCAGCGAGGCACGGGACGGGGAGCAAGTGGATGCAGCCGAGTGGAAATCCACGAACCTGGAAAGTTAAAGGACCCTTTCCTCACAAGCCCCTGCATGCTCTAATGCTGCCCCATCCCTCCCTGCTTCCCTGCACGCATCCCCTTCTGCCCCACGGATGAGGGTTGGGAGTGGGGGATGAAGCTCGCAGGTCTCACCAGGGATGGATGGACCTGCACCCCAAGGTACTGGGCTCTGGCAGCTCTCCCCGTGCACTCGAACCCATGTCTCGTACATCCCTGCCAGTCCCATGGGAGTGAATTCCCCCTTTGCTGCAGGACAGAGTGAGCAGAGATGCCTGGAGAGGGTAAGGAAGGGGGACAGACGTTACCTTGTCCCTTCGGCAGCCAACTGATCCAAATGGGGGGTCTCCTTGGTCTCTGCCCAGTTGGCGCCGAGGTCCCCCCAGCCCACGTCATCCGCCAGGATGACAATGAAGTTGGGCTGCCCGTACACCACACGGGGGGCCCAGAGCCCCAGCAGCACCGTGGCGAGAACCAGCACTGCCCACGGGGAGGGGGTCCCCATGGTGCCACACGTCCCCTCCCGCCCACACTGCGGCACCGGCAGCTTCGTCTGCCCCCGATACCCTCCCCTGTGTCCCTGTGGACCCCGCTGAGCTCTCCACAGGCCCCTGCAGCGATGCCAATGTCCCCTCCTCAGCTGGTCCCGGGGCGCCGGGCTGGGGGTCTGGGTTTGCTCCCTTCGCTGCCGACTGAGCTGCGACACCTCCTCTGTCTTTCACACCCAGGCACAGCTGATATTCCCGAAATCGGCGCCAGCAAAGGTGTTATTCTTGGAAGTCAAAAACACCCTTTGAAGTCACTGTCACCCTATTTATATCTTTCCTTCCTTCCTGGTAAATATCTAATTAGACACCAAACCGAAGCGGTGTTTTCCCCTCCAGGAGTGGCTCAATCTGCGGCGGTGGCTCCTCTTGTCTCCCCACGGCCGTGGGGGATGTTTGTGTCCAACAAACGGCTCCTTCCCTGCAGACTGAGCCCTTTGGCCTGGCCTTCAGGTGGAGAAATGACCCCCGGGGCTGTGTCAGTCCATGCTTCAGCTCTCACGGCTACAGCATCCCCTGTGCGAGAGAAACAAGGCGCAGTCAGGCTGTGCCGAATGCTCCTGCACCCCAGCCCAGGGCAGAACGCCTTCCCCTTTCCACCTTGGCCTTTGAAGTTGGATTTTCTGCTGCCCAGCTCATGATGGCTCAGCTGGAAAGGGCTGGGAACGAGGAGTTTTGGGGAAAAATAAAGCATCAGAGTCCAGCTGATCCCCTAAGGTGGGTGATGCATGAATCCACAGCACATAATCCTTCCCTCCAGTATCTTCACTGGCACCCAGCAGCTCCCCGGTTCCTTCACCAGTCTGAGAGTGGCCTCTGCACCAACCCCAGCCTCTCAAAGCATCCTCCATGCAGCACCATTCTGGACCTCATCCCATCCATGAGGGGTGGTCCTGCACTCCACAACACGCACCAGGGACCCCCCAGCTGCACCTGCAGCCACCTGGAAAAACTGAGCAAAGCCCAAAGGAACGCAACCACTGCTCACCCACAAACCTCTGTCCTTTTCATTTACTTCAGGGAAGGGTGCCAGGATGACACGGCTAACAAAAACAACCCAAACCATTTTCAAAGAACCAGTCTCTTCTCCCCAAATTACAGGGCAATTCATCCAGGGCTGAAATTTATGCATTAGCATCAGACAAAACCTCTTGATCCCTGATGCTCAGAGGCCGTTTGAAGGAGAGGTGGAACCGTCCACATCCAGACCACATCCCAACCCCAGCAGGGCACGAGGCCACCCCCTGGCACCAACTCCATCGCGCTCTCCTCCGAGCCCTTTGGCAGGGGCTCCTCTCCAACCCTTTGCAGCGTGAATTCCCAGACGGGGCCGGGCTGTGCCAGCTCTGCCCCTGTCCTGTGCCATGCCCCGGGTGTCCGGCAGGATGCAGGAGCCTCCCTGGGATAAGCCCCAGTCCATGTTCACCATGGACCAGCAGCATCTCTGTTCCCCTCCAGCTTTGCTACAGTCACACCTGCCCAGAACCGAAGGACCAACTTTTAGCTATTTAAGCAAAAAACTAAAACTGACTCAGAAGAGATTCCCCCAGGCTGATCACAGCAGGAACACGGCTGTGGCAGCACCTCCCCTTGTGCCAAGCAGGAAACACTGCCCAGGTGGTCACAGCTGGAGGAGCCACCTGGGAGCAATCACTCCAAGGATCCAAGGCCTCGGGATAACCAGCACTAACGCCACGCTGGGCATCGCTCCGAGTGGACACGGCACACCTGGGAGTCACAGCACGCACCTTGTACCGGGAAAGGATTAAACAAATAAAGAAAGTGGATTTTGCAAGCCAGACAAGGCGGTTCGCAGAAACTCGGATAAGTCCAAACCAGACAAACCAGTTCAGAAAAGCCTGAAATCCTCTTCAGCCAAGACACCCCGGGGCTGGCTCCAGGGCAGAGGAGGAAAGATGCCTCTCTGGGATGTCACTGCTGGTGGTACCACCGTGGAGTGGCCGCTGTCACCCCAGCGCCAGCAGTATCTGTCATGTATTTATTACACATTAACCAGAAAGTTTACAAATCTTGGGGCCAGCAAGATCATTTTCACATTTTTTACATTCTTTCACATTTTCACGCCTGCCTGGAGAGAAAAGCAGTGGCCGGAGCCCAGAAAAACCTGATGCCCTTTGAAGCATGTCCAGCTGGGCTGTCCCCCGCTGGCACCCGGGGCTCAGCACCCACCCGGGGTGTCACAGCTCTGATCTCCTGCCCACACCCACCCCGATGGCCCTGCTCTCCTGCTGAAAGCCTCAGCGGGCACCTCCATCCTGGCTGCAAGGAGAAGGGAGATAAGGACACGGCAGGGCATGAGAAATTCAAAGCGGAGCGGGCACCTGATGTTTTCTAGAACCACTCCAGGGGCTCCCAAAATCGCTCCTTGTGCCAGGCAGGGGCTGGGAAAATGAGGCAGGTGAGCAGAAGTGAAAGCTCAAGCTGTGTGCTGGCCCCATGGCTCCAAAGTGACGCAGGATGGGGAGGTGTCCCCATGGTGTGGCTGCTGGCACTGACCCCGACCCCACCGGGAATGGCCAGCCACAGCCTGGAGGGGATGGATAGTGGGACAGATAGGCTTTCAAGGGGGACAAAACAAAAAAAAATCCGTGTTTTCTTTGCAAATTAAGCTTACACAGATTTTATGTTTGATTCGAGCACAGAGAAGGGCAGCAGGTGCCTCGTGAGGGGTTTATCCATGGGACAGGGGGTACAGGAATTCCATGTCTGCCCTCTTGGGCCTCCTCAGTCCCAACTTGTTTACCAGCTAAGCTCCATTCCTGGTACAACTGTCCTGACAATGCTCTGAACAGAGTCAGGACTTTATTCCAGGAAAAGGTTTTCTACTGGAATAGTTTATACTAGTTCCCCCAACAGAACAAGCAGCACCGACAAAAACATACTTCTGCAGATTTACCAGGATTTCTGCCAGCTCCTGGGACAGGAGAATGTTTTTCACCCATCTCGCTGCTGGGTCTTTCAGAGAAAACATTTCACATGCCGAGCAGGGCTGGGCAAACCCCGGCAGAATAAATGAACTGGAAGTGCCGGAGCCATCCGGCGGCACCGCGCAGGGCCCCGCGCTCCCCTTCCCTTCCCTTCCCTTCCCTGCCCAGCCCGCCCTGTTTTCCAGCTCCCAGCTGATTTATGCCCACTGACAGGACGCTTGCTCTGCTTCCCTGGGGATTACAGGGCTCGGGAACACCAGCCACGCACCCGGGCTGCAGCAGTGCCCAGGATGATGGAGAAGCACGTCCTGCCAGGCATGGGATGGACCCACGAGAGATGCGCCGGGGCAAAGAATCCTGGCAAAGCACAGCCAAGCTGAGCCAAGCAGCAGGGAAATCCCTCCAAAGTGGGCAAACAACACGGGGGGAAAAAGGATTTTACAGCAGAGCCGGCAATCCCTGGGCTGGAGAGTCTGGAGCCACCATCCCCCTTCCCCCACAGGGCCCCTCCAGCCCCCATCGCTCCCCAAAGCCTTATTGCTCTTGGAAGGCCCAAAGGAAAGGAATGAGAAGGTGAGGCAGAGACAGATGCAAAGTACTGACAAGAAATACCAAGGAGTAAATAGCTTTGGGTTTTTCATGCCGAAGATATTTGCATTCTTATTCCCCCCTGGAGGCACTAACCTCTTTTGTTGCCCCATAACCACTTGCACTGTTGGTGCCAGGAAGAATTTCAGCATGGGGAGGGTGACCCATTCCCAAGGAAAAGCCTGGATAACGGGATATCTCTACCAGGCCAGAGGGGTGGTCACACTTTATCTGTTACCCTGAAAGACAGGGCAACCACCTCAGAGGAACCTCGGGTTCCCTTGGAAGAAGGGATTTTCCTATGGGACAGGGCAACACGAGGCTCCCAAGGACACACAGGGCACAGTCCCATGCCTGAATATCTGGATTTCATATGGATTTCAGCCTGTTTAAGATGGGACTGAGAGGAGTGAAGCTGCTGGAACATCCCTGTGAGCACCAGCACTTGCGGGAGCCAGTGGCTCTTGGACCAGCATTACCATGAGAAACCACTGGCACCTTTCCCTAAGTTCCCTGATAAAAGCAGCAGCTAATTTGACTCATTTGGGGGAACTTGCAGAATTTTGCCCCCCACTGCCCTTTGCTGTGACACCCCACTCACAATCCCATTTGTGACACAAGAAGGGAAAAGCAGGAGAAGGGACTCTGGCCAAACCAAACACAGCAGCCCTTGAACTGAAGGAATATTTTAACGTGGCTCCTTTTTCCAGGGGTGTGAACCAGGCTCACGAGGCTCCACGTTATCCCAGCAACCTGCGGGGGGGTCCTGGGCCAGCACGGAGGGCAGACCCCACCAGGGCAGGTGATGAGGGGTCTGGTCACTACCCCACTCTGAGCCCTCTGCTATTCCCTGCAGGCGCTGGCCCCCGAGTCCAAAGGAATGGTGCGAAACTCCAAAACCTCCTGACAGCATCCCTGTGCACCAGTGCATGGGAGCCAGCACCAGGATGCAGTGGCAGCCGTGGCTGTGCCACAGTGAGCCCCAGTGCTGTCAGGTTTTTCCTCTCTTTTAGTGATTTCAAGGAAATTTAGGGGAAAGCCTTAAGCACTCGTTGCTTTAGTTCCATCTCTCTTTGCCAAGCACTGCTGGGCACAGGAAGAAACCCTGCCCTGTGCTCCCCATGCCAGATGTTAGGTTGGATCTCAGGGAGATGATTTTCCCCTAAAAACGCAGCTAACGGAGATGGTTTCCCCCTAAATGTTCAATCCAGGGAGATGTTTTTTCCCTAAAAACGCAGCTAACGGAGACAGTTTCTGCCTAAAAATTCAAGCCAGGGAGACGATTTTCCCTAAAAACATAATGAAAGGAGATGATTTTCCCTAAAAATGCAACGAAAGGAGATGTTTTCCCTAAAACCACAACTAACGGAGATGGTTTCCCTAAAAGCACAACCAAGGTGCTCCCCTAAGAATGCGCCACGCAAGGGGACAAGGACACTGTGGCATCCTCAGAAGGAGCACGAGGGGGCTCCTCCATGTGCTCCCCCCCCGGCACCAGCCGCTCCCGTCCCACCCGCATCCCCAACATCCCCCAAGCCCGGGATGCTCCAGGCACCGCATCCTGCTGCTCCGGCGCGGCACCTGCTCCCGCATCCCCGCCCCAAGCGCGGGGCTCTGCGGCAGGTGCGGGGCCGGGAGCTGCCCTGGGGGGGTCTCCCTGTGGTGAGGATGCTGAGGATGAGGATGAGCTGCTGGGGGGTCTCCCCGTGGTGAGGATGGGCTGCCCTGGGGGGCTCCCCCCGTGGTGAGGATGATGAGGATGAGCTGCCGGGGGCTGAGGATGCTGAGGATGCTGAGGATGAGGATGAGCTGCCGGGGGCTGAGGATGCTGAGGATGCTGACGATGCCGCCGCCTGCACCGCCCCTCCCCGCACACGCGGTGCCGCCGCTGGGGCGAGCCGGGCCCGGCGCCGCGCACATGGGCGCTGCGGAGCCGCCGGCGGAGACCGGCTGCAGCCGGTATATAAGGCTGGGAGCAGCACCGGGCGGCGGCGGCAGCCGCGGGCAGCGGGACCAGCAGCGGCCGCAGCCCGGCCGGGGGCAGCGCGGGGGTCGCCTCCTCGCCGAGGGGCGCCCCGCTCGCCCTCCCCCCCTCCGCCGGGCCATGGGCAGCCCCTGACCCCGCCGCAGCACCGGGTGAGTTGGGGCTCCCTGCCTGCCTCCCTCCCTCCGCCGGGCCATGGGCAGCCCCTGACCCCGCCGCAGCACCGGGTGAGTTGGGGCTCCCTGCCTGCCTCCCTCCCTCCGCCGGGGTGGGGGAGGGTTTGCTTTCTTCTATTTTAAATATTTTTTTTCCCCCTAATTATTATTTTTCCCCTTTTCGGCGTTTTCGTTTCTCACCGCGTTTTTCCTCCCCCACCCGCCCGCATCCCTGTATTTTTAGCCCGCGGCCCCGGCGATGCGGGAATCAGGGCTGAAATGTTGGGAAAGTGATGCAGGGAAGGAAGGGGGGGACACGCCGGGCCCCTGCGCTCCGGCTTCTTCATTTTCAATTTTATTTTTTCCCCCCCCTCCCCACCGCCATTTCTTTTAATCTTTAAACCTCCAAATACGCCCAGGTTTGTGGTTTCGGGGTTGCTTTTTCTTCCCCGCCTTTTTTTTTTTTTCCCCTTTCTTTCTGTTCCCGAGCGTGCTTCCTCCCAAGGCGCTCTCCCGCGAATCCTCGTGCGGTGACCCAGGAATTCGCGGCAGCCCCTTCCCCTCTCTCCTCGGGGGTCTCCGGGCGCTTCCCACCAAACTTCGGGGGTCCCTGTCCGTGTCCCTCGCCCGGCGCGGACGTCACGGCAGGGATGCAGGAG